>CM063498.1:205391762-205489262 GCA_032207245.1 Pardosa pseudoannulata | reverse complement strand
GTAGGTAGATTAAAATATTTCAAATAATTATATTCCAGATTTTTTAAATCATCAAATATGTATTTTAGTACCAATTATTAGTAACATATTTGCAATTATGGTTGCAATTATGAACACAAATAAATACTTAATGCATAGAAAATATGAATAACATGGTTTATAAAAAAATTCTATTTAAAGGAAAATATTTTTCAATAAACCTGATTACAGATATTTACTCAAAATATTTGTAATGATGTAATTTTATAGAAGTTATTAAATAATTTAAAAGATGGACTTGGGAGTAGATCAAGAGGAAATTTTGCAGTTTTAAATGAACCCAGGTAGTACAAATTTGTTAATGTCGAATAAATGTTGGCCACTATTTTGAATGTTGCTGAATGTCAGACAGAAATATTATTCTAAAATAGGAAATTTAATAAATGTACCAGCTTTTACAAAACCCATTTTGAAGGGTTGTTTTAAATGTTGTTAATGTCATATAATGTCACAAAAATGATATTTTAATAATCAGAGATATCTCTCTATATCCATAAAAATAAATATCCTTTTCTGATATCAAATGATATTGCACAGCATTTAATACTACATTATTTGAATATGAACAAAAGTGAATCAATTTTGCACATTTCCTCTCTGTATGAGGCAACACAACAAGTATCATGACCAATTATAATAATTGCTGTGATTCTTTGGAAAGCTATGAAATAAGCAAAGTAAAACTGGACTGCCATAGATTTTTGTTCTGAGGAAAAATTCCAGGTAATAGAAATTCTAAATATACAGCTTCTAAATAAATAGAAAAACTCTTATTTTGAGAAGATGTGAATGAATTAGTTTGCTTAGCAAAATTACCACATGGTGAATACTGTTAAATATCAAAATACGATATTCAGGCATATAATTTGGAGGGGAGAGGGTCCATTTGACATAGTTTGATAGTATAATTTTGATATTGGCTGATATTTTTGTGAGATCTGGGTTGTCTAGTAAGGAACTTAATATTGTACACTATGATAATTAGTCTGAAATAAGTAAAGGAAACACAAATTGTTTTTAATACTTATTTTTAATTTATGGTCTATAATATGTGATCGAGTAACACTGATTTAAGTTTAATAACATAGGGATATCTATAACTAATACTAGGGTTGGTCATTTTGCCGGAAAAATGGTATTTTTGCCAGGACAGTGGCATAAACTGGAAAAAACCTGGTAAAAACCGGCAAAAACAGTAAAATCAAGAAAAATTGGCTGGATTTTAAAAATGTACAAAATAATAATAATAAATAATTTTTTATACATAATATAATTGAGACTTAAACCAGAATATTAATTAGGTATTTCATTAGTATTAATTTGACAATTTAAACAATTTAAAATAATTTTTGTTGATGTTAGAAATGAAACACAATATTCTATTTTTGTAAATAAATTTATATGATGGAGGCATGGGATAAAAAAATGTTTTCTTTATTTATCAATTTAATATAGTAATGTTGTCTTTAATTGTAATGTGTATATATACATATATAAGATATGTGTAAGTACTAAAAATGTTTAAACCTACAGTTTGTAGGGAAAATAAGCTAATAATTACATTAAAAACAACTTTGCACATTTTATGTGCAAAGTTTTTAATGTAAACTTGTAAAATCAATCTTCATTTTATCTTTTTTTGTATCTCTAGGTAGTATAACTTTAGATTTAGATTACTGTTTCAATAACGCATTGAATATTCTGTGTTAAAAAAAAAACATATGTATCTTTAGATTAGAGTTAACAGTAGTAAAAGTTAAAATAGTTACATCCCCATAAATAAAACATATCCATTTTTGCCACTTGGCAAAAATGTATTTTTGCCAGGATGGTTTTTTCCACCTTTGGCAAAAATGTGCCAACCCTAACTAATACATACTGATCAATAAAAAGATATAACTATATCAAAGTTCATTCAGCATTAACAGAGCAATAAGAAATATCATTAGGAAAACTTAAGAGTCATCTTTAATAAAACTATTTTACTATCAATAAAATGATAAAAGTTTTACTAAATATTGTTAGGATTTTTTGATAAAATATAAGCCTTGAACTCTGCTGATAAATACAATTATTTTTAATCAAAAAAAAATTTAAAATAATATGAGGTGATGAGTGAACTGCTCGGATGTAACACATAAACTTTATGTCAATATAAAAAAACACTTACTAAATTCTTCTACAGCTCTTGAAGATTCTGACCCATCACTAAATACAAAATAAGCTAAATTAAAATAGCAACCAAATATAAAAATCATTAAAAAATTAAAAATATATTTTAATATTACAGGAATTGAATTAATACTTCGAATTAACTTAAATTTAGAAAGACTTTAGATGATTTTCATTAATTTTTAAGATTATATATATATAGTTCTAATTCTGCAATAAGAAAGCATATTACCTAGAAATGTTGTTTATAGTGCTAGAATCAGATGTTCCACTTCTAAGAAAACAAATTAGAAACACCCCTATACAACTAACTCCAAGAAGAACTCCAAATACTACAAATCTAGTATGTTCATCTATCTCTGATTTACCTTGGAAGGTAAAATATACAAATATGTTTCCAAACAGCAAACTGAAACAAAAAATACATTTGTGTTGAATGCAATATTATCAATAAATCACAATTTTTAGATATTAATTTATATGTTATAGTTCAGAAGAAAGTTCTACACAGTTAAAGAATATTTTTGTTTAAAAAATATAATTTGATATTTCTGCCTATGTTGATAAAACATTACTTTCATATTAAATATATCTTAATAGTCTTAAGCAGAATTCATTTCATCTTGATTTTTTCCTATTTCAATGACAATAGAAAGTAATTATTTGTTAATTTATTAAATATAATTTATCATACCTTTATGCTGAATGAATATATAAGCAAGCTAGTATTTTGAAGTTGTTTTAAAATTAAATTAAATTTCAATATCAAGAGATACACATTAAAAAAAGATAATATATTAAGCCAAATAAAATAATTTTTGAATATAATGCAGCCTTTATGGTAATGTAATATTAAATATGATTTTTAATATTACATTAGACAATTGCATTTCTAAAAAAGTACTAAAGTTTACACCAACAATTTATATTGATTTTATTTTACTGTTTACAATTTTATTTTTAAAATTTTTTCATTTTTGAGCTTCCTGGATGAAGAGAAAAAAAATACATATAAATTTAAATTTTAAAATTTTAGATAGTCAATAAATTATCAAAAAGAAGTAAAAAGGAAGAAATTCAATATGAAGTTTTGATATATGATAAACCTCTTATCTGCACAAGATTGCAACAAAATACCAGAAATCACACTTTTATTTTTCCACAATCTGTCAAATAAGATAAATACTGCTATCAGATGTATGCAAACACTAAACAATTTTGTAGTCTACTCTATAATCATTTAAAATAAAACAGACAGATAAAAAAAAAAACATCTTTCCTTTGACAGAAGAACTGAAAAAAGTCGGGGCTTCAAAATGAGAAAAGCTTGCACAATATGTTAATGGATAAAAAAAATTGAATAACATAAAAAACTTTAAAATAAACAGGAATTCTCTGTGATTCAAAGTACTCTGCAGGTAAAAGAAATAAGTTAAAGTAAATTTTGTCATAGAATTCAACTCTTGTTTAAATTTCTGAAATTTGTATTTAAGAAAAAATTATAATTATAACAAATATTGTAATGATATGAATAATCTACCATGCTAAGAAAATATATTGAAATGTATTAGGATAGCTGTATACTAAAGGTAAAAAAAGTTTAAGTTCTTTTTTACCACTAATAAATAAAGAGAAGTTAAAATTTAGAGATTTTTATGATAAAAAAAATCTTGTTACACAAAAAGAAGTATAGTGATTAGGATGCTAAATAATTTAAGATCAGAAAATAAATTATATATAATACTAATGAGGTTGTAGGATTATGTAAATGCACAAAGTAAGTATTCTTTAAAAGTATGAAAAGATTTTAGATTTAAACTACTCTTAAAGAGAAAATCATATTTAAAATGTCAAATTCTAATTCACATTTAGATATACTAAAATGAAAATTTGAATCATGAAAATCATGCATATAACTATCCATTGAAATTTCAATAATATCAAGTTTTAGAAAGTTATATGGAAGAGATAAACTGTTACATCCTGATTTTTTTAAAGCTATTGATGTATGAAATGATGTATGAAAATTAACACAACAGCACAAATATTACTATTTTCTTTCTAACACAACTTCAAGGTTCAGACTCTTTCCACAGAAAAAAAATTAAGCACTTTTTAAGCACCTAAATTTTCATTGTACTATGATCAACCTACAGCTAAAGCTTAAAAATTGAAGATTTTCATGAGCTTTATGACTTGTAAAATGACATTAAATAATATATATAGACAATTTAATAATTTTATTAAACACAATTGTTAATATCTCATACTTTATGTTAACACATCTTTTTTCTCAAACATAAATTTTAGAACAGCAATAGTCCTTATTGATCAAATGCCCCTTCCCCTTCTCTAAACAAATCTGAAATATTTGTAAAGTTAAAGTACTATCTGTGGTGGAAGATCAACAAGTTTCACATCATAGCAACTGTATTTTTACAGCAACATAGATGTAAAATAAGATAATAAAAAGTACTTCTGTATTATAAACAGGTAATTATAATATTCACACACACACACACACACACACATAGGAAGACAGAGAAAAAAAGATGCAGTATCTACACTAAAAAAGTTTTAATTATGACATACTCTAAACAAGATTCAAGAAATTATCAATGCCATTTTAAAAATGTAACTGAAGAACGAAATAGTTCTTCAGTTACATTCATAATAGAAGATGAGAACCAAAAAATATAGGAAAGGGGAGAATATGTCTAATTTTGAAATTAATTTTTCTTTTCTTCTATACATTTTTTTAATTAGTCTAACTCTTCTTTCTTATCTTTAGCTTTGTTGAATGGATGATAATTAATTACCAAGGGAAATAAAAATTCAGCAACCAACATTTGGGGAAAAAAATAAGCACTTTTTGAGCATTCAGAAAAAATTATAAATTTTAAGGCTACAAAAAGAAAACTAAGCACTTTTTAAGGACTTATGAGGGACCTTAAAAATGCATCTACAAAATAAGCATTTTTTAAGGATTTTAAGCACCCGGCTGAACCATGAACTTTTAAAGCAACTCAGAGTATAGACCAGTATATCATCTATAATATTTTAAACAAAATATTTAATTAATATTTATTATAGTTGATTTTATCAATGCTAGAGCACATAATTTCTTTCTGGTGGATTCCTGCCTGGAATTTTGAACAATGAACAGGCTACAATTGCTACAAAGGGAGCCTTTATAGATCAATGCATGAACCACCCTCTTTCATTTCATACAACTAAATTGTTTGTTAATCTAACTCTTAGTTCAACGTGCGATGAATAAGAGATGGAGGATTTGGGGGGAAAAGAGCTGTTTCCAGTTTTCTGAGAGACTGCAGTGGTTTTTTTAAGAGGTCTGACTAGACATGACTGTTTACAAGACCGTCTCCACACAATTGAAGCAATGGATTCACCAAATTGTTTTGTGTGACTCTAGTCATCCAATGACTTTGGAACATTTAAATAATTGTGTTGTACTTTTTCAGTATGAGGGCATTGTTAAAAAGTATTGGAGAGCCCATGAACTAATGGCTTAGGTGCTAAATGTTCGGCATTTGTAATATAAATAAATGAATGCTAGAGAATTGGCTGAGTCAATTTAAAAGATGTTGCATACATTATACTCTCATCATCAGAGGGTTAATTACAGTTTATAACTAAGTAACAAGTGAAACAAATTAAATAGTATCTTCACAGACTATAAATAATATACAAAGCAAATGCTTATACCTATTTTTAATGGTAAGAAAAAGAATGTGATAATTTTAATATTTGCTAACAGTTTTATTGTACACATAAATGGGTTCTAACCTGCATTGTAGTAATGCCCAGAAAACACCACTATTTCTTGACATTGTTTCAGAATCTGAATTGATTGTTAGAAAATTTCCTTGGCCGGTCCAAAAAACTGTTATAGACATAAAAATATTATTAATGGATATATTGATAATAATGCATAATATTACAGGATTTATTAAAAGAAAACAAAAAATACAAGAACTTCTTAGAAACATATATTAAACTTGAGAAAATCAACCTATAGCAATATGAACTGATTGTGAATCAGTACTAATTGATAAATTTGATATTGAAATATTTCATAAGAATTATCTTAAAAATTATCATTAAAAACTTCTTTATCAAGATTTTTTTTATAATTTATATTTTACTCAATAATGTAACTTTTAAAATACTTATGTATTTTTATACTAAAAACAGTTATACTTTTAAGTCATAATAAGGAAACATTAAAAGTACTTTTAGTGCTTGAGATGATAATTGCTCAATTCATATAATACAAAAACTGCATGAAAATGAAAGAACATTTAAAGCTTATTAAATAAAATACATACCACATTACACTTATATTTAAACAATGGTACATATACTTAGAAATTCTTTAAGAAAATAGCAGTTATACCAAATTTAATTAAAATATTACAATGATATACATACTAGATGCACCAAATCCTATTAAAGATGAAGCAAGATATAAACACCATGTTTCATGGAAAAAAAAGTTAGCAATGAAAAGGCTGGAAGAATAAAAAAAAAATATTAAACAACAATTAAAGACATGAATAAATTAATTCTATTTTCTGATCAATTCTTCCTTGCTCTCTATATATATTTACACACACACATATTTATATACATACATAGCTTTTACCACTACAGCAGGTTTTTTAAGCAAATTTATAAAAAATACTAAAAGGACACCACATTGTCCACTAGGGTTTACTTTGAAGAAATACAATATGTTTCTTCACAGTATTGACTCAGTTAACACAATTATTTCAAATAATCTTATAAGTAAAATAAATTTTTTAATTTACTAAAAAAAAAAAAGTGATAGTATGGAGATCTCTTAATGAAAAGCGATATAGAAAAGAAAAAAAAAAGGGAAAGTGGTATTCAAAGTTTAAAATATGCTTATTGATTAATTTGAGGCCCAAAATGTGAAATTTAGAGACGAAAATTGTTGATTAAATGCTTTTCGAATTTAAATATTTAGAGATAAGTTTAAAACCCTTGACTTGGAATATTTTGTAAGAATTCTTATTAAGGACTACAGTAATATATAAGGACTTTAATTCTTATTAAGGATCGAGGATTTCTCAGAGCTTTCAAAATTGACTAAAATTACTTTAGTAATTCCAGTAATCTTTGCAGCAGCAGAAAGAGGCTTCTCTTGTATGAAGAAAATCAAAAGTAGTTCTAAAAATAAACTTACAGAAAAGAAACTAAGAAATTTAATGTTTATTTCATTACAAGGGTCAAATTTAAAATAGGCTTGTGAAAAATTTTCCAATGCAAACATTTTTTTTTTTTTTTTTTTTTTTTTTTTTTTTAGGATAAAATTAGCATGTAACACAATTAGAAATAAAATAAACCTTTTCTTATTTTCTAATATACATAATATTTATTATGTTTGTTTAAATAATATGGTTTTTTTTTTTTAATTTAAGGGACTCCTTTCTCCTTGATGCAGGACCCACACTTTCTTCATTAGTCCCTGGGACTCAGGTTAGGGATAGTTCAGCACAAGCACTGAATATATACAGAAATGTAAAAAAGGGAGATAAATATTTAACTATAAATGGAATAAAGGTTAAAATAATAAAATTAAAGTTTTCACTACAAGTTTACTAGAGATAATAACTAGAGATTATAAAGTGTTTTTAATGTAATATTTTCATCTACGTTAGTAAATCCTTTTTCTGTATATAAAGTGGAACCAGTTTAAGAAGTTTTAATTTAAGAAATTTTTTCCTATTATTTTTCTATTCTGTTCTATTTATATGGTCCTAATTTTATCTATATATCTAGAATAGTAAATTTCTCTTTTTAAGAAGTTTTATTAACTACAAACTTTTCTTTCCATTTCACCGTGAGGCCTAATTAATTTTTTTTTTTTTTTTACCAAGCAGAGATATAAAAGCTATATTTAGGGAAGAATTGAATGATAATGGAGAATAGAAACAGATAACATTTCTTTACTGGAAATTGTTAGGAATTTTTGACACTCTCTATATAAAGCAATGTCATTTTGGTTCTTTCAATGAACCATCCCAAATAGGGATGTAAATTAAGTCAAGTTATTATAATACATTGTTTCTAGTTCTTTTTAGTTTATATATGTATCTAGTGTTTCCATTAAACATTAAAATCATTTGAATTATTCTTAGTTAAAGTTGACATTTTAGATGTTTTGAAAATTAGTTTAGTTTAAATTCATATGTTAAATTTTCTTTTAATTGTAAAATAGTACTATATACCTATGAGAACCCATATAAGTAAAAAGATGAATTACTTAAATTTAGATTAAAATTTAATTAAGTTAATATTTTGTGCATTTTAAAAACTATATTCTAGATTAAATTAACATGTTAAATTTTCTTTTAATTGTAAAATAGCACTATATACGTATCAGAACATATATAGAAGCGACAAAACAAATTACTACTAAAATTTTGATTAAAATATTCTTTATAAGACATTTTTACCCTTTAAGATGTCTTCCTTGCTAAAGTTTTAATCTGCTGATCCTATTAAAAATGCCTTAATTGGGTTCCACTATAACTAAATGAATGATTATCTATTGAATTGTATGTGTTTTAACAGAAATAATGATGCAGAAAGTAAATGCTCAAAATTTTTTTGAAGAACTAAATTTAATAATTTAACATACAGAAATTATCTATAATGATTTATAATTTTTTATATATGGGAAAACTATCTTGTTATAAGACTATTCATTTTAGAAAATTATCTTTTTAGAAATATATGTCATTATAGGCATTATAAATTTTGTGACTTGAAAATTTTATGCATAATAATAAAATTTTAAAAATGATAATATTTATAAATACTAAATTTCACAGAACAAATGGCTATAGTTTTTAAACAATGAAATAAATAAAAGCTGTACTATAGTAATAAATACAAAATAAGTTATCTATTGCACTGTTCACATTTTAATAAAAATAATTATGTTATCAATAATAAGTAATTACCTGTAAGTAATTCCACCCAGAACCATAGATATTTTGGGTCCAATCGCACATATAATAGAAGGTGCAAACCAATTTGATAAAGCAAACACTGCATACACAATAGCTAAGCTGTAGAAAATTTTAAAATTTGAATTGAAAAATATATGAAATGTATGGATAATAATAATAAAAGAACTTATTAAGCTAGTAAAACTATGATAACAATTTCAGAATTTAAATAATATAAATTAACAAAATCAAAATTTCTTGACATAAAATTATAAATTTCAAGATAAATATCACTGGGAAGTCTAAAATTGTATTACTGAAGTGAATTTTACTAATTCAAATAATATATTGAATGAGAAAATTTAGATGATTTAAATTTTGTTTTCTTGGTGTTTTAGAATTAAAAGTATAACTAGAGTACTTAAAGATTTTTTTTTTTCTAAGAATTTGTGAATTGTTAGGATTTATACTGAACTGTGCAGCCCTTATTTTTTACCTTACAATATTTTGAAATTAATAGTTGTGATCTTTCAATCTATTCCCCCTTTTTTATTTACATGGTATATTATTTATTAGAAACACAATTATTCTCCCAGTGACAAGAAAAGATCCATTGCAAAAATGAAACTAGCATATGCAAAAGATCAAGAGATGCTTTTCTATTTCTATTCATGACTCTGGACTTTAATATATTATTTACTTGTATATATATATATATATATATATATATATATATGATTCAAATAAAAAAATAGTAAAAATAAACTGCAGATAGACTGCTTATAGATTATATCATGAATATTTGCTTTCTTCTTATTAATATATCAATACTTAAAAAAGTTTGAGGTTTTATCAAATCTGACCTTACATATCCATTGCCTCTGTAGGATGAATATTGCTGTTTCATGCTGGAGATGACAATATTCTGGAAAATAACATAAAAGAATGAAAATTTTTCCCTTTCATTTTCAATTATATCATAAGGTAACATAAATATACTTTCTATTCTTTAATGGAGAATTACTGATCACAAATATATTTAAAACCTTTAGATATGATACTATCTTTCATAAAGGCATATACATTTGTGCTATATACAATTTAACTCATTACAATCTGTCATTTAAATTCATTTGAATTGAATTGCTTGTTCTTAATATTACACATAAATTGCTTCCTTAATCAGATTCAAATTTTATGGTATTTATTCTACTTTATTATTTTTGAAATAGCAAGGAAGAGGAGGGGGGTAGCTACAGTTAATATAAATAAGAAAAAAGTGCATGGAAAAATATTAAGAAAGGAGAAAGTGAGAAAGATACTGCCGACAGGAAATATTTTTATACTTTTAAAAATAAACTGAAAAATAATAAAAGAATAATGGATAATAGATCGTTTATATTGGGTTTATCTGGCAGAAATGCAACAAAATGCTTTGCGGTATTAATTGTATTTAAATTAGTAGTTATTTTAAATAATCTTATTAGTGAGACAAACTTTCTAATTTGATAGTTAATTTTTATTAAGTCTTGAAAACAAGCTAGTAACTTCAGGACATTTCAGGTATTTGTTTAAAGGTATGCACACATTTTAAGACGAATAATTAAAAAAATTTTACACTTACTTGTATCATTCCACAAGTTTGGAAAGCAGTAAAAACAAGCATAAAAGAAAAACCTAATAAAAGTACATTCATAAACATTTTATCAAATGTTTTAGCCATGTTTGATGTGATATGAAAATTACCAGATGCTTAAAAACGTATAAAGGCGCGTATTTTACGCGTGGCAAATCAAAACGAAGGCTCAAATAATAACGCAATATCAACCTCACTCAAACTAGTTCAAATCAAAAAGAACTCCAAGAAGAAACACCTCCGGCAGTGTGCTCTAAAATAGGTGAAATAAAAGATAAAAGTTTTTAGGTCATATTACTGAAAAACATCTTGTGAAGTATCTGTCAACCTAATGTTGCCGTTTTCTAATTCAGTATCAAATGTTTTAGTTTGTAGCAGACGACACTCAAGCTACAAGGATTTACCGGTAAAATAAAATTCAACAACAACAACAATTAAAAGCTTAAATTACATTAAAACACTTTATAAAAATAAATAAAACAATGAAATATATTAAAAAATTATCTGTACTTGGTTTTGGTTTTCAATTTCTATTTACAGTTTAATTCAATGGTTTTAATTATTATTATTTTTAAATGATTTTTTATAATTGATTATCGTTAGAACAATATTTTTAAAGGTTTTTTTTTCATAAAAATGACTTTCATCTTTTGGGTTACCAAAAAGGTTGATTTTTCCCTACCACAACTTTCCTGTATTCCCTTTAAACAGTAACAAACCGGTGAAGATCTTTGTTGACGTTTGGTGAAAACGCCTCTTTTATTACACCGAGTTATTGAACATCAGTTTAAATATCCTTGTTTCTGTTTTGTCTGAAGAAAAGCAATTACGGAGGGAGATATTGCTCTACAATTTTGTATTTTATTATAAATACCACAGACTTCTTCAGTATTTTTGATTGATTCCTTGAAAATTATATATATTGACTTATAAATATGCGATCTTTTTGCTCTTTAAAACGTTTATAGTTTTTATTATTTGTTTATCGTTATATGATTATGTGCTTAGCATTCTGTATATTCATAGCTAACTATCTCTGATGTCTTAAGAACAAGAAATGACTACTCAAGTGCGAAATAAAGACTTTGAATTCAGTTATACTTGCGGTAATAAGAATGAAAATGTGACAATATCAGTTCCCATTCCATTATCACTCAGTATTCAAGAATGGGGATCTTGCCTCATATCTCGGAAGAAGATTCCGTTTTTTGTTGAAAAAGGTACCCATCAATAATCATTTTGGTTTTGTGTCTGTATTTTAAAAACATTTCTTTAGTTGATAATATTGGCAATTACATCTGATTACAGATTTTTATCTTAAATGTAATTAGTTGTTATTGAAATTTAATGTCAGTCTACTCTATGTGATTCGTTTCATGCTACTGTCATACATTAATTACAAGAATCTTTCTAATAAAAGAAATATTTATTTGTATAAAATCATATTTTATACAAATTAATGTTTCCTTTATTAAATATTTTCTGAATTAGTCAGTATTTAAGCTAGCTAAAATACTGACTAATTCAGAAAAAAAATAGTGTCTATAAGAAGATTTTACAAGATTAATAAAGTGTATCATATTATTCTCCTTATTTTCTTTATATCAGTTGTGCATGTAAGATTTTTAAATGAAAAGAAATGTTAAAATTAACCACTAAAGGGCTTATAATTTTTATGTACTTTAAATAGAGGATTGATGCATAATTTTTTTAAATTATTAGTTTCTATCAAATTAATATTTTTCTTAGTACAGTAACATGCATAAACAAACATCTTTTATGAATGGGATTTCAGATTAAAGCCACAAATAAATAAATTTTGGTATATAATATGTGTACCATTTAATCAAATTATAATAAAAAAGAAATGCATATAATGTTATAATTTGACAAAATATAATGGAAGTGTCATGAGAATAAAATTTAAGTGAACAAGCTAAGATGTTACTTTTAAATGAAAAATAAAAAAAAAAAAGCTTTTTTTTTTCTTCAGTCAATTGGTTTATTAAATTGGTTTAAACCCTCAAACCTTTTTGGGAGTTCAAACCTGTTATACACCACTCTTAGTAACATTTATATTCAATGCTGCATACATCACAGCAAATGATCATGCTCATTCATATAATTGTATCATGGTAATATGTAAAGTTATATATATATATATATATATATATATATATATATATATATATATATATGTGTGTGTGTGTGTGTGTAAACCCCCCCCACACACATAGAAAAAAATTTTTTTTTTGATTTTAGACATTTTGTCAAATATCTAGAATAATTCTTGATGAATTATTCTGGAACTTCAGAGATGTAAATACCATGTTAAAACTCATATGTTTCAATGAATGTTTTGTCCCAAAGACAAAAAAGGAAATAAATGGGATAGGTGTTTATGTGAAGGGTGATCCCTTCAAACAAACACCTATTCTATTAACTTCCTGATATATCATTTTATTAACTGCTAAGTTGTTTAAGGTTTAATTGATAAATTTAGAATCTGCTTTTAAATATATTAATCTACTCTTGATTTTCAAATATTTCTTATGATATTTGAAAATAAAAGTTCTGTAACATTTTATGGAACTTAGACCAATTTGTACTGCAGTGTTTTATATTGCATAATATTAAGTTCAGTTTAAACATTTTATTTTCATATTATGCTTCAAAAGATTCAAAGGTGGTGTCTCAACTGGACCCTATGGGCCGAGCCTGTCAATCCAGAGGCTTCTGTCAGTAAGCACAAAAATGACAACGAGCGAAAAATAAACACATAAAAGAGCAAAGAGATAGAAGGGTGGATTCGTGAGTTTATAGCACACAAACTAGAGAGTAGAGAGTTTAGGGATAGAAAAACATAAAATATTTTTGCAGCTAGTGACATCCGAACAAAATAAACAGAAAATAATGAATTAAAATGATCAAAATCGAAAAAATTGAAAAATTTGAAAAAAAAAAGTAATTGTTTTAAAAATAAATAAAATGCTATAAAAATCTGAAAAAGGCCTAAAGAACAATAAATAAATATAAAAAATAATTTTTAATAATTTAAATTAAGTTTTTGAAATTTTGTCATCATTGGAGACAGAATTTCATAATATGCAAGGTGTCCCAAAATTTTTATATAAACTTGGAGGTAGAGAACTTCATTAAAAATCATTATCACATAAGAAAGTATATGTGGAAAAACCTCCTAGAAATATAGAGATGAAGGAAGGACAATAATAGAAAATGGTAAAGTGGTAAAAAATCTTTATTGCACAACCAAAGAGCCCAAAATTATGTTAATTCAAGAGAGGGAGTGTTAAGAATTACAACCCAGTGGTACTGACACCTACATAACATGATATAACTGACATCTATCCATTTTTTCCCTTACTTTCCTATGTGATTATAATTCCTAAGGATGTTCTCTACCTTCCCTCCAAGTAGGATACTGCTCTTTGATACTATAGTTTGAGCATTTGAATCCCACAAAAGCATGGATTTTCATAGATATTTAGAATAAATCTAGTCTCATTAGCTTTCACGTAACAAAACAGTAGACTATAGTGGTGCAAACCAAACCTACCTCTCCTCCAAATTCGTCCTCAATATTTTGGGATACCCTGTTTAGATAAATTATTTGAGATCATGAAAAGAGATGCATTTTGGGATCTATTGGGTTTAAGCATAAATTAAATACTTTTACAGGTGAGAGTAATTATATAATTTTCATAATTTCTCATGTTTATAGAACTTGTTCAAGCTTTAGAAGACTTTACTATGGTTGAAACATCTAAGTACTATGATGAACAAAGCTCCCTTGCTGTCAGTACCTTTCAGAATATGAAAAAATCTGATATTGATCAGTTAATTTTCAAATGGACCAAGTCATTTACTGAAGTAAGGCTTTTAGTTATCTTTTTATGCAAATAATTTAATGCAAGTTAATGCATAGATATTTTGATTAGATATTGAAAAGATGCTTCAGTTCTACAAGAAATTTGCTTTTCTGATAGAGTTGATAAATTTGCAATAAAAATAATGAGTTTTAGTAGAAGATTGAAATAAACATATGTTTTAAGGCATTAAGGAACTTTATTGTGGTATTTTATTACAGATATTCCTTTTTTTATGTTTTATTAATTTTTGTATGATAGACAATATTGTGACCATCAGTTTTTAACACAAACAGACACTATCTGGTAGAAAAATGGGGATGTTGAATGTCTGGGAAATTGTTGTAGAGTTTTGGTGTTAGTGTTTTTTTTTCTTTTTTTTTTTTTTTTTTTTTTTATTTTTTTTGAGGAGATCTTATTTCCTTGTTGATAGGTCATCCTGATCTGTGGATTTACCTCAAGCATGACTTTTTTTTTTTTTTTGAGACCTGACCAGTATATTTTTCGGATACTAGAAGTTCCTCTGATAGACTTACCAGAAGCCTTCTCACACTTAGTGCAAATTTCTACTTGTCTGAAACCTCCTTGTCTCTTCAGAAAACTGTTTTGAAATTTTAATTTGTGCACTATATAATTATTTTTGTTACCAATTATCTTAAAAAGTAGCATTATATAAAGTGAATGAACCCTCCCTTAAATGAAAACAGATCTAAAGGGAGGCTAATCAATGTTTGGATTTTGTCATCTCTCTCTGAAAGCAGCTAAGCCATTGGTTAGATGACTGACTCATGTGTGAAGCTTGATAACAGCATTACTCCGAGTAAGTGTACTCTGAACTTTAAATAAATGAACCCTTTAAGTAAATGTAATGTTTATTTATTCATTTTAAAAATAAAAACTTATTCTAAAATGGAACTCTAACATAATACTTATTTGAGATTCTTAAATTTGTATACTTTCATAAAAACAGAATCCGCTTTCACAAATTTACAAAGCAGGACCCTTGCTGACAGAACCAAATTTAATGCTAATTTCCGTTTTCGCAAAATAGATTTTTCACAATTTCATAAATTAGGATACTGTCTGAAAAGTCTGGACAGAACCCTGAATACATGTTCAGCCTTAAACTTTTGAAAGTAACCAAGAGATAGTAACTACAGAAAATTCTATTGGAGAGGTAAAAGCAATGGTTGTTAATGTTATAAGTAAATGGCAAAAAGTGGTTCATTTTCAATTTTTGTTACAAAAAGTTTTGTTAGTAGGTCACATTACTTTTATTTTTAATTTTTTTTAGAATATGTAAAATAAAAGCTTTACATACATGGGATATACCAGTATATCTTAATGATTTTAATGACTTCTTAAATGCTGATCTATTATTCCTATAAAGTTTGAGGTATTCGGGTGATATTTCCTCGCTTTTAATTACAAAAACCCATTCTGAAAACAGGATTGCCAGGTTGATAAATGAAATGGAAAAGCTGAAAGCTGAATTAACTTGTAATGTTTTTATGATGTTCAATGAGATCTAATCTGTTCAATTCAAACCATGCACATTGCTTTCAATGTGTTCATCTTGTCTAACCGAGTATTGCCACTATAAGCTGGATACTGACAGCTGTTTCACCCTAATTGAAAGTGCACACTTGAATTCGTTGGCAAGAATACTTACCAATTGTAATTAAAAATTGTTTACTGGGTCTCTAAAATTATCCCAGTGGATCACTAAGTGATCATAGAGCACAGTGATTAATAGGTTACTGACCATTAATTTAAAGACTACATGTCAAATTTGTAAATTACGGATTTTGTCTTGATGGGAAGTTGATTGTTGTGAGCTTTGGAAAACAGACTGTGTTTTGCATCAAAAGACAGGGTTGATAAAAATCTTAATTGTTTTAAAAGAATCAAAAAAGTCGGATTTTTTTTTATTTAAATCTGATTTTTTTGATTTAAATCAGATTTTTAGATTTAAATAGGATTTTTGAAATTTAAATATATTTAAGTATAATATTTGCTACAAGCAAATTAAATTGTTCAAGTTAGATGTCTAAATCAATTAATTCTTTTTTTTATATATAATAAAAAATACATATAACTAAAAAAATAAATATAATATATAAGAATAATTCATAAATCAGTAGGAAATAATTACTTGAAATATAGGGTTTTTTGCTTGTTTTAATTATCTATATCATAATTTAAATAAAGGATGTTTCATGTTAATTTATACATTTTACTCCTTCAACCATAGAATTATTAGAAAGATAAGGGTAGACTAAGGACTAAGTAATCACAATAATTTTTATTTTTTGTGAAGATTTTACAACCAACTTTTTATTCTGTGACAGTGGTTAAATGTTAAATGATTTATAAACAGAACTAAGTTTGGCTGCTTTGTTGTTTCCAAGTCTGTTTCGAAGTTTAGATTGCTCTAATCCATATGTTGAAAACATCCTCTTGATAGAAGCAGTTGATGCCCTTGCAGTCATCAATTGACAAAGTGCCTGGTCCAGGAGATCAATTTTTCCCTTTTTACTTGAGAAAAAATGACTTTTCCACCAATTGAATGGAGAAATCTTACAAATCACTTATCTACTAAGTTTTTTAAATATGTACAGCTTCAGCAATAGTACAAGTATTTTTTTTAATAGAGTCTGGAGCTACAGCAATAGGTTCTAATCGTTTTAAAAAATTTTCTGCATTTCTTTTCAGTCCAATATTAACTACTTTATTGTAAACAATACTATCAATTTTGTCCCTTTCTCCTCAGAAATTTTCAACAGAACAGACTAGTTTGTTATGCATTTGGTTAAAGTATCTACCATTGTGTTCCAGCACACATCCCATGACAAAACTAGTTTTAATCTGCCTTCTTGTTTATATTTGGAATTAACAAAGTGGTTATTCCTAAAATATTTAAGGTGCTATTTTAATAATACAAAGACAGGCAAGGTGCAGCAACCTCCTGAAACCATCTGGGAGCAACTCTGGGTTGTCAATATTTTCTTATTTTGCTTATTACTAACAGCTTTCTTTTAAAAATTCATTTTTTTAAAAAATCAACTGATTTAAATTGTAATTTAAATCGGGCTGATTTAAATCGCTCAACTCTGTCAAGAGATATGAATTAATTTTGTGGAATCGAATTCAGACATGTTGTTGTTACTCATCCCCCTGATGTATGAAAGTCTATCACCAGGTCCAATAGACCACATCGCAATATGCAGTTGGCCCATGACTAAGGGTAATATGCAGCTTCACTTGAGTAAGAAACCATGAGAGCTGAAGACTGATTAAACCTCAAGAAGGTCCTCATAATTTAGAAGCAGAGACCAAGCAGAAGACCTCAGGCTTTACTTCCCACTTCCAGAGGTATCATAAGTGCCGCCCGAATTATTTTAGGACTTAAAAACAGCTGCCCATCAGATATAGCTCTGTACGAGACAAATTTACAACCTTTGCATATTAGAAGAAAAGCTAGCTTGATAAATTACTACAACAATCTATATAGTTACGGGTCAAATCATCGTACTTCCTCCTATTTGCAGTCCTGGCACAACAACCAAAGACTTAAGAAACTCACCCCATTTGCCTTGGTGGATTCGCAGGACCTGATCTTTCGTGAGGTCGAACCTCAGATCTTGAGATCCTGTATTGACCCCTCGGAGGGATTGCCAAGAGTCTTTTTCCATTTCGATCTGAATTCAAGCGCCAACAAGCAAACTCACATCGAAGACCATCTTAGACAGTTGGCCCTGGAAATTATTTGTTGTATACCTAGAAATGCAGCGCAGGTATATACCGATGGCAGTCGTAAAGAAGACCGTACTGGCAGCGGTGTATATATTAAGACCCAGCATCTGGAAAAATCAATAAAGCAACGCAACCCAGATACTTGTTCTGTCTTCAGGAGTGAGTTAATTGCGATTAAAGAGGGGCTTGATGCTATCTTACCCTACGACAATGACTTTGGAGAACTCTGGATCCTGTCGGATAGCCGAAGTGCGCTACAACATCTTAGTGGCTGGTCCTCTGCAAACGACGATACTAGCATTTCCATCCTGCTCAAGCTGAGAGAGATTTCCCAAAATCACGACGTACATCTCCAATGGATACCTTCACACATTAATGTTTGTGGCAATGAGATTGCGGATAGATTGGCTAAAGAGGGCAGTGAAGAAAATATGCCCACTGGTTCATCACTTACCCACCGGGAACTCTACTCCAATGAAAAATCTCGTCTCAATACTACCTGGAAAATTCCACCTACCCACCAGTGGTATACTGGAACAACACCCGGTGCCCTCCTGGAAATTAATTGTGATCGAAAATCCCATACTGCCTTAGCCAGACTCTCAACAGGCCACCTGAAATCTTTAACTTTCGAACATGGCACAAAAATTTTCCCGACCTGTACAAAATGCTGCAACCATCCAGCCTCACCAAAACATATTCTCGACTGTGTCGGACTAACCAGGGCAGATTTATTATCAGATCCCCTTATCTGCATTGACTTTCTGACTGTCAACAACCTTTTGGAGTTGATCTGACTATTGTCAGATCATGAGGATAAGCCACACAGAGGTATCATTTTAGAATTTTGAGGGCATTGGGACCATGAATCTGTTTTATGTGCCCCAGTTTTCATTAACGAACATGGTAGATCTTTGACTGACTCAAACTTCAATCCTTTACCCTCTGGTTATGAGATCACTGCTTTTGACGACTGAGCTATTGTGGCTCATTCATACATTATTCAGATAATATTTAATATATATGTATGTGTATAAAATAAAGTATATAATTTATTAAAATTCTAAGTTGAATTTTTTGTTTATCATAGTAACTGTAATTATGAATTCCAGAACATGAATTCCAGTTCATATTTTATTATTGCATTTTGTCATTACAGGAGCATATGAAATATGGTACGCCTGAAGACCCTTCAGAAAATGTGACATTTCCTGAAATGTATCATAAACTTATTCATTCTCCTGCTCTTGAAACTCTTTTAAATTTGGAACATTCATATGCTTTAGCTGTTGGTGAACTTGTTCAAGAAAGAGATAAATCTTTGCATGATCTTCAAACAAGGTAATTGAAAGACTTTTTAAAAAGTACTTTGGTTTATTTTAATAATAATTTGATATTCTAGTATGGCTTTACATCTTAATTTATAAATTTTGAAATTATTTGTTAATGATTAAATTCATTATCTTTTCTTACCTATATTAAGAATTGTCAATGCATTGTAATATTTCACAAACTACCAGAATGTTTAATTAACTTAGACATCTTAATGAAAAGGTTAAGAAATTGCATAATGATGCTATTTGAAGTATTGAAATAAAACAAGATTTAAAATAAATTAAAAAAATACATTCAAAAAAATTATACAAAGCAATTCATGGTAGAAACATTAAGATTGAAATAAGCTAAAATAGTGTATAAATGCAAATTTTTTGGCTCCACATATTTATTATACTTTTTCTAAAAAAAGTCCATATGACAAAAACAATTGAATTATATGCAGTACTGTTTTTTTTTATTTTAAATTTTTTTAAAGTAAGGTTACATACTTTATAATTTGTTTTTAAAGTTTCATACAAGTGTATTGGTTATAGATTAAGTTTTTAAAAAATATTTTGTATTGAAATAATTTATTGTAGGCAGTCGGATGAAATGGAAAAAGCTGTTCCTAAAGTTGGCATCTCTTTAACTGATCAGGATATAAATGATATGGCAACGCGGCACTTTGCAGAAACACAAGTAAGTTAAAATATTTTGTGTATGTTCTTTAAGCATAATTTGTGAATCACATAAAAAGATTTTTAAATTTTTAATTCTGGAACTGGGCGATTTTGGATTTACCTAAGACCACAGTAATGGCTTAGTTATTCTAAAATGGAACATTGATGTTTAAGTACAAAAATAATATTTTCATATTAATTGTGTAAGCAGTCAGTCATTGCAGATGATTTTATCCACAGAAAGAAGTGGACTATCATAATAGATGAGTGAGATTTATTATTCTATTAAATATCACTTTGCTACTTCTCTTTTCTTACCAATGATTGGTATTTTTAAACCAAATCTTCATTGTATTGTCTACAACCTTTTTTTTTCTCATAAAAGTATCATAAATGTTTAATTATTACTTGGAAAATTGGACAAAATTTATTCCATGTATTAATGTATCCTTACACAATGTTGTAATTTAAAGCTATTAATGTTGATTTGTTCAGTTTTAGGAAATATTTTTTATTCAAGTAACTTATGGTGTAGAGAAGATGGAGGTTTGCAATGGATTTGATAAGGGTTGTTGACAATGATAATATTGATACCCACTCAATATTGCATAAGAAAATTGATGCTTTTGCTTCTAAATAGTACTTTATTCTAACTCAAAATGGCTCAAAATGTGTTATTCTAGTCCACCTCTGTAGTGGATCATGTATTTTCATTCGATCTCCTTTATATATTATTTTGTTTGTAGTCATGCTTACTACTAACCAACACTTTTTTTTTTACCCTTTTTGCTGATAGACATTAAGGGCAATAATATATTAATTTGATAAAATGGACATTTTTCCCATTTGATGATGTTTATATAAATTATTAAAACTGAAGAAGCATTATGGTTTTCTGAATTAGAAAGTTTATATTTGTCATTGTTCTTCCACAACAAAAGCTGTGTAGAAAATAATATATATATGTTTAAATATATATATATATATATTTTTTTAGCCGAACAATGGTCGATTGGTTAAGGTGCTGACCTTCGGTACCAGAGTTCGTGGGTTTGAATCCCACTATGGCATGGATGTTTGCAGTCGTTTGGAATCAGCTTTAAGCTGTAGGTCCCGGTCTCATTAGCCCTCATGTTACAAAAAGTAGACCATAGCACTCCAAACCAAACCAAACCTATATATTTTTTCTATTCTGCTTATGTTGCAATATTATAGTGACCCAACCTAAATTACTAAAGTGATCTAAAGTGCTTATGTTTATATTGAATTAGGCATTAAAAGTCCACTTTCTGCTAGTTATATACTAATATAGCCCACTAAACAAACCTTTCTTTGGTATAAAATTACCTAAGTCTCAAGGGATTTGTATTATTGAATTATATTACGAAGAAATGTGAATGACGGCCAAATGGGTAGAGTGCTACTTGTTGGTACAGGAGTTCTTGGGTTTGAATCCTGCTGCTGGCTGGATGTTCATAGTTGTTCAGAATCAGTTTTAAGCAGCAGACTGAAGTCCTCGGAACCAAACCAAAACATGAAGAAGGGTAGAGAAGGAGAAAAATTGCTAAAAAGAACTGAGCAAGTATAGCAGTCTAATTCATGATTTATAAACTGTTTACAGTTGTTTAATTTAAAATAGATACAGGCTATGTGATAGTAAAAATGTTTTTATCTTTATTTTTTATTGTATCAAGCATATCTTGATGAGAATGTCTATTATGTAAAAGATTGCTTTTTTTTATATTTCTTTCTCATTATTTAACTTGTCATAATGGTACTATTGTCACAGAATAAAACATTACATCTTTATCCAGTATTGAGTTTCTATTTAAAATGTGAACATGTTTTCAGAGTATTAGTGACTATTGGGAACATAAAATTGGAAATTTAAAAGCAACACAAAGAAGAGAATTTAGAGAATGGGTTATGAAAGTACACGAAGATTATCAGAGTGGATGTGGCTCGCCTGGCTATCTGTGAGTTTAAAATACAATCCTTGACTATTATTCTAAAAAATAAACATTATTATTTAAAAAAAGAATATGAGTGTTAGTAATGTATAATTTTTAGTATTTATTATAGAATAAAATTCTATAAGTAATAAGTTTATTTCACTGTTTTCAAGTTGTCAAAGGCAAAGTGTCTTTAGTAGCTTGGTGTCTGGAATCAATCCTGCCATAGATTAAAAATGTAAAGGAAAATGACCCTGCCATAGTCATTCAGTTTACCCTTTCTTTGCTTCTGGAATGGGGTTGATTTTTTTCCCTCCTTCATTTAGATTATCTTTCTTCATCCATCCTTTTGGCTAATAAATTGTAAAGGCAGCAGTTAAAGGTTTTAATGGATAAAGATAATTAACTGGTTAATTAACCCACTAGATAATTAACCCAAGTGCAATGTACTAACAAGTGATCAAATGTGATTTACACATAACCAATTGCTAATTAATTAACAAGTGGTAACTCAGGCAGCAAGAATTGATTTATATTTGTTGAATTGCTCTAAAAAAGTTGATAAAATTTATTGAATCTTCGTTTCTATTGTTGACTATCACTTCAATTTATCGAAATTTCATTAATGACATAGTTTTTTTGATTTCGTCATAATAACAGTTAATAATATATAATATTTATATAACCATCCAATACGCATGTCTAAGCAAATTTTATGACAAATCCAGTTTTTAAAGTACTTTTCCTCATATTGTAGCTTGGACATCTAGAGGTCATTTCTATCTCTTCTCCACATCATGGAGTATACAAGCAGTAATTCACATGTAAATTTCTATTTTTAACTGGGCTTTTGTGCTATGTCATAGCTTGTTAGTTTGCTAATGACACACTCTTGTGGTCTTGGGTAAAAACTCAGAGAGTATTTTTTTCTCATTTCTTTTGTAATTTTGTGTTAATACCTGAATGCCTTATTTAATTTGTATAAAGTTGATTCTATAATTTTTATATTGGTTTTCATTGTAAAAAATATATACAACACACTGTTTTTTACCCAATTCTCCAAGAATTATTTGATGAAGTAAAAGGAAATTAGGATTTCAGAGCAGTAGTGATTTGAAGTGAAGAAGATTTCTATTCTGTTTCTCTCTTATTTACATTTTTTAGAGATAAATAAAAACATTAAAATTAAAGTTAGTTTAAAATTAGTTTTTGTAACCATGGAACCAGTCATTTATTTTCTTGACTTTTTACCATAGAAGTAATTCTAAATCTGCATTTTTTCCTTCTAATGTGGCATGTATATTCTGTTTATTTGCCTTAAATCAATATTAAACTTTCTTGTATTTTAAAATATAGTTGTTAAATTATAAGATCAAAATTTTCTTTAATGAATAGAAGAATCATTGCCTTTCTACCTTACTAATGTCAGTGTTTAAAAATATTTTACTTTCATTTAAATGGGATATAATTTGTATTTTGCAACAATAAGGTCAATTTTTTTATTTCCCAACAAATTTTTATCAATATTCTTCCATTTTTTCCTGGGGGGTGGGTGAGTTGTGTCTAAAATAACTATATAAAATAACTTTCATAAAAAAACTGCTGAACATGTATGCTGGGATGTTAAAGATGATATTTAATTAAACCAAATGGAGCTTTTGGATTTAAATATTAAATTTGTTATGATTTTGATATTTTCGGAATTTTGAACTGAAAAGAGATTTTTAGGATTTTGGCTCAGACTGTAGTATTTTTAAGTATGAAGTTAGACATTTAATAATTTTTGATGCTTTGTTGAAAATTCAAAACAAAAATTATTAATGTCAAAAAATTTAATTTTATAACATAAATGTTAAAAGTTTTATGAGTATAAAAATATAATATTTAAAAAATAATCTTTTTAACATACATAATGACAGCTAAAAACTGATCATTTCTATTTATATGTGACATTTGATGCTATAACACATTTTGCTATTGTGCTAAAACCTTTAGTTCAATTATCTTTGGTATACACTGAAATGCATTCATAGAATTTAGAAATCAACTTTTTATCAGTTTCATTCTCTTACATTAACATTCTGAGGATGATTCTGGAATACAATACAAATGCAAGAAATAGTGTAGTGTCCTTTTTAATCCTTTCTAAATCAAAATATATTTTGGATACTTAATAATTCTAAAGATTCTTAAGTTACTCATTTTTTTAGTATATTAAGGGAATTAATTAGTATTAATGAGTAGTAAATTTTGAATGTATAATAGTCATAATTTAAACATATAACTATATTCTTATTGTGTGAAGGCAGAGAGTACGAGCACTTTCTGAAGCAGTCCCTGTTGACACTGATTGGACTCCTCAACCTCAACGAATGGAAGAGAGTTTTACAATTCATCTTGGTGTGTAAAGTTGTTTGATAATTTAAATGCAGAATAGTAATTCTAACTGGGTTTTAAATAATTAAAATGGTTTCATTTTAAAAATGTCTCATTAAATCTATTTCTCTTTTAATGCTTTAATTATTGTCTATATATATTTAAAATTACAGTCCTTCTGTGAGAATTTACAATAAAAATAATGAAGATTTTGAAATATTTTACTAATAATCCTTTATTCTTGTAATATTTCTATGTAATTTTAATGTTTGATTTCAAAGTTATTCCCTGCTAACTTATTCTTATCCCCTCTCCCTTATTGAATTTTTTTTTGCTACAATAAGCACATTATAAATTATAAATACTTATAGGAGAATTTTTTGTTCTATTTCTTTTGTTTGATGTTAATGATGAATGGTTTGAATTTTGTTAATAAAAAAAAAAAAAATTACTATGTAGATTTTGATTTTCGCAGTAATAGTAATTTATTCCTTTCACTTAAAGTTAAAAAAATTCAATGACAGTTTGTATATTGTACTGTAATTTTTTACTTGCAGTTTAGCATTAGAAGTTTAATTCTAATCATTTAGGATCTCAATTGAAGTTGATGCATAATTTGCGACTTCTTTCTGCTGATGTCCTTGATCTCTGCCGGCATAAACTGAATAAAGTTGGGTATGTAATCATAATTAAAATCATTTATTAGTTTAATTAAAGCCACTATTATTATTTTCCATCATGTTCATATTACAAGAGGAAAGATTTGTATGAAAGATGTTAAGGATTATTAGAAATTAAGAAATAGAATATCTGATACATTTTAAGTAGGTAATGTATTAGTATGGTCTATTTTAAGAGCATTAAATTTATAATTCCTATTTATTTCAGTTATGGTAAAAAAATGATCAATATTGAAAAGTCTGCCATTTCAAGCCCCATTTTTATATAATTTATGGTCTATTTTATAAGCATTAAATTTATAACTCCCATTTCAGTTATTGTAAAAAAAAAAAGAATCACTATTGAAAAGAGTTTGTGATTTTAAGTTTCATTTTCTTTATATAATTTATTTCTTTTCTGATAAATAAATTATGTTAAAAGCATATATAATAATCTTGGTTTGAATTTTAACTTATTATTTATTAAGTGGATAGGAATTAATACAAATGAATTCAGTTAATTTTTAGATTAGGGATTGTTTTCATTACTGACATGGTAATGAAGTTATAAATGCTGAATATCTGTTTATTCAATTTAATATAGTTACTTTAAAATAGTAACAGTAGTTAATTTTTTCAAATACATTTTTAGATAGTTCTTATCAGAAAGCCCTAACTCCCAGTAAGAGCTTACTGCTTTTTAATCTCATTTAAAAAAAGAAATTAAAAAAAAATCTTTTTTTCTTTTTGTTTTTACAGCCCAATTAGTGTAGCTTTGCCCTAGGGTGCAAAACATATGTTCCAGTTAGGTGATCAACCTTACATGAAACCCAAGTGTTTTATTCCTAAGTATGTTTGGTCACCAGTCTACTTACTGAAGGGAGGAAAGGCTAAGTCAACCTTGCCTATCCTGAGGATCAAACCTTGGACCTCTGTCTTTGCGCAAAGTACTACTCCTACACCACTGGATTTTTTTTTTCCTTATCAAATATGAATATAAAATTTTAAAATCCTACATAGTTTTAAATAAGAAAACTTAGAACCAGATTCATTAACTTTTATTTAAGAGATAATCTAATGACTATTCATTAGATTTTCCACTGCTTGACTACTTTTTCTATTGCTATATTTAAAATAAAATCCTACTATTCCTTTTACAAAGTAAGTGAAGTATTATAATTGCAAAAACAATGGCTTCAAATTTCAACAGAAATACCCATTTTGACTATGTTGAATCTATTTTGACTATCTTTTTTTTTATTTAAGTCTATATATAAAATGAAACAGTGATTTTTTAACTTTAAATATCCATTTCAACCATTCTTGAATGAGTTTTGACTAGTTGTGATGCAACATCTGTATACACATTTCGCATAGCTCAAGAACAATTAGCGGTAGAGTGTTAAAATTTAGTATTTAGGACTGTTGTAACATCTAGTTGTGCAGCCCCCACACAACTAGATTGCAATCTGCATTCTATATATTTAAAAATCTCTGGAATATGCATTACTGCTACATATCTATAACAATGCAACACAAAGATATCTTCATATTCATATACAGTTATAACAATGCTTTTTGACACTAAACATACGAACACTTAATACATACCTATTTCTACCATAGCCAGTCAAATGACCAGACTTTATTTTTTCTGATTATAAATGTATGAAAATTGGAAGGAAATAGACAAATAAACTTTATTATAACTAAACAAAATTGTATATTGTCAATTTTTATGTATTGCAAACACAAAGAATAAAAATTTTTAATTAATTTCCCATTGCATTTTTTACATAAACCTTATGGGTCATTTGATCCGTTATATGGTGTGTTTAGTGTTAAAGTCCATTTTTTAAAACAATAAAATCTATTTGTATAGAATAATTTTGAATTTTTACTATTTATATTAATTCCTGGTATAGAGTAAAAAAAGAATTTTACTCGTGAAAATTTTCAGAAATGAAATATCTATAAAATGAAAAATCTCAATATAACAAAAACTAATGTTGTTAGTCGCCGCCAGATGGCATTACTTGAGCTCTGTTCAGGCGAGACTGTTACCTTGATAAATAAGATCTTGAATCTTAAAGGAAATATGCAAATAGATTTAATGATGCATCATAAGAAAAAGATGCGTATTCTTGTAATTTTTTTTTCTGACTAAAATTTCATATTTAGCTATTTAAATTATTCAGCCATTTCAGACAATTAAACCTTTTTTAACATTTCAGTGGTATTGTTGTTCCTCAACCACAGCGTCTTCAAACTGCAATTTCTCTGTACTCAAACAATTTAAGTGGCCTTGTTCTTTTAGTAGACAATAGAATTAATTCTTATACTGGAATCAAAAGAGGTATAGTATTATCACTTATTTATTTTTTTTAAAATTTGCATTCTGTGATTGGACGATTACTGATATATTTATTCATATATTACTATAACTATGAAGATGTAAAATTTTGTGCAAATATGGATCAGTGTTCTGTATTGCATGAAATTAGAATTTCGGTGTAGTTTGACATTTTTGAAGTTACTGGTAATTAAATCAATGAAAAAGGGATTTCAAAGCCATGAATTTATATTCAAATATTTACAAAAAATTTCTTGGCAGAATATTTAAAACAAGAAATAAAAGAGAACTTATTAATTTTCACATTTCTTCTACAGCTATTTTAATGTCAAATAAAGATGTCTAAATACAACATATGCAGTTTAATGGATTTAAAATGACTTCCCATTAATATATGAACCCTGTTTTAAAACATTATAAGCTCAGTGAAGCTTTACTTTAATGGGGCAAGTTATGGTTTAAAAGAAAAGATTTTCATGTAGGATTTTTGATGGATTTGAAGCCAATTTTTGCATATGTTTGCTGTAATTGAAGGAACCAAAGTTTATATAAATTTGCTTACTTTTAAGTTTTTAAATTCTTTCTCTTTTATACTATTAATGATGCTCTATATTCCCTTTTCTTAGTGTTTTTGTATGAATAGAATATGACAAAAAGTATCAATCTCTTGCTTTTTTTTTATTTACTGAATTACATGTTCATTTATTATAAATAACTTGATTGGTTCTTGCTTGGATTTTTTTTTTTTTAAATTTTAAAAATTGAGGTATATCAAATTTTTTTTTTTTAATATTAAAATGGGAATTCATCTTTCTATCCCCTTGAAATTATCTTAAAAAAGCATGTATAACATTTTTCTTGCATAAAAGAGTTATAATTTTCTATAACAGGACATCATGTTTTCTAATTTAAGGGAATATAGTATCTTTCAAGCTGAAAAGTTTTCATCGTAACAGTCTAGTTTTGATTCATTATAAAATAAAAAGCTCTTCTATCTTCAGAATAAAATTTTTTCGAGATCATTATACTTTATAAAACACTTTAGTTTTGTAATAGGATGTAATGTAATTATGTACAGAAAGGAAAAATGAAAAAATTACTTATCTGCAAAAATAACTTTTAAAATATGTGAATTAGAATCAAGTTCTTTGTATTAAGTAGAAGCTAATAAACTAGATTATTCTGTGAATTAAAATTATATAAGAAATGTATTTCATTTTAAAACATAAATGCTAATTTTTTAAGTTTTCAATTTCTTAATAGTTTTAATTTTAAAAAATTTTTAAAATACCGCATAAGTTTTAATTTACAGAATAAAGCAGATATTTTTACTTCATAATGATATAAAAATTTAGTTCATAATGTACATATTTTGTAACTTGATTTAAAAAAAGTACTAACTGGAAGGAAAAAATGTAATTATTTAAAAGTTAAATTGTTATTTAAAGAAGAAGAAAAAATATTTTTTTTAAAACTGAGCAGAACCTTTTGTGAGTAATCAAAATGTTACAACGATGACTTTTGGATTTGAAAGGTACTAAGCCTACTTAACTGGTCAATTAGTTAATTATTATCTTGACAGATCTTTACCCCAAACATCTCATAAAAAAGTAAAAAATTGATTCTATATCATTTATTTTTAGAATTATTCTAATCCTACACAATTATATATACAATATACACACAAACATTGTGTGTTTGTATAATTAAACATTTGCTAAGTAATTTTGCATTGAAATTTCTTAGTAAATGAAGAGATTCATTTCTCATATAGGTGCATATCATGATATAATGATGATATTTATTACATGATATTTTGATATAGGTGAATATCAAAATAGTTATATCCTTTGGAAAATTTCAACTCTTCCACATTAATTGTGGATGTATTATTTAAATTTATAAGTTAAAGTTATATAAAATTTATAAATGACGACAGTTGTGAAATAGTCCATAAAATAATAACATATTGATTGTTCATCCAATATTCTATTAATTGTATAATTTTTAATAATTACTTTTATATTACTCTTATGTGTTTGAATAAGGTTTTTACATTTATCAGAATTTGCTGCTGTTTGCCAGATGTCCACAGAGTTTCATTTTGAAGATATTGATGAAGCTTTAGAAATTATTAGAGAACGAGGTAAAAGAATTTCTGAGTGGAGAGCAGCTAATTCTACACAGGGAGATAGTAGTAGTCAAAGTAGCAGTGGAAAATCTAGTGGATCACCATCAGATTATCCTTCAAATGTAAGTTATTTAATTTAGTATTAATTTATTGAATGACATGCATGTATTTATCTATGTAAGTCATTTTTTTAATGTTTTTTAAAGCTAAATTGGGTGTTTTTATATGAATCTGTTCTTGGGGGGAAAAAGCATACTTTTCTGTTAACTAAATGCAAATTTAAAATTGCCAAAAATAGTCCTTTTTTTTAAATTTATGAAAAAAAATTTTCATGAAATTAATCACTTATTTTATGAAAATAAGTTGTTTTATTGGTGAAATTATTTATGATGTTGATTTGTTGTGTCTATCCACAATCATATGAATTCTTGTCTTTATCAAAAGCTATGTTCTCCATTAATTTAAGATACATTTTCCTACATCCTTGAACTTGCTTTATTTTTTTATTTATAGAGAAATATTAAGCAGCTAAGCTGTTTTTAGAATGTTCTGCAAGCAGGATCTGTTTCAAGTGGTACTGAACCTTTTTTGGATCATTGCCCCCTTTACAAGAAAAAAAAAAAAAAAGATTTGAATGTTCCCTATTACCAAGTTTTACCAAATATGAAAATATTATTTCATTTTATGTATGCCTATTTTATCAAATGTCTATCAGATTTTTGTTTTTAATTTCACATTCATAGAAAGATCCATATTGAGTGTTTATTTTGTGTTATTTGACTACTTTTCCAAAAATATATGAATCACTAACTAGTTCCAGTGTGCAAAGAGTTTGTGTTCATTTATTTAGTCACATAGTTGATCATAATCACATCAAATAGGTGATTGTGGGGCCAAAAGAAATACCCGGAAAGTTTTAAGGACTTATACGTCAATGAAAATGCAAGAAAAAGTATTAGCAAGTGTCATTTCAAAAGGAACTACAAATTAAACCATTTCTATAAAAATAACAAAATTAAAATTTATTAAAAGATTTTAAAATATGCTAAATACACTTAAAAGGATTAAGGTTTACTCTGAAAATAAATAAGAGATTCCCTAAAATTACCACAATTACATCTTTAAATAAAGATGAGAAATAATTTTTTAAAAACTAATATAACAAATATGACCTTTTGAGTATTACCTGTAATTTAGTCAATGTTTAAAGCAAGTATCATTCTTTCACAGTTTTAACTTCTTACTTTTGTTGTGCAGCCTCACAAACTTCATGACTTTCATCTAAACTATTCCAATCCTTTAAAACTGAAAATGACCTTGCTTTTTTCAGTACTTGCATGCAGTGAGCTTAAAAAGTAGTTTACTAAGTTTTAACCTGCAATTTTAAGATTCAGGTGCTATGTAATCCAAAGTAAACAAAAAGAAGTAAGAGGGAAATTTTCATTATTTTATTCACTAGAAATCCAAAGATGGTTAGTACAAAATCTCGAGAGTTTTGGGGTTTCCCCAGAGCATAAACATTTCTGTAATTAGCTTTATTTTAAAGAAGATTTACAGCATGAATGATAAATTTTATGTAATAAGTTGTTAAAGAATGTTTTTCTTCTTTAACACTTAGAGAACAAGCTCAGCAACACTAAAAACTGGGGATTTCTACATAACTAGGCATTCCAACCTTTCTGAAGTTCATGTTGTGTTTCATCTTGTCGCTGATGATACCTTACGTATGTCAGATATGAATTCACGTCATCCAACAATATTAGGACTTCGAAACATTTTGAGAGTTGCCCATGAACATGATATATGTACTGTAACAATCCCTCTCCTACTTGTGCATGAAATGTCTGAAGTAAGTACCATTTAGTCATAATGCAACATAATTAATAAGCTGTACATAAATTTATTTTTATCCTGTTCTTGTCATTCATGATTCTTCTAATGTTTTTACTCAGTTGTTTAATGATAAGAAATAAATTAAACTTGTAATATTTTTTAAGCTAATGATTATAAAGCCATCCACATAAGAAAATGTTCTATTTTACTAAAATAATAAAGAAATAAATTATATATACATAATAATTAAGTATATTATATAGAAGTTATAATATTATTTCTAACATGGGATACTTGCATATGCTACTACCAAGCTGCAGATATTTGTTGGGTGTTTTATTATTGGAGTGCCATATAAGAGGCCAATATTACTCCCTATGTACAGCAATAACACACAAAGTGGGTTCTCATAATATAGAAGCAGGGACGAGCTCCCAGGCCTTGGTCTGCTATCTCCTATCATATTGTTTGAGAATTTAGAAAACATTGCAACTACAAACATATTCTATGTATCTCAGCTGCTATGAACACCTTTCCACTTGCACCTGCCAAAATCACAGGATGAGCTTTTGTGCACTATTTCTCATGCCTATGATATTTCTAGGCTGGAGTGTTGCCCTATAATTAATACCTGGAAAAAAATTTTCTTCTCTTACACACCAGAGTACTAGACTATTTTTTTACAGAGATAGATTAACAAGATGTTAGCACTATCAAGTATGTGTATCAATCATCAAACACCACTTTAAAATAATGAAACTGGCCAAACTTGGAGGATAACCCCAATTGTTCCATTGAAAGGCAATTTCTTGGATACCTCCAACTGATAAGAAACAACCATCAAGAGAATGCAAAGTTGTTGTCCCAGAAGAGGTGTAGAAAAGAAACTCTACTAGTGTCTAGACAGGGATGCCCAACCCAAATTGGTTGGTAGGCCAAAAATAATTTACTGAACTGTAGTGGGCCACACATATAAATATTAAACAAATTATTCAAAATACTATTATCGTACAATATTCAAAATATGCATTTTTACAGTGCTAGCTACAACTGTACATAAAAGTTGTGTCACACATATATCATAACTACAACAACAATAAACATAAATATAATTTATAACTTTCCATATGATTTCCACTGACTGGTTGGATAGAGCACGTGCACGTAACACGAGTCAGCTGGTTGTATAAGTAATGGCCGATTGACAGAATATTCTAGAGCATTCCAATTTCAACTTAACCTGTCAAACTCTACTTAAAGACCAGGTTTATGTAGGTTACCATCAAGTCTTAACGTACATAATATGTGATATTTATTATTGCAAACATTAACAATTAAAATTCTGTTTCAACTGTATGTAGTCAAAATGACTAAAACTATATAGACAGTTGAAAACTTCAATTGGGCTGCAGGTTGGGCATGCCTGGTCTAGATTGTAAGGTTGGCCTTTGTATCTCATGCTTAGAAATTTACCACAAAAAAAAATTACCAATATTGATTTATGCTATGCATAAGTTCAATAAAATCCTCTTTTAATATTTAAAAATTTTTCCTTCGTTATTGGAAAATGTCACAATAATTGTGAAAGTTGGCTTTTCTGGAAAATTTCAATTTCTTGAATTTCAAGCTAAAAAGGGATACATATATTATATATACTCCTATTTTTATATAGTTATCTTTAAAATAAAAAAGCACTGTTTTTTAGAAAATTATGATTAAGAGGTTAATAAACACGACATATCTTTGGCTGTCTCAAGCCTTAAACTCGTAGCCCTCTGATAATGAGATTGATGCATTTCGAGACTGAGCTACTGCTATTTTATTATTATTAACTTTTTCATACTGAAATACTTTACACATTCTCTTGAGAGTGCTATTTTTTATGCAACGTAAAATAATATATGTAAAAAAATTATTAGGTTTTTAAAATGCTATGCATAAAAATATACCAATTCTCTGAAGTGTAGCCATCTTTTAAAATGAATGGTTATTCATGTAGGTACCAAAATGCTGTTTCTATTGTAATGTAGTGAAGTGATAAAAGATGCCAGCAGTAGCTCCTTGGCCCTCAACCAGGGATAACCCTGGTTAAGCTCCTTGGACTGCCTTTGATTATTAGAGTCAAGCCAATGTCAATCCTCTTGTGTGCAACTGGATCAATAGTCTGCTTACTACTAGACTGATCCAGGCAACACTACTGGATGACACTGTTAAGGTTACCAACTGCAAAGGCTGTCCGCAGGGGGGAGTTTTATCACCTCTCCTGTGGAGCCTTGTGGTTGATGAATTACTTAACAACATTAATTTCCTTGGTCTCACCTGCATAGGTTATGCAGATGATATCGCCTTGGTAGTAAGAGGAAAATTTCAGAATACTGTTGTTGACCTCATGAATACTGCCTTAAAAAAAGTGGAGAGATGGTGCAAGGAGGTAAGTCTATCGGTTAATCCCGGTAAGACAAATATTATCCTTTTCACCAAAAGAAGAATTAAGGATATGCCAGTAATGAGATTATTCAACTCAGAGCTGGCCTATCAGAATGAGGTGAAGTACCTCGGCATTACATTTGATAGGACTATGACTTGGAATAGTCATATCAAGCATTGCATCAACAAGGCTAAACGCATCTTTTGGTCTTGTAGGCGTGCCATAGGTTCCAATTGGGGTCTATCACCAAAGATAGCCCATTGGATCTATACTAAAGTAGTTATACCTATTGTGACCTATGGTTCCATTGCCTGGTGGGGCAAAGTATGCCAGGTCACTACCATTAGGGAGCTTGCTAGTCTTCAGAGAATGGCTACAGTTAGTATAACTAGTGCCATGAGGACTACTCCCTCGCAAACTTTGTACCTGCTCCTGGGCCTTTTGCCCCTTCATAAGCAGGTCGAGATGGAAGCAATTCTTTGCTCCCATAGGTTGAAGTTTCTTGGATTATGGAAAACTTCTTCTGAAAGATCCTTGTATAAATTTAATAACAGGATCACTGGACATCCTTCTCTTACGATGATTTCAGATTGGATGTTCAAGAAGTTTACTTTCACTGACAACTTTAATGTTGTTTTTTCCCTCAAGACGTGAGTGGGAAGAACCTTGTAAACTTCTCACACGTGCTAATGAGGTATGGTTTACAGATGGCTCTAAAACGTCATCTGGGACCGGCTCTGGTGCTTTCTGTGTTACCAGGAACATCAGGATTTCATTCTCCCTGGGTAAACTAGCTTCAGTTTTCCAGGCTGAGGTTGCTGCCATTCTTGCCTGTGCAAATAACTGCATAGCAAGAGGGGTTGCCAAGAGAAGGTTAAAAATCTTCTCAGATAGTCAGGCTGCACTTATGGCCCTGCACAAGTACTGCTTCTCATCCAAAATTGTGTGGGATTGCTATAGGACCATTAACCAGTTGGCTATGGTCAATAAGGTAACCCTAGTATGGGTTCCTGGTCATTGCGGTATTTTTGGCAATGAGGTTGCCGATGATCTCGCTAAGTACGGTTCTGAGTTGCCCTTCATTGGGCCAGAACCTGTACTTGGTCTTCCTCATATTGTAGTGAGAAGAACCGTTAGGGACCTCCTAATGGGGGAGACTTATAATGACTGGCTTGACTCTAATAATCAAAGGCAGTCCAAGGAGCTTAACCAGGGTTATCCCTGGTTGAGGGCCAAGGAGCTACTTAGGCTCAGTAGAAAGGAGCTAAGGGTAGCCATTGGCCTGCTGACTGGCCATTGTTGCCTTAAGAGGCATCTCAACATTATTGGCATTATAGATAACCCAGTATGTAGGGGGTGCCATAGGGCAGAAGAAAGTCCATCACATATTCTATGTGAATGTGAATACTACTGCACCAAGAGATTTGAATTCCTTGGGTATCATTTCATCGAGCCGTGGGAACTGGTTAACTTCCCGGTTAAATTGCTGCTGAAATTTATCTCAGCTATTGGTCTCTCTGAGATCTAATGGTTATTGTTTCTTGGCCATGTGCTGGAGCTTCTTGCTCCTGCGAATGGGGGGCTTTTCAGTACAATAGGCCTTGGGCCGCAGTGCTGGTGCCCTTGTGGGCCGCCCCACCCTAAATCTAATCTAATCTAAGCCAATCCTTATAAGTCTCCCCCATTAGGAGGTCCCTTACGGTCCTTCTCACTACGATATGGGGAAGATATAGTGATTTTAAAAAGTCGCAAAGAAGTTCCTGAAATCTACATTTGTACTGAAATATACATTTAATGCAATAAAGTAATTTACGTCAAAGCACACATTTTTCTTTTTCTTCACAATTTTTGTTTCGATACTCCAATCTAGTTATGTACATATTTCAAAACATCATTAATACATGCAGAAAATTGTGATTATAAAATTAATGTAGTGTATGTATTCAAATCTAATTTATAGATTTCCTTGAATAAAAAGAAATGTTGAGTTGTGTTAAACAAAATTTTTAACCTTTTTTGTATTGGACGCTAAAATTATGTCTTGCATGAATCATTTGATTTAGAGGTAAAATAAATAGAAAAATCTTAACAATAGCATGTGTAATCAAGGAGAAAAATATCGCTTTTTTTTTTTCAATGTTGAGTCACTTTTTAGTCACTTATTCTGTATTATTTGTCACTTTTCTCACCTTTTTGAAAGTGACTCAGCAGTTGCAAGCCTGTGTCTGTGTAACTCATTCATAATTAACTAGATTAAGATAGTTAAAATGTAGAGAAGTGTCCTGTATTTGATCATTTTCAGACTTAATATATTGCAAGTCTTGTACTGTATGTCTTAAATGGAAGATTTTTTTTTTTTTACCAGAAATTGAAGAAAACTTATGAAACTAAATTATGAGTGGCTTTGTGAATACAATTAAGAATTTAAAGTGTTTTAGCAGTGGTTTTCAAAGATATCTAAAGACATGCCGTAAAACATAAATAATGCTTACCTACTGTAAGACTGACTAACTACATTTGCTGTCAGATATAAAAATATTCACAAAAAACAAACTTTAGAAGTCAATGTACAAAAATATTCTGCTTATGATCATACTCATGTGAAGGGGTTTTAGTAATGCAAATTTTTAACAGTGGATATTAGGATAGTATTTTAAAAGCTCACTAACAAGCATGTTATGATCCAGCTATTAGTGTAATATTTGTAAGTTAATTAGTCATATATTTATTCAAATGGATATAATGGTCTTATTTTTGTTAAATTACTCCAACATTTTTAGGATGGTTCATTAATATTACGTCGATATAAATGGATTTAATATATATATATATATATATATATATATAATAGACTGTTTTTTCCCCCACAACAATATATGTTAACAGATGCTGTTGAGTCAACAGATACAAAAGTATTTTCCTTCTGTGGCTTAGTTCAATCTGAACTTAGTTTTTTTTCTGTTTCTCTTTGTAATTCTATCTAAGCAAGTGTTTTTGTTTAAAAGATTGAATACAGATCAATTAGAATTTTTTGGTTTTAAATTCGTCCAAAATTTGCTGTGCCTAATGGGTAAGATTTCAAAAATTGACTTTAAGCTTTAGGTGCAGTGCTGGTCTAATTCACTCTCATGTAATACAGTAATCTGTAGTGTGCCAAACCAAACCTTCCAAAATTCATCTAAATATTTTTAGGAAAGGGAGGGGGGAATATATTTTTGTAAATGCTTAATTTTTTGTGTGTTTATTTAAATCCTAGGATTCTAAAATCTGATTTTGAAAATAATGGGAATGGTTTACAATATATTTTGTCAGAGAGACATAAAAAAATCATTTCATTTAATACATATCTCGAATAGAAATAAATATTAATATTGCACATAGTATAATGAAAACTTAATCACTAATCATAACTTAAATTGTTTTATAATAAAATTCAGGGTTTATCAAAATCTTGATATTTTTTAATAGTGTCACAGAGATCCATATCAGTTATTATGGTTAGCTTTTTTTTATATATACTACTTTATTTTATTTAACAGAAAGTCACAAGAAGAATTATTTTAAAGCATAGAGGATGTTAATAATATATGCAGTAATTAATATTTTATTTTTATTCTAGGGTATATCTGAGGAATTATTCTCAAATCTTTCAAGTTTATTACCTGCTATATTTAGAGTTTCCAATCCTCTTGTTTTGAAGTGAAAAAGAAGAATGTAAATAATTTTTGTAACACAATAAAAATATATTCCACATATGAAATTGATTACTTTATTATATCATCATGAAATTTACAAATACTTTATAATATCACCACAAAATATGCATAACAATTATATACAGAATAATTAGTGCATCTTTAAAACTTTTATCCCCAAGCTGGACTTGTTGAATAATGCAGTACAAGTTTTCCATTGATATTGAAGCACTGAAAAAAAATAATAATGTAGTTTTTTACTCTTTAAGTTCCAAATTCTGAGTTTAAACAAATTCCTGATTTCATTAAATAATAAAGATTTCCATGCTAAATAATGTCACAATTATTTGAACGAAGTTATTTTTATAAACTTCATATTTACGTGAAATAAAATGTAGAAATAAGCTGAGATATAACCACAGTGCAGTTCTTTTGAAAAAGGGTTAAATAAATTCCAACTTACATCATAGATACTGCCAACTTCTATATCAGGACTAGGAGCAAAAGACTGATTCACGTAAAGAAACTAGAAAAAAAGGGATAGGCAGAGGTTACAATAATAAATATGTATTTTTCTTGCTAAATTTGGTATTCAACTTCATAAAAATTCACTGTTTAAAGGAAAAGGCAAACAATAACATTTAAATTTTTAAAAACCACATCAATAGATAAATATAACATTAAAAGTATTAAATAAACTTGCAGATTGTTGAAGAATATGACAGAATTTTACTACTAATAGATAGTATCAATACTAGATATGTACATGTACAATATCTGAACGGCTGTGATATGATGCCAAATATGACTTCCTATACAACATGACATCACAGCTTTGGGTACCAATAGGTTCAAGCATGTGGATTTGTATAATGGACAAATATTTTTGGAAATTTCATTTTTATATGACAACCGCTTTGCACCCAGGATTTTGATTAGGGTATTAAGGCTCCCAAATTAAGATTATGTTTTAAAAATAAGTTTTAGTTATATTACATACCAGCAATATAAAAATTTGGAAAAAAATTTATACAAACTACACAATTGATGTTCTTTATAAACTTAAGAAATATGAGCCGCTCAGAAGCCATGCGGTTAAGTCCATTGTTTGATATTTTCTGATATTTGGAAATTTTGATGAAATAAATAATAATCTTCTTAGTTATTAAAGGATTTACACGGTTACTTTTTTCTAGGTTAGACAGCCCTTTTTTTAATAGCTTCTGAATATATTGTATAATAATTTCAGAAGCAATTGTGAATAAGTCCACCTTTTATCAATATTTTTTTTTTACAGTAACTGTGAAATAAAAATTAAATTCTTCTTCTTTCGATATTTGTTGGTAACACTGAAAAACATAAACATAAAACTTATGACAATAAATGTTATATTATTATTTTTACATAAATTTCTTATCTTTTTCAGCTGCCAAAAGGTATAAGTCCTAAAATTTTTAAGATGCTGTCATTATTTCAATAAATACTTACGTTTTTATTTACACATCCTGTACATATCTTGTTTTTTTTGCAGAGTTTACACCTCGAAAAAAGACTTTATACACTTTTTTAATTAAATTAATAAACCAAGAATTTTAAAAACTAATGTATCAAAAAATATTAATTTTCTCAATTTTTATGGTTTGGACTTCATTGGCTTTTGAGCAGTTCATATATAAACTGAAGAAATAGTGAAATGGGCTTTGTATGGCAATTAATGCTTGCTATCCACTAACATAAAAGTACATTTGTTTTGCAAGATTATTTAAAGGTAACCAAAGTACTTACAAATAATAAAAAAAAAGACAATGTGATAAAATATTAAATACTTTTAATTTTGTAAACATATCCTATATTACCAATCTCAACAGAGAAACAAAAAAGAATGATGAAATAAGATTTTAATGAATGAAAAGTGCCAAATAAAAATAGAAAAAAAATTAAAACACAACTAATTCTAGTGTAAAAACATCAAAATTTATACCATTTTAAAGCACATTTTAAACATTACCACATGAAATGTGTTACTTAAGATTTTAATTATTTGAATATATAATTAAAAGGAAATGGTACTAAAAATAGTTCCTATACTCTTATTAAACTTTTTACATCCAAACAATTTGACCTGTAAAATATATTCTCAGGATCAACCTTTTATAGTCTTTCGAAGTTTTGTGGAGATAATTCTATCCATTAAGGAATACATAGTGAACATATATATACTCATACAAAGGATTTTACATGCATTTCTTTAATATTAGTAGAGCAAAAGACCCCAGTAGTGGACTACCATTTCCAAAGGTATCATTTGAATATGGAGGACATTGCAATGAGCCTATTTTAGTTGCCCCATCTACCATTATCGAACACAACAGATCTTCGCCTGGTTCGAGTTTTCAACTTTATTCATAAAAACGATAAGTTCATTCAGGCTGAGACAGTCCATACCCACAAATAAGGGGAACTCACCAGAAAATTAGAACCAAGAAAAGCACAAAAAGTGCAAAAAAGGTTTGAGAAGTATTGGTCTAGTGTTTTATATTACAGCAATTTGATTGGAAACATTTGCCGTTTTATTTGCTTGGTAACATTTTTGGCAAAATTTGAAGCTATTTGTGCATTACAGATTGTTATTTTAGCTTACATACACAGGTTTGGAATTTTTGGAGATAAATCACACTGTAAATTTTAAATTTTTTTTTGTGTAAAAAAATTCAGTACTTCTGAGTTTATAGCTTTTATATAGAGATTAATATAACAAAACTAACCATTGATGCCGAAGGTTCCAGATTCATGTACTTTTTCAAAAAAACCATTATCATTGCTATAGTCTGCTTTTTTTCTACAGTCCACTTTTTGTTCTTCACTATAGGAGCATTCCCAGTAGGTTTTAGCCACAGAGTCACTGAAACATTTTTATTTTATGTTAATGGTTTAAACAGAAATACATTTCTAAATGTTATAAATAATGAGATTATATACCTTCTATACAAATAATGATAAATTAGATATTTTACTTTAAATAAATATGGATTTACATTAGCAAAGAATGAGCATTTTAGTAGTCAAATGAAAAAAGCGTGCCTTCAGAAGGAAAATCACAACAACCTTGTTCTCATAAATTATAACAAATATACTTATCGTTTTAACTTGTAATATTAATTTTAAAAATATTTGTATTGCATTCAAAGACAATGCTAACTGGAACCAAGTCATTACTTAATAGCAATAAATCTTTTATGAATGCCCAAAATAATATTTTAATGCAATTTACAGACCATACTCAGATTATAGTACTGAAAAGATCACAATATTTCATTAATTCAGTCTCTGGCGTTCAATATTTCTCTTTTTAAATGTAAAACTGATTGAAACATTAGCAGAGAAAGTTCTCTATGGGGTATTAAAATAGAAAGATATATGTAAATTTTCTTTTGCCTTGTGAATTGCTGAAATTTGTTTGGCACTAGTGTTAAACATCTTAAATAATTGCTTGTACTTTTTGAAGTTTTAGTTTGTAACACTGATGTTACAAGCTTATACACATATACAAAATTTAATGCAGTTCATAATGAAATGTATAAATGATATTAAAGAAAAGAAAAAAGGAATATATACATATGTTTGTAACATAAAAATTGATGATGCTAAAAAAAATAAAAATAAATAAAAATAAAAAAATACAAAACCTACATACACAAGCCAAATAGGAAACTCGTATTAACTTAAAATTACCCATTTATGCATAATTTAGGAAAGGAATGTTTCCATTCCAATGTGTGTTTCTTCTTTTTATAAAAACAAATTATTTATATGGCTTAAAATTTTCTACTTATACATAATATAAAAGGAATGTTTTCACTGAAATATGTTTTTCATCTTTTTTAAAAAAAAACTAATTATTTATACAAAATTACAAAACCATCTGATATGTTTTTGGAAAATGCAGTAAAATTATTAAATTATTTTAGTATCTTTTTAGAATTGACTTCATAATTAGTTAAGCTTTTGTGTTGCAAATTTCATTGTAGTACACTAAACCAAAATCATAATTTTATACAAGCAATTAAGTTTTTGTGCAGCAAAATACAACCAAAAGTGTTAAAATTTTGTTACAAGTTTTGAAAAAGACTCATTAACATAACATAACTGTATAACATACTGCAAGTTTATTTAATAAACTTGCAATATACTACAGTGTTATTTTTATTTTAGAAAAAACTTAAATGTTAGTAAAAAAAAAAAAAAAGGTATTCTTTTATATAATTAATTGATGTTTACATTTTTAAAAAGAAGGGCAGAGTATATGTATCAAATATGGCAATTTTAGTCAAATGAAAGAGAACTTTTTGTTGAGTAAAAGGATAATTTTTATTTGTCAGTAAAGCATATATTATGTGTAAAAACGAATTTTGCTAAATCTTTAAGAGTTTCACATAAAATAACTTCTCTGTGAAAACACCCTAATTAAAATATGAAAAAACGCATTTCTGTTACTAGTAGCAGTTACTGTTACTGCATTCTATGTATTGAATTACAGAACAGATGATTTAACACACTGAAAAAATTATATCAAATAAAATGTGCTACATGTTAAAAGACAAATTATAATCTACACAAAATATCAACACTACTACATATTTTATGAGAATGTTTACAGATTTATTTTAACTAATGAAATAGGAAATAAATTATTCTTAATATAGAAAAAATTCGTTATTAGCTAGTAATTTAATTAATAAATCAAGTACGAAAAGAATATCATACAACTTTATATTTCACAAAAAAGCTCATAAAAAATGTGCAATACTGTTTTTTACTTAGCCAATTTATAATTTGGTTCATCAGTTGGACATCAAGATAGGTGAACCAAACAGAACTACAGCTTTCTACATGTTCCTCCCCCCCAAAAAAAAAAACACATATTTTAAAAAGGTCAGGGAAATTATTTTTAGCATCAACTTTCAAAATTAAAAAATGTAATTTCAATATGCCTACTAAATATCAATTCATAAGAAGAAATTTGCTTACCAAAGTGGGTGTACCCTTTGCAACCCCTACAATGAAATTAAGCAATGTTTTAAATTTTAAGTTATTTATCCCCAAAGAAAAAATTTTATATGTGAATTGTCAACAAATACACAATCTATGATTTAAGGTAGAATTGTTCATTATTTTATAACTATTTTGTGAAAACATAGTAATTTGTTTTAATAGGAAACAAAATATCAATTGATCCATCAATAATAAATATTCATTAAACCTCTTTTACTTATAACATACCTTGTTAAGACATGATTTTTATTTTATATAGTGAAAGGAAAATTTAATTATTTATAAAAACCATCCATTAAAATAACACAGACAAGATAGTTAAAAAAAATCTTCAAGGTATCTTGTTTATACAGAATTTAAAACTCCCCAATGGTTTTTTTAAACAACTGTGGGCCGTGCTTTTACATTTAGCCATTTACATTGGTTAATAACTATATTTAAAAAACACCCACATGCATAGTGTCTACTATATGAGAGATCTTCTTGTATTAACACATTATATGTGCAATTGGCAAATGTGGTAATTCGTGCATAGCGGGAGAATACCAAGAGCTTCAGAGTACATTTGGCACAGAACTTCCTGGGCATAGCCCTCTAGTCCTGTGATACATACGATTTAGGTAAACAACTAATGGAATTGAATTGGCAAATTGGAGAATACCAAGAAAAAAATAGTGATGATCTCCCTTTCCCCCCGAACACACACTCTGTGCAAATGGGAGATTACTTGCTCCCACAGATAACGATTGGCTCGTCAAGTGGGTAATCACCTGTTCCTGCATGTAATGTGTTAAAATAGTGCCTGCTTTACTTCATGTTCCTCTAGGAAGTCATATATAATCTTAATGATGCTTAACATAAATTATTTCATAAATAAAAAAAAGCCTATTTAAGATTTATTTTTATATAAAAAAATAACAAAATAGAACTATAGATAAATTTAACAATTTGGCTAAAAATTTTATTAACTTATGTTTATGTTTACTAACATTAATTACCTAATAAGTTAACTTAAGCTGTTAATCTTAAAATTAACAATAGAAAATGAAAAATTAAATGGATCTGTGTAACATACCAGTAATTTAATCTTTCCAAGTTATTTAGGAAGTATAAACACATACCTCTTATTTTACAAGTTTAACAGAAGAGATTATAAACTTATTTTAAATACTAATGATAATTATACTTATTAATATTTTACAAACTAATATTAGCAAAATGATTAACTTTAATTTTTTTTTTCTACTCTACTGCTTTAGTAAAAAACAAAACTTTTAAAAATTGACTTAAATTATGTATTTTTAAGCTTGCATAGCTGCTAATGAAGAATCTTGAAAAACCTTACAATTTCATAATACTAAACACTCAAACTAAAAATCTACGCTACAAATGTTTCAAATATATATACATACAGTTTAATATAAATTAATTTAACATATCCTTATTATAAAAATTGCTTAAGAATTATATGCAAAATATAAATTTTTGTGAAATTAATTATATTACATACTCACCAAGTTTTCTCTAGAAAGATGAAAAAAATATGAATGAAACATTTTATTCGCATTATCTCTTATGTGATATATGAAATCTTTAAATTAAAAAAAAAAAAAAAAAAAAAAAAGCATTTAACTAAAATCTAAATTAATAAAACAAGATCTAGAAGCACATTGCTCAAAAATAGTTCTATTTAGAATAAAATTTTATTTACGTTTTTAAGTGTATGTGGCAGATTTTGCCTTGGTTAAAAAATCCTGTCAAGAGTGTTTAAAAATGCTCATGTATCAATCATTTTAGCTATTAATATATCTTCCAAACTCTTATTCTTCTTTTTATAAAGGATGGAAATTCAGTTCTTGTCTCTTGTACACTGCTGAATATTCTTTCCTATAACACATTGTTAGAATAAATTGTATAACTTTTGAAACTCTGTTGTCAAGAATGATTCCTATTCCCCGAACGACTCCCACGACATACGCCCCCTACATTTTGTTTACATTTTAGGGACTGAACCGCCAACCGAAGAGGGAAGTACGCTAGGGATTGAGGCCTGATGTACTTGCACGAGATTCCTTAGTAATTTCACTGTTTAAGAATCCTTGTTTATTTTTATTATGTGTGCTTCCTTAGTGTGTGTGTTGGTAAATAAATGTTTGTCCTTAAAAAGACTGAAGTCAATTTCGATATCAACTTACACCAGAAAACCCAGACCCTCCACCATCCAGATGACATCTGTTGTATCTTAAAGTTCCATCTGACCACAAACCATGAAATAACAACAGCAGATATTTCTGTGGTGCAGAGAGAATTATCTTTTGCATTGAAATCAGAGAATGTTCATATATATATATTCAACATACCCACATTGCAGATTGTATGGGGTGGGAGGGAGTTTTCTCCACAAGATGAATTTTTCTTCTTCTAAATTTAACCCTCTGGAGTCTATAGGAACATATGTGTCAATGCAATAAAATTGTTTTCCCAGACTTTGTCCCAGTTTTTATATGTCCCACCAAATAGGACACATATGTCCAGCCTTTTAACATAAAAAGGGCCCATCCTCTGTTTACAAAGTTATCGCTTCTTCACATTAGCATCCACATTTAAATAAAATCTGATTTCAAATACAACACAACAAAATTAACCAGACTCCAAAGGGTTAACCAAAAACTGTGTTTTTCACATGTAAACATAAATCTTACAACGTGATTCAAATCTGTACAATGTACAACTAAATTGTACATAGCAGGTATGAGCTTCAATTCAATTTCCTTACAAATTATAATCAAATATTTTTTTTAATGTACTATAAACTAACCTCTGAATGGGGAAAAAAAAAACACAGGGTAAAGCATTGAGAAAGTAATTAAACATGACTAAAAATTTAAACCAAATTTCAGGGAGAAAAAAAAAAAAAAAATCTTCCTGAGACAGTTGCATATATTTCCACTCTTGTAGCATGAAATCTTTACAGTGATAATTTAATATACTTCGGAATTGTACAAAATACTTTTAGTAGTGACTGAGGGAGGGTAAATGTTACTACCATGAAAACTTTAAGATTGGGTATTTTTGACAATTTTAATTATTTCTTTATTAGACAATCATATATGTGAAAAATTTTTTTTAAAGAAATTACCTAAACAAAATTTTAAATGCAGTTGCTAGGTGATAGAACAATAAATTTCACAACACTAATTAACAAAGCATACAAGATGAGGAATAATGCATGAACCATTCACATAATGGAGCTGGATTACAGGTTCACTGCAATGTCAAAGCAATAACTTTAATTTTTTTTAAAAGGAATTTGTTACTTATAAGAAAAGGTATTTTACTTATTGCAAAGGGAAAGTGAGAGAGAGATATTTTCTAGGGTTTCTGAATCTGTCTTGATATTTCCTAAATATTCTTAAGGCTGTCTTTATAGTCATATGTAAGCTGCATGTTTCGTAACACAGATGGCTTATATATATATATATATATATATATTTTTTTTTTTTTTTTTTTTTTTTTTTTTTTTTTTTTTTTTTTTTTTTTTTTTTTTTTATTTTTTATTTTTTTTTTTTTTTTAAAGTAAAGTTGAGATATCATCTTAAACTAACCAAAAGAATATAAAGAAACCAGGAACACTCTTTTTTATTTAAATGAAATTCTGAAAATATCACACAGTTTATTAAAATAATTTAATTTCAGCATTATTAAAATTTACAAACACAGGAATCATATATATAGTGTACAATTTTAATGCAATTGTAATATTACAAAGAGTAGTTTCAAGGTGGTAAAAATTACATCTTTATATTTATTTGCATTAAAAACATTCATATACATATTTCAAAACACTACAATTAAGTATTTAAATAAGCAGGTATATTTGTATTTTCACTAGAAACAGCTAACAAAATACATACTATAAAACACATTAATTTGAGATTGCTATAAGATTTATTAAATATTTAGGTTCAGGTACACAAGCAATCTCTAAATCTGAATTTTAATATAAATAATAAATTAAACTGTGACCAATGCATTACATGCACAGAAGATGACCTACTGGCTGTAGGTTATAAACTAAGTTTATGAAATACTTAACTAAAAACAGCACAACTAACAAACATTTGTGGGATAGACTTCTAAAATACACATTGAGATTCTAAAATTTTTTATTTTAGCAATACTTCAGATATTAAACAGAAACAATTCTCTAGCAAAAATACTTATAAATATTTGTATAAAAATCTTTTCATTTTTCTCTTTCAAAGGAAGTTATTGAATGAAAAGCAAACTTCTTTTTCAGTAATACTTTTAAACTTAGTAAATGTTGTCGAATGATACTTAGTTTTTTAAAACTTAGATATAAATTGTCAGTTTAATCAGAATATCATAACTGTTTCATGAACTGTGTTAATATACATATGCACATAAATTGCTCAATGAAACTAAATGAAATCTCACATAAGAATCGATAACAAAGAGACTAGAAAATTAATAAAATGCAAAGGTCAAAAAACATATGGTCAATACAAAATAACAAATGAAGACATAAACACATAACCCCTTTTGACAAAGTCAACCATCAGAAAAAGTTTCATTCATGATTTAATGCTAATTTATTGGAGAAATGGCAAAAGTTCATAGAACATGTACACACATAAATTTTAAGAAAAACATTAAACAAAAAAGAAGCCTGTCCCACTGAAATGAAATAACACGGATGAAAAAACTCACAAAAAATATAAACGTTAGAAATAAATCAATGATGTTTATCTTTAGAATCGATCAAATATGAGAGCATTTCCATTATTTCATTGTGTCTTTGGCTTTCAAGCTCGTGTCTCTTTCTTTCCATCTCTTTGTATTCTGTCCAAGTGCTGTTCAACCAAGATATAAGATCAGACATATTGGACTGTTTCTGTTTTTCCTCTTTTATAACCTTATGGTTATTGGGAGTTGACTGCTTAGAAGAAGTAACAACAGATGGACCTAATGAGAATGAAAATGGTGAAACTTCAACAGTTCTTTTGGGAGACTGATATCTGTCTTTGAAACAGTTAAAAGATGCTGGGTGATTATGCAAATCCATCAAACGTTTAAAAAAGGCACATTTTTTCTTATCCTTATGAGTACTATTATAAGCAATAGTTTTCTCAAAGGCAGTTGATAATGCATTCCACTTTTTTGACAGTTCCTTTGCAGGAATTTTGTGACCCATTCTCTTCATAAGACAAGACATATTCTCCCAAATGTTACCTTTCCTGAAGTTAGAATTTTTATGACTGTCTTGGTATTCTTTGAGTAAGTCCAAAAACTGCATAGTGATCAAACTGTTCCAATGAACTATAAAAAATGAGAAAATATTAACTGAAGAGCACAAACACCATATGAAATTACATATATATATATATATTATTTTCTTTCTATCTTACTTCTTAATCTTTCAGTAAAATTTATGACATACAAGTAGAAAACATTATAAACATTTAACTTAAGCATCTGGTTTGTGTCAAATTATGCAAGTTGGTCATTAAAAGAGCCATACATATTTTTTAGCACAAAGGTGTAAATTACAATTTAATAATTGGAAAAAAAGAAGGAAGGTGCAAAAGCAAATGTTTAAAATATGATACACACACACAGGTGACCAAACTTTTTTGAATGAAGAGGAGAACATAAGTAAATTAAAGAAAAATATATTATTCACTGCAACAAAAAGTATTATAATACAGTAAAATCTCAATACCCAATAAAATTATTGTTAAAGAAGAATATTTCATTATATGGAAGGATGATACAATTTTGATCTACAGCACTACAATTATGGCTGGTTTGATAGGCTTAGGTGACAAAATAAATCTTTCAAAAGCATCAGATTGTTAAGTCTAGAAAAATTGAAATAAATTGTGAAAAATTTAAAATGAATTTTTTATAAGCATTCAAATCCATAGAACAAAATCTTCTAAAGGACAATAATGGAATTTAGATGATTTCAAACAAAGTGGAATTAAATGTTCATTTGAGAATATAACATTGCTTCTAATTGCTAGTATTCATTCATGTGAGGTCCTCAAGTGTTTAATTTGGGAAGACAGGGTAAGCAACATTTGTGATCTTTAATTATTTATAGTTAATTTGGATTTATTTCATACTTGATTTATAAGTCAAAATCACAGCCTGTTATTCATTACTCAATCATATTCCAAAATTCATTAACCACGTTTAACATATTAAAAACTGAGATTTAAGTTCCTTGCCACAAACTAAATGGACCAACTTTTTTTTTTTCCCAGTGAAAAGGACATTACAGTAATAAATGAGGGTATAATAGGTAAAATAAAGAATCCGAAGTATTTAATCTCCCGACTGCAGTCACAACTAAGTTGCTGCCTATATATAATTAAATATGCAATTTTTTCATCATTATCAGAAAATTTTGCTATTACATATAAACAAATTTGCAAATGAGCTTTTACATATCAAAGATAAGGACATCTGATAGTATATATCGAAAAAGGGGACATCTAGGACAGAATACACATATATGAAGTATAAATAAGAATATAATAGCAGTATACATGGATTAAGAAATTAAGAAGATATTGGAAATATTTTATGATTAGGAGCTGCAGTAGCTTAGTTGCAAAGGCAACGATCTTGTTCTATAAAATATACGTATGTTATAGAATCTAATTTGACTTTGTAAGCCTTTCAAATTTTTTAAAAACTTGCTTTAGACATTTTTGCTGTTAATAAATCTTTCATATAGAAAGGCATAACCTAAAATATGTATACAAATGAAATCATAGCTTGTTAAAAAATGTATAGTTCTTAATGTCATAGAAATTTACAATAAATGTAAGGTGAACTATTATGCTTATACACAGTAATTCATAATGATTTACACAGAGAATTCTTACAGATCACCAATCAGATTTACGAGATGGTCTTCTACTAATTCTTATTTTGATGCAACTATCATCATATCTGATTTAATTTTTTTTTAACCAAGGAGTCCATTTTTCTAATGATTTTCTAAAGAATAATTTAACCAAACTCAAACAAGTTATTTACAGGAGCTCTCGTCTACTTTTCAAATGTCAAAATAACCATCCTCCTGTCTGCAAAAAATATTAAATAAATTTGATGTTTTTCTATAAGCTTTTCTGTAGTACAAAAGGTATGCCTTATTTAAAAAACTTAAATAAGTCAATCATAAAAAAGCAAGAAATTAGAACAATATCAAATGAATATACCTAGAAAAACCCAGGCAAACTGGGTTTTCATCGACCCTGACTGTAAATGGTTTAACTCAAAAAAATATATATATATATATATATATATATATATATATATATAGAAGCTTTACTTGAATTGTAAAGAAAAGAACCAACTGAAAGCTTAAAATAAAATATACAAATACTTACATGACTGTTGTGTAGAATTTGGTGCTGCTTTTTTCTTTATACTACTGTTCGCTACTGGAGTTTTGCAACGATGATCGTGCATGTCCGATGAAGTGCGAAATTTAGTCATACACAATCCACACTGATATAATGGTTGTCCTGATCGCTTGGGTGGCATTTTTCTCTTCACTACCTTAGCTTTAGAGACTACATTGTTTTTCTTCTTTGTAACAACACTTTGCAAGTCCACATGAGAGGCAGGAATTAACTTGGTTCGCTTGCTGGGTTTTTCACTACTGTGAGAAGTGAAAGAGACATCACTTGATTCATTACCATTGATTTCTTTTGAAAGTGAAGGTTCCTGATCTTCGTAAGATTCCATAGTGTACAATTCAGTTAATTCATCATGGAAAGGTATTTCTTTTTTTGATACATGTTTTGCATTATAGTCCAATATTCCTTTATATCTTGTGCGCAAATATTTCATCTTATTTCGAACTTTGTCTGGAGTTGTATCATAGCCAATAAGATTTAATTCTTGAGCAACATCTTCAAGAAGCTGTCTTTTAGAATAATTTCCATCCTTAAACCTATGCAGATAACTTTTATGTAGTTCTATCATTGAGCGAGTTTCATCTTCACTCCACACTGTAAAAGAAAAATGTTATGAAAATCAAATTTTAAACTACATATATTTAAGAAAAAGTAACTACTGAAGGGCATCATATATGTTTTACAAGGAAAGAGTAAGTGTTAAAATTGATTCAAAGTTTTAAAGATTAAAATGGAAATAAGACATTTTCAATAATTTTAGAAATATTTGTGATTAGATGATTAATGTTTCACCCATAATTTATTCAACATTTACACAAAAGCAAGATCCTTTTAATTTTACATAATTAAATACTTATTGTCTTTCGATAATTACTGGTGATACATGTGAAATTTAGCATAAAACAGATAGTAATCAATGAACACAAATTTTTAACCCTACTTCCTGCCCTGCTATTTTTAAATTTCTTTTTGGATCAAAAGTAAGATAAGATCAAAGAGATAATTCAATAAAGCTTTTATTTTCAACAAAATTTAAGGACCAAATGCAAGCATTTATAATTTGATAATTAAACCATAATTCAAAATGAAAACCCCAAGAAAAAAACAATATATATATATATATATATATCAGGGTTGGCATGATTTAAATAATTTTTTTTCACTTCTCTTAAAACCTACATTCGAAAGACAGGAGAATTGGGAATCAGTCAGCACAGAAATACCAATAAGTAAATAAGTGTAAAGAGATAGTATGTTTTCTAAGAATTTAGGGGTTGTTATCAAAAAGTATGTAGTAGGGGTAGGTACAACAACTAGTTATGACTAGTGGAATTTATTTTATGTAATGAGGGGTAAAGAGAGTATTACAGAACTTGAAATCCAGTTTGTCTACCAAAAAACAAAAACCATCACATTATCTGCTAAAATAGAAAGACAGTTTTCTTCTTTTGGTATTGTTCATTCTAGCCTTCGTAACCAATTAGGAGTGGATACGACATCAAAACTAGTGTTTTTATTGAAACAGTTAAATCCATAATTTGTTGCTTAAAAATATTGAAATAATTGTGAATTTTTTGTTTTTTAATAAATAGTTTGCATTAAATGAATATTTTGTTCTTTAATTTTACATTTATTTAGTTTGCACCATCCAATTACAAAATAATCAAATGTATTTAGATTAAAATTTATGTATTTAATTTTAGGTAATCAGTGTGTAGATTATACTAGATAGATCAGTTGTTACTTATAACAAATTATTCCATGTATATTGCAAAAAATATAAAAACACAAAAATAATTAAAATTCAGAAAAAAATCAAATAAATCTGACTTTTTTGATTTAAAAAAAAAAAAAAATTCCAACTTTGATATATATATATATATATATATATATATATATATATATATATATATATATATATATATATATACATACATATACAGTTATTATTCTTATTCTCTACATTGTAATCAACAATAGTAGCTGTGATTGCAAAGCAGCCCCACCCCCATAAATCTGCTACAACTGCAAGGAATAGTAGTTTTATTGATAAAAATAAGTGTCATTCACTGGGTTATCTACCCCTTTTTTTTTTCAATATTTATTATTTCTGTTAAATTTTTTCTTTAAAGTGGATGATAATTTAAAAGTCTTATATCATGTTAACATGTAAGTGTTGAATAGATAATTAGTTCTGTTGAATAGCTTATCCCAGATTAGTAAAATTGATTTAGATTGAAGTAAAGGCCTATCACACATCAACCTATACTAATTGAAAATCCAATGGATTCAGTTTGTCCCTTTTGCAATGAAAACTATAAAGATTTCTTGTGTAATAGCCCTAAAATTCAACCAATTAAAGGCCTTATGCATTAACTTGAACTAAAATAATTTGGTTAAAAATAATTCAATATCACACAAGAAATCCATACAATCTGCACCACGAAAAGGAGTTATATACTGAATCTGTTGCTTTCTTAACATGTATAGATGGACATGTGATAAAGAAATAATAAGCATTTAAATAGGTTGAAAATGTTTTGCTATTACATGAGAAATTGTGCATTCTTCACCAGGAAAAGGAATTGTATACTCAACATCTTGTTTTTTTAATATGTGCATGCTAACGTGTGATAAGGAATTTACAATAAGTAGCTTTAGTTCAACTTAAAACTTTTACATGTTCATAAATTTTCATTTTGCCAAATATAGCAACAAGGTTATTTACTAAGTTGTTCACCCTAAGTTACTAAATTAAGGCAACTATATGAAAAGTAGAGTTAAAAAAAGGGCTTAGTTTGAAGATTACACTGAAAGATAAGCATTTTTATACAAATAAAAAATTTCATTAAAAAAGAAACAAAACATACAAAAACTGCTATTGAAATAATGCACTATTACAGGTTTAACATAAATACATCTGAACAGTAAATTTTTAGCAGGTAACATCAATATTATACTCATAATACAGACAATCAACTATCTTAGGAAACTATTATTTTTATCTACCAGTTTTAAGTTTTATTAGAAAAAGAAAAAAATTACTATTCTTTTTCAATTAAATATATAGATATTATGTTTTTTAAAGTATTGCATACTATATCAGTGCACAAGAGTTTTGGGACAATTGTTCTTTAAATTCTGAATATTTTTCCTAAATAAAAAAATATGATTTAAAAGAAAAGTTAAGTATATATATTAGATATTAATGATTAACAAGAATGCATAAATGGTAATTTAAATATATTTGAGAAAAATTTTGTTAAAACTACCTTGTGCGGAGAAACTCTTAGGGTTTAAGATACTGTATTTTTTTAAATTAAAAAGATAAAGTTCTAGGGAAACAATACAATGATAAGATCCTGCAGAAGATTAAAACATCGAAATGAACAGAAGAGGATTTAAAGTACCAATTTAAGCACAGAAAAATAGTTAACTTTAATCATAGTAAAAAATTATATTCAGTTTCAATTTAATATTCCTTGCAGTAAAATTGTAAAAAAATAATTTTTAATACTTGATTACTTAAGTTTAAAAGAAAATACTAAATCAACTTAAAGAAGTTGCATTTTTTATTTTCCCCTTATAATAATATAAAATACCCAAGTACAGTGATAGCAACATTTTTCAATATTAAGGTTTATTATTTTTAGGTATCCAGTGCCACTTGTTATATTTCTTTTAAAAATCATTTTTAAACCTCTATAATTTACATAAATGTTTTTGAATTTTTTTTTTCTCAATGTGAGAACCACTGCTCTAACATAAAAGTTACAAAAACATTTACTTAAAAAGTTTTTGTATGGTTTGGCCTTTTACCATGTTATATTTAGAAACTCAAATTGCCAATGGCATTCATCTGCCTTCTTTTTCTCAAAAACTCACTCTCCCATATTTCGAAACATTTTTGTTGCATACCAACTTCATATTAAAACATAAGGAACGTAAACAGAAACTACACCTTCATTTTCAATTTAGTTTTTGTTCTGTCTTTATAACTCATCCCACTCAAGTACCTCCCTAAGAAAAAGTAAGTGTGCCCTACAAGGACTTGGATGCTGGCAATAGTTACACTTCTGTCCTATTAAATGCCATGATGGTGTGTGCTTATGCTCATACTTTGAATCTGCCTTTGATGGTATTTTTAAATGGTATTTTCAGTGAATGTAAAAAATATAAATATGTACGTTTTATTGCCAATAAAAGAACTGTTGTGTGCCGTAAATTCACTACTTCTGCTCTAGCACAATAGAAAAGAGATCAAGAAAATGTAGTTTAACCACAATACGAAGGCCCACGTTTGGCAGAATACCAAAACGATTCTGTCCCCCTGCAGGTAATGTAGCTATAAGAAAGGAGGGGGAGCCTCTATTCTTTCACAATTTTTTAGAATCAGTTTATTGCACTTGCTTGCTTTTTTTTTTCTCCTGTTATTTCACAAATACCACTTAAAATTAATAGATCTAAATGTAAAATTTATATACTAAATTAGTAAAGTTTTTTAAAAAAATTATTATAGAAGACAAATTATAAATTTGTATTTCATATTCACACTTTATATAAAATTACAAGACAAAGTTCTATCTTTAGTGTATTTTAAATTTTTTATTGTTATTCACGAAATATTGAAAATTGTAACTTGTATATCCTAATTATTTTTACAAATTATAAAACTGCAAATCAAAATACAGCATTTTTATTGCATTACCTTTATATTATTCCAATATGTCACTTAAAAATGGAAATTTTCAAACCTTCATTTAATATGGTTTTTAGTTTTTATATATATTCAATCAAAAGAAAAATTCTGAAAAAGAAACTTGGCAAAACATTCTTTGCCAGTTCTTAAACCAACACACCCAAAATTACCCACTCCTATAACATTCCTATTTTTTTATTTTAATATATTTGATTCTTTCTATTTATTGTTTTCAAATTATTATTCACATATTCATCCCCTACATAATAATAGCCTAAGTTGTCTGTCTGCGAATTTATGAAGCAGTTGGACCTGGAATGGATACAGGCATCCTTATTGCATTTTTTATGAGTTAGGGTTAGCAAAATTCAAAGCGAGTTCGAAATCCACCTCACCTCTCCCCCTTTTCGACGTTTAATGCTATTATTTCAAGCCTTATTCTCCCTCTTATTCTATACTAAATTCATTATTGATAGGATGGCGAGGGCGCAGTGCAATATTTAAATTTCTGGACTGTTTTTACTTGACCCTTATATATTCTAACCATTTCCTTCACCACGTGTAAGCTGGCACATGGGGTAGAGTGTCTGCCCATTTGATCGTAGTACTTCTCGGGTTGATGGTTCTGCCCCCGACATAGCCGACTTTTTAAAAATGTCTAATTTAATAATTTATGCTTTTTTATTTGAATTCTTATTCCTAAAGTTGTTTTATTATTTTTAAAATAAATTTTTACCATTTTTCAAATTTTTATTTTTATTTAATTAAATTCATGTATTACCATTATTATATCAAGCCCCATTTTAAGAGCAGGCAATTAAATGCATCAATTTATCACATAATAAATAGGTAAAAATACCATTTTTTTTCTAGCATTATGACGTCATTTCTTTAACCATCTCATTTAATCATTTCTTATTTTAAACTATTTAAACATTGTCTGCATTATTTCCATACATTTTATCACTAAACTTAGATATTACGCAAATAATTTTCTTAAGTTAATATTTTGTTGCAAAATAATTCCCAGCCAGAAAACAAACCATTTTTTTTTACCTGCCCCATAGGTTACTTTACAATTCTGTAAAATTAAAAATTTTACTGATCCCGTCATATGACGGGCTATATGCTAGTTCAAAAGTAAAGTTTTAAATAACTTTAAAATTGTGGACAAAAATTAGTCTGGAGTACACACAATAAACATTTGTCCATATTTCATAAACAAACACATCCAAAAATATGACAATTATCCCTATTTTATAAGTAGACCAATTTATCTAGCCCATGCATAACAACTTCCAGGGACCTTGCTTTGGTGATCAGACAGTATACCATAAAAATATTTTAATACTATTAGTGTTATTATATTTTAAGCTTTTATGTTTCCAAAGACTACCTATAAATTAATAAGTTTAAACAACACAAATACACTATATATATGTGTGTGTGTGTATATAACATTAACGGTTTAAGAAATCTGTCTAGCAAAAAATAGTGAGCAACAGTTTGGTTAGAATCAGAGTACATTTTAGCCCCCTGTTTTGCTGTATGAGAACTAACTGGAAGACCTATTGTTGAAAGCAAGCATCTATATCTGTGGGCTTTCAATAAATGGACTTCAGTTAATACAGTGGACTCTGCTCAATCTGATCGTGGTTAATGTTATCAATCAATTACTGCTATCGAAATCCTTTGGTCCCGATTTTTTTCTATTTATTTGTATGTTAAAATTATCACTTTATGTGATCGTTACATTAGTTAATGTTATCAGTTCTTGGACCACGATGAACTGGCAAAAGGAATATTCACAATGAATTCAAAAGGAACTCATTCTTTTCCTTCCCTTCGCTTTTGTTTGAGTTTCTGAGAATTCTCCCACTTCCACCTAGGAAAATCGGAAATGAACAAAGGACCAGGAAATTGCACTTTCCTGGAATTTTTCAGAAATACACACCACCCTGTTGGTAGTCAATGGTTGTTAGATAAGCAGAAGGCAACACATTCTTATCAGAACTGAGAATGAGCATATTCACATTTTATTCCTTGCTCACTTACATGCAGCTTGTCGATATGGATGCCAGAAAGTGAAATGATTTAATATTTAAACAAAAGATCAAAATTTTAAATCATTACAACAGGTTACCAAGAATGAATCAGCACAAGTAAAACACAGTTAAACATTTCTCAGCCTCTACTGTTCAAAATTTTGAAAAATTGTGATGACACTAGAAGAGATAAACAAAATGAAAATATGGAGTGCAAATGTAATACAGCTCATAAAGATGAGCAAGTTGAAAAGGCTCCAAGACTTGAAAATATTTGAGAATGTAATGCTCCAGTCAACAGACCCCTTATGCAACAAAAAGCAGAAAGTTTAGCTGCTCAAATGGGAAAAAAAGATTTTGTTGCAATAAATGGTTGGTTCCAGTGGTGGAAGACATGCAAAAATATTGTTTACAAGATAATTCACAGTGAACAAAAAGATGAAGATATGCCAGCAGTGGGAAATTGGCTACGAGACGAGTGGCCAAAACTAATTGCCTTATATTCATCAAAAAATGTGTACAATGCAGACAAAACAGCTTTGTATTTTAGAGCACTACCAGAACATACATACTTATTTAAGAATTAAAGCTTAAAAGGACATAAAGTCTCAAAGGAATGTGTTACTATGTTATGTTGTGTCATTATGTCTGGAGAAAAACAGACTTTCAGTTATTGGGAATGTAAGAATCTATTGTTTTACAGGTATTAAAAAACTTCCTGTCGACTACTATGCCAACAAGAAATCCTGGATGACAAGTCATTTTCAATAACTGGATATGTAAGTGGGACGATAAGCTAAAGCAAAATATTCTTCTCCTTGTGGACAATTGCACTGCACACATTTTAAATGTCACTCTGAAGCACTTTTTTTTTTACACCAACAAACACTTACTTTCCTTTTGCTGCCTCGTGATCAAGAAATTATTTGTGCTTTGAAAGCCTATTATAGCTACAAAATGCAGGCATGATTACTGGATGAAAAAGAGGACACACAAAATCTTAGGGCTATTGATTTGCCAAGAAAACTAACATCCTTGGTGCAGTGCACCTGTTACCAGCTTCTTGGAATTGAGTTTCTGCTCAAACAATCAGAAACTGCTTCACCTATGCAGGATTTTACAAAAAAGTGACCAGAAATCTTAATGACAGAAAATGCTTTGGATATGACCCCCGAAGAGTTTGAGTCATGGGGGAAGTCAGGGTTGGTTTCATTTGCCCAACCCGAAAAAACCCAAGTGGGTTTTTTCAAAATTGGGTTCTCAAAATCTTTATTTAAAATTCCACATATTTAACTAATAATAAATAAAATTAAATCTATAATAAATATTACATATTTCATCTTTGACAATGATCCTAGAATTTTTTTTTAATTTGAGAAGGTCTAAACTGCTAGAAAAAACAAAAACTTAAAAACTTTTCAGGGAAAAATAGTTATCTGTATAACAAATACAATAAAAATCTAAATTAAACAAAGTTAATAAGAATGTATGATGAAAGAAAAATAAGAATATTGAAGTATTACATGTGATAAAATTAATCGAAAAATGGGCAAGAAAAATTGGGTAAAAAATATGTATAACAACTGCAAATAATAAACATGGGGATAATATATATAATTAATTCTGCTACTTATCATATATAACTTACAAATTAACTAAAAAAAAATACCTTCTGAATGCTTTAATAACACAATATTGCTAATAAATATAGAGCAATAATTTAAAAAATTTTATTGAAAAGAAAAAACTTCAAATGCAAGTATTTCAAAGCCAACTTTTAGTATAAAATAATCGCCATTCAAAACTAGTTTTTTAATGTTAGAAAAATTTTATAATATGAAAAAAAAAATTTATTTTAAGATTTCAAAATTCCCTTTAATTTAGACAAAAATTTCTCCTGCATAATTTAAAATTGATTTTTAAAATTTTCAATTTTAAAAAGTGATTAACATTTTTAGTTTATTTTAATCATACAATTAATTATATATCCTGTCCTCTTACATAACAAAAAACTTGAATATTTTTCAAATCCCCCAAAAAGCATCTAAAATCCTTTAAAGTATAGAAAAAACTCTGATAAACCCCCTCCCCCCCCCAAAAGCCTAAAAAAGCCCACTGGGTTAGGTTTTTTTTTTTCTTGGAAAAAAAAAAAAAAAAAAAAAAAAAAAAATTTGCCAACCCTGGTGGAGGTTGATCATAACATTCCAGTAACTTCCACATTAACAGAATCTGAAGTCTGAAGGAACTAATGAGTCAGATGAAGAATCTCTTGATATTGAACCACCTTTTACAAGTGCTGAAGTGAGAAATGCATTGAAAGCGTTGAAGCGTGGAGTACAACACCGCTCTGATGACTTTAAAAAACATTGATAGAATAAACTATAGACAGTCAGCAATTGATCAGTATTTTGAATTATGTATACAATTACGTTTAAAGGATAATATACAGTACATAAATATAAGGTGAGTTTTTGAATTTTATTTTGAAATTTAGTACATGTGAATTAAAGGTGGGGGTAAATTTGCCAATTTTGCATATCATTTATTGTTATCAAAATCACAGTGTCCCAAACTGATCACATTAAGTAGAGTCCACTGTATATTTTTCCAACCTATCTGGCTAAATGTGCAATGAAACCTTTTTCATAAAGCTATTTATCAAACATTCAGTAACACATAAAACCTAATGCATGATGTTTGGTTATAATAAATTTGTAAATGATCTTTTATAATTAGGATAGCCTTGATTAAACAGTTTTTCAAAACAAAATATTCAAAATGGTTATTTAATGTGTCGACATAACAACTACAATAAATATACAGTTATTCAAAATGAACTCTTCCAACTTTAAAATTCCATATTTTCTAAAATTATACAATAAGTAATACAAGAATATAAAGGGAAAATATGGAAGTTTTATAGTGTAAACAATTGATGGGGATGTGACAAAAGCTGTTTTAGAAGCTTTCCAGTGGCAAAAGTGATAATATTGCCCACAGCAAAAAGTTGAAAGTTTTTCATGTACTATTGACTGTCTGATATAGATTTATAACTACTGCTTGGCATGAATTTTGTAAAAGTACCAAATTAATCCAATATCGCTCAAACTTAGTTTTCAAACACCACCTACAAGGCTACAGAGGTTCTTAGTTCTCTAAATAGGGAGCTACCACATAGTTAGATTAGTTAACAGTCTTACTTAGCTGCCTCCCCAAGTCATCTGATATGACATGATGTTTCTTTCTATGGAGATTTGTAAATGATAAAGTGCATGTGTCACAATTGCCTACAAATTTATGAACACATAAACAACAGATTTCTGCTGTTTACAACCAATTGGTATGAATTTACATACCGTAACATAAGGTGCAACTTAAAGTTATATTGAACACTTTTAAGAATGCTTGTACAGTTTTACATTTGTATTTGTATATTACTTATCATTCTTTGATGTTTTTTAAAACATATCCTTTTGAGATCTGAAGATTTATTTTGAACAACTGTGTTTAATCAACTGAATTTAACAAAGCAACAATAGCAATGATTTATCTACAGTTTAAAAGTTTGCCACTGTTGGCTAATTCATCTCATCTTGAATGTGCTATATTGTTTTATTCTAATTTATACATTTAATTTCACAAACAAGCTTAATTTATTTATCTAGGTGTAGTCATAATCTGAAGAAAAACTAAAATGTAAATCAGATTACAAATTGTCATAAGTCATAAAAATATTATATGGTTCATATATTAGAACCAATTATATCCTTAACACTTAATAAGCCCTTCAGAAAGTTAATTTTAATTTAGTTAAAAGAAGAAATATAAAAAAATTAAAATGAAATTGAGTCTTACCTGAATCATTTTGCAGCAAAGCAGCTTCCTGAGTTAGGCACGTAAGCCATGGCTCAAAAAGAATGAGCTATATGCTGCTATTAGTGATACATATCTCAATGAAACACATCTAAAGTTAAAAACAAAGTACGCACCCACCCATTCCATTATTAGAGTTTAAAAAAAAAAAGGAAAAAAAAAAAAAAAAAAAAAAAAAAGATGAGCAAATACTGTTTAGTTCAAAGTGTAAATTCCAAAGTACTTTTATCCAAACAAAAAGTATATTGTAAAACAAAAGTATATTGTAATCTTACAAAAGATGAAGTTTGATAAATTATACCATACATACATAAAAAAGATAACTTTTTTTAACGTATGATTTAAAATGACATTCATATGACAGTGGAGAAAAAAATGTAACTAAAGAAAAAAAAAATAACTGCAAATTTGTATCACATGAAGACATTGATGACCACCCAACAAACTTTATACAGAAATATTTTTTTAAATTAAAGTTTCAGAGAGAAATATTTTATACAAACAAAACAAATATTTTAGTTATATAAATACAAGACATACATCACCGATATAGATAAATATAAAGACAGTAAAATTTTATTTGTTTCTGCAACAATATTCTTTAAAGAGATTTTATTAGACAAAAAGTGAAGTCATATTTCAAAATTTGCATGCCTATACCTTACTATATTTTACCATGTGTAAAGTACAACTTTTCTAAAAATTGGTGAGGGTGTGTATATCTTATATTATGGTTAGGTTTTCTTGAGCAAAAGTTAAAAGTAAAACACTAAGACAAAAAATTAATAGTAAAAGAGTGACAAAAAATGTAAAAACTAAATAACAATTAAGTTTTTATTAACTTTTACTTATATTGCAATTTTAACCTCCTTAGTTCTGATACATCACAAGTGATACTAATATACTTTTATTTTTACCTTTGACTGAGGAAGATAAGTTGAGTTTGATTCTGAAATTTATTAATATCTATTTAAAGAAAAATTATTACTTTTTTCAGAAGTGTGGTCAAAATCAAATCTCACTTAAATAGTTTAGATTTTATAAGGCAAAGAAGAGAGGCTGGCATATATGGACTTCAGGATTTACAAAGAAATGCATGAAATTGAAAATTAGAATTTTCAACTTTAAGAAAAAAAAAATTGCAGTAAGGCTCCACTGCAGTTTAGGGTGCCCTTGAATTTTGATTCTTATTATTATCGTCAAGTAATCAAGTTTTCTCATATATGACAACCCAAGGGTTTCTGTATTCTGTATAAAATTTTTGTATACTGTTTAAAATATGTAAATACTCGTAGTTTATGATTTTTGTTTCATTTTCATAACTTTTCTAAAGTAATTATATTCACGTTTTCTCAAACTTCCATATGATTTAGAAAATTAAAAAAATTGTTCTCCATGCATTTGTAAATTTTAAAAAATTGCTACAATCTGCATATAAATTTTTACCATGCTGTGTTTTTTTTACTATTTTAATACATATAGTTTATTGCTTTTTTATACTTTTGATGCAGTTTATTTCTGCCACTTATAAGTCATGTAGGCAACAAAAAATACCGCTAATAAAAACGAAGGGACATTCTTAACTGCATTTTCACCTGCAGTAAAAGTTTGTTTTTAATATCAGAATGAAGTAAAGAAAAATTTGAAAATTTTCTTTTAACAGCAGTAGAATTACACAATGAATTTATAGATGTTTAATGTCATGTAAGATCATAAAATGCTTTTGAAAGAAACAAATGATATACTTTCCCACCAGTTGGGTGAATCAAACCTCCCCCCCCCCACCTCCAGAGAAAAAAAAAATTTCTGTGAGATTTCATATATTTTCACTATCTTAAACAGGTGAAATAAAGCAAATGAAAATATACAAAATTGGGAGGAAATGGTCAATATTACATTTTTGCCAAATACCTGATTAACTAACAGCTATAATAGCAGAATTAGTTTAAGACTGGTTGACTTAAGGTTTAATATATAACTATATAGCTTTAACATCATGAAACATTTTAAAGATGTAAACATGCAAAATATTTTATAAGTTTACAAAAAAGAAATTCTACATAATTTTCTAAAGAAAAAAAATAACACATCAAAATAAATTATATTAAGTTATGCTGATGAGTATAAAAAAGAGGCTGTAAAACCCTGAGGATAAATGATAAAATAATAGTTAATATTAATAGTTTTCCCAAAATTTCTTGACATATATCAGTTATATAACATTTCTTGGATATGAGCTAAATTTTGATCTGGGATAGGTTGCATACAGGTGTTTATACAGGTATTTACAAGGAGAAATTGAAGACTTTTAAAAAAGTCTTTCAAGTTCAAGGATTTTGCTGAAAATTATGGATGACAAAAACTTATTCAGATTTATAATTTTGATTATCTTTGTTAATTACATAATTTTATAAGCAGTTTCATTTTTAAAATTGTTGATCTTTGCAGAAGAATCCTTAAATAACAAATTCAGTCTAACTACACCGAAACAATACCTCAATCAGTAAATAATGCTCATTTCCTAAAAGCATTATTTAAAATTATGAAACTACTAATTCATAAACATTGCAAATGCCCTTTCTAAATCCTTTTAGAAAGCCTCATAAGGGTTCCAATAGAGAGATTGACTATCTGTTAATACACGAAAGAGCTAAAAAAGAATTAACGATTTGACCTTTTTATAAAATTCTCTTAAAATATCTCCTGCAGTAGAATGTCCTAAAAAAGGGTAGAACCAAAATATCTTGTTGAAACTTTTTGAAATGGGTTATGTAATTTCTTTTGTAACATTAGCAATTTATTTCGTATTAAAAAATTATAACTTAGTTTACAAATAAAGGACTCTTTTCAAGGAGTTTTAAGGAGTGTACAAAGTCTGTATAGTGGTGCAGTGTCATTTTTTTTTTAAATTTGTATAAAAAGTATAATTTTAGGTAAATACTGGCACAGTTTTCAATTTGGATGCAAATAATTTCATTGCTCTTTTAATTGGAGTAGTAAGAATCACATCACATGTCAAATCTTTTTTTTAGTAGGTTTTCTCTTTTATCAGTAGGTATTTTACAGCTGCAACATCTCAGTATAATAATCTAAACTGTGTGTATGTGAATGCTGATAATTAAAGTGACAAAATGTTTATTTAAATATGAGTTGGGATGAAAGAATATCTAGTTTAACATACATGTTTAGAAGTATCTAGTTTAAATTTTGGGAAAATCTTCCACATTTTGTCGAAATTTTGAAAAGTATTCAGATATTTTTCAGAATTATAAAATACCCTGATGATTTGCATTGTGTGGCCACCCTGAAAAACTTAAAATGACAGTCTCTAACCATTCACAACTGAAAGATGGTAGGCCCACCTGCTAAGCCAGAAATAAGTCTAGAAAAACCATTTAAAAATATATATTACTTCATGTAAATTCGTATACAAGTTATCTTCTGAATGCACTATAAATTTAAATATCAGTAACATACAATAGATAGAAAACATTTAAGTACATGTGGAAGAAAAAGAAAAATTAGGGGCACAAAAGTTTTACAGTTTTGTAATAGTTTATTTATGACTTTTATAAATGCTAAACCAAAGTGCAGTGCAGAAATAATTGTGGTTGTTTTAAAACTGAATAGTGGAAGCACATAATTTACTTATTTATAATGTGATCAATACCATTAATTAATGTCAATTGAAAAAATTAAAATATACATTACAGCTAATTTTATCAATTATACATTCGTACCATTACATACTAATTTATTAGCAAGTATTCATGTTAATCGTTGTCATGATAAATTTATAAACATTTGGGGACCAATTTAAGAGTATGAAATAAATTATTAATACAGGCTTTTGAAAATACGGTAAATTAAGACTTATTAAGCAGCAATTAACAAACTTCTTGCACGCATTTGCTTTACGGATATTTCAAATGCACATACGATGGAATTAATATATACACTGATTAAGTTAAGCGGTTATCAACAATTGTAACATCCCAATTTTAGCAGTAAATAGTGTGTACATTATATTTATAAACATAACACCCAAGTAGATGAAAACAGTAATAACAAACATTTAACTAAATCATCTCTTTTATACAACAATGTCAGAAAAAGAAATTACTCTAATTAAAATATTCATGTCTAAAGAGGTGTAACCAAATTCTAAAAATCTACGAAAAACGGAGTTAACAGTATTTGGCAAATGTGCTTGTAGAACTAAGAAGGGAAATGTCAATTAACATATCTAAAATGCTTAAAAACAAAACAAAATAATGAATAAAAGGCTTACATACCTTTACTTTGTTTTTGAGAGCCATTTGCCTCAGACTGATTTTGAGGTGAATCTTGTGCATCAGTTTGTTCGGGTGATTCAGCTACGTCTTCTAATTCTTTTTTAATGCCTACAGCCGTATCGTGATCAACTACACCCGCCATACTTTAGCTTAAAAAACACTTCCAACGGTAGCACACAATAAAAAAAAAAATTACCAAGCCAGGAGAGCAGAGTTAAGAGGAGGAGATACAAAACGATGAGAGGTTAAGAATTTTGTCAATTGAATCATAAACTAGAGAAGAACGAATCTAATGATTATATATATATATATATATATATATATATATATATATATATATATATATATAATGTAATAATTTTAATAATTCTACAAAGTATGTCAAGATTCTAATAGTCAATATTTAATAGTTCTCAAGATTCTAATATGTTTAAGAATTTAATCAATCACTTACTAACAGCTAGTTTATTTACCTCTGTGATTGGAAGTAAAGCTATACAATATCTCATATTCCTTGTTATCAGGATTTTATATAAGTCTGCGATTATCCAACATAGAATATTTTAAGTTCTCACATTTCTTTTTTGTTCTGTTTGACATCACCTTTTACCATATTGTATTTGAGATATGTCGCAGGCATTTTTACGTCATAAAATGGAATTTATGGTACCAAATTTTTCATCTCTGGTGATTTGATGTCATTATGACTTGGGGTTGCCTGCGACATATCTTAATAAGGCGATTTCACACAGCAGGACACATCTCAACTTATGACGATTTTGGCTTCCTTTTCCAAACGGAAGAATAAACATATTGGTTGCCTATTGGCTATCGTAAACATGAAAATGAACATGCCACGCCATACGAACAATCTCTTCACTCTCCAGGTAGTCATCGATGATGTCAGCTCTATGGGGACTTGCGTTATCGTCCATTAAAACAAAATTAGGGCCAACTGCTGCAACGTAAAATCTCACATTGGGTTCTAGGACTTCATCTCGATACCGGACCGCCGTCACAGAACCTCGTTTAAAGATTTGCAGGTCGGTGTGGTATCCTAATGAAATCCCTGCCAACACCATAATAATTCCACCTCGAAACACGTAATGTTCGGTGATGTTTTGGGGCTGATTGAGTGTTCCTTGTTCACGTCATATCCTTATACGCTAGTCAACTCACTCCAGAGCAAATCTTGACTCATCAGTAAACATGGCATTGTCCCATTTAGAGTCCAATTGACATGTTCCCGGCACTACTTTAATCGTGCCCCTCTTGATTGGGCGGATAGAAAAACACAAACTCGAGGTACCCGGGCGTACAGTCCACTTGTATGTAATTTTCTGAGTACAGTAGCTGCAGATATCGTCTTACCAATGGACGCTGTAACCATAGATGTCACACGTGTGGAGGTCACTCTGCGATTCAGCTTGGCTAAAATAGCAATATATAGATCTTCCTCGGGGGTTGTAACCCTTGGAAGACCGGCTACGGGCCTTCGGACAACTGTCTGTGTGGTTTCTAATTATTTCCATAAACGTGAAATTACAGAATGATGAACGCCGAAGGAAAGAGCAACACCTGTGATCGACTGTCCTGCTCCTCTGGCTTGCTGAGCCCCACAGCACACCAGCTCTCAGAATCTTCCGTTCGTCACCAGGAAGTCATACAAACATGTATGTCTTGAAAACAAACTGCGAAATTTTTAAATACCTTCAATCTGCACTTACAATCATTTTATATAACCCTTCATAAAGCTGGCATCTTATAAGAATCTTTTTGCATATTTCTTGACATGGAAGCGCTATTGGCTATTAACTAACATATTTGCATACTTCCATCTACCTCTGAAGCGAATTGCATCCTCTTCATTTCTGATTGGCTTATATAAATTAGTATTTTCATTTTCGTGCTTAACTTTTGGAATTGAGTGTTGTTAACATATAATTGAAGAAATTCACAAACGGTGACAACATAAAATAGCATTTATGAATAAGGGAATTTCACGCAGTGTCACTAACTACATTAATGTCCTTCCTCGTTCATGTGTATTTCTATAAATAACCAATAGGCAACCAATATTTTACCCATAGACTAAACCGGTTAAGTGCGTTAATCATAGACTAAAGTGCGTTAGTCTATGATTTTACCTTTCCGTTTGTTAAGTCATTCCGGAAAGCAATGTGCCAGATGGCGGCCCAGTCGTTTTATGTACTTGGGGAGTTGTGTTTCCGAGTGGCGCTAGCATGATAGCCAAACGCTGGTTCGAATTGTTGTCATTAAAAACTTGGTTTTGTGACATTTAGTTCTAGTTTTTTTTTATATCGCGTCATTTTTTTAGTTACAGTCCACTGAGCACTTTGTCGGTAACATTTTAGTTTTCCGAACGAGCCCCAGTTGTATGCCGAATTATTAATTTCGATTTGATATAGTGAAGCGAATTGCCGCTTACATACAGTGAATCTGATTTGTTACATAAGCTTGAGAACACTGAATGGATAAAACGAAAGCATTCAGATAAGCGAGCTGAGAAAGGGTAAGTAACCCTTTAAAAATATCTTTCCATTTTGTGGATAATTTGTGTGCAATATAAGATTAATTGATAGTATAGCGAAAATGGCTACTAATTTGAAAGATTTTCTTGCTAAAATGAAAACTGCGAAATCAATGTTAAAGAAGTTGAAACAAAAACTTTCTGAGCCAGATGTAAGTGTTGGTAATTTGTTGCGAACTAAATTTAGTAGTTTGCAGAATGAGCATTTTTGATTCTATTATTAGTTTGAAGCCTGAGGAAAATATTGATAAGCTCACGAACGAGCAAGAAGATATAAATGGTATTCTAATTGATATAGAGTTTGATATTAACAGTAGATTAGTGAAAACGAATGTTATAGAGAGTAAATCAGAAACTACTACGTTTGTTTCTGAAAATTCTGTAGTTCGTTTACCGAAAATTTCGTTACCCACATTTTCGGGGGAAATGCATTCTTGGCTTTCTTTCAAAGATATTTTCAAAGCAAGTATTGATCAGAATCCTAATTTATCAAATACTATAAAACTGCAATATTTAAAGTTGTCACTGAAAGGAGATGCCTTTCGAATAATCCAAACAATTTCTATAGCCGATCCTAATTATAAGTTAGCATGGTCCCTCTTAAAAGAACGATATTCTAATACACGGGAACAAATTTATGCGCATATCAAGAGATGTATAAGTATTCCAACAGTGCAAAGTGAGTTTGCACCTGCAATTTTGAATTTGATTGATGCTACATGTGAAGTCGTTAGAGCATTGGAATGTTTAGAGTAAAAAATAGAAGGGTTTTCTTTAACTGTCTTTGCGTATATTCTTAACCAGAAACTTGATCAAAATACTAGATTGTGGTGGGAAAGAAATTAAAAAAAAAATGCCCACAATATCAGAATTATTAGATTTTCTGAAAGATTACGATAGAACTCTGAGTGTTACTAAGAATACTGTAATTCTTAAACGAAATAATTCGAAGGTTACATCAATGGTTTCGTGTGTTACTGATAAAAATTCTAGCTTTTGTAAACTTTGTAATAGGGAGCATAAGTTATTTAAATGCCTGAAGTTCAAAAATTTTAGCGTTAATGATAGAGTTGAGTTCGTTAAGAAACAAAATTTATGCTTTTGTTGTTTTGGTATTCATACTGTAAAGAATTGCCATTCAACTTACTCTTGTCGATTATGCAAAAATAAAAAGCACAACTCTTTACTTTGTTTCGAAAGAGACAACACATTCTCGCAAAATTCGAAGAATTGCGAAGTTCTGTCTCCACTGTCAGGTGAAAGGTCAGACAAGCGATACCGGAAATCAATGTTTCATAACAGCGGCTAATGAAAAAAAATAGTTTCAAGATAGTGCTTTTACAAACAGCTGTGGTGTTTATTAGGGGTAAAGAGGGAATTTTTATACCAGCTAAAACTTTGTTTGATAATGGAAGTATGATTAATCCGTGCTCATCGGAATTAGCTGATAAACTTCATTTGCAGAAAGAAAATGTTAAATTATCGGTAGGTTGTTTATCTGGAATTTCAACTACGTTAAAATCAAAAGTTAATACAATTATTTATAATACAGAAAGAACTTATAGTCGTAAATTAGACTTTTTTGTAATCCCCAAAATTACTCATTTGATGTTTTTAAAACATTAATATCTCTAATTTTACTATTCCTAAAGGAATTAAGTTTAGCGGATCCGGACTTCAATAAAGGGGAAAATACAGTTGCTATTTGGTTCAGAAATATTTTTTGGTTTGATAAAATCTGGGCAAATATATGTACCCAACTCAAATTTAGTACTGCAGAACTCAGTGTTTGGATATTTATTTAGTAAGTGGGAGTATTGAAGATTTGCCAAAAGATGGTCAACTTACGTAATGTGGTTTGTTTTGTGAAAATGTCTAAACACAGTTGAAACAATTCTTTGACTTGGAATCAATTGGCATTAGGGGTGATCCCAACTGTTATGATGAAGATAAAGCCCTAGAGATATTTAATAAAACCGTTGACTTTAGAGACAATCGTTATGTTGTTAGTTTACCCTGGAAGAAAACCGTATGGCGTAAGCTGGGTCGGACGACTAAGTAACTTACCCTGGAAGAAAAACTGGGAACAATTAGAGAACAATTTTTCAGTGGCAGAGAACATACTAAAATGCCTAGTGAGACGAATGCAGTATGACAATACTTTGTACTTAAATTATAGAGAAATTTTAAACGAGTATCTTAATAAAGACATAATAGAACGAGTATCAGATACTTCGAAACCGGAAAACAAGCCAGTTTTTTATTTGCTGCATCAAGCTGTGTACAGACAAGAAAGTGTTACTACAAAAATGCGTATTGTATTTGACGCCAATTCACATGAAGTAGGTCGTTTATCCCTGAATGGCTGTTTGTGGCAGGGTATTAACTTAAACCCGAATATGTTTCATTTGCTTTTATATTTTAGACTAAACAAAGTCGCGATTTTAGGAGACGTAGAAAAAGCATTTTTACAGATCTTCTTAGCTGAGAAAGACAGATGCAGTGAGATTTCTTTTCGTTGAGAAAAATGATGCCGATTTGCATAATCTTAAGAGCCAGTTAGAGGTGTACAGATTTAAGCGTGTACTTTTTGGTGTAAATTCTAGCCCATTTCTACTGGCAGCAACTATCAAACTACATATTCAAAAATTTAGAGATTTGAATCCCGACGTTTTTCGAATTCTTGATACGTGTATGTACGTAGACGACCTTATTACAGGAGCAGATAATGAGCTAGAAGCCTTTAAAATTTCCACTGCAGCTAAAGAAATTATGAGTACAGCTAGCATGAATTTGCGAAAATGGGTGACAAATGATGAGAGTTTGACTAGAAAATGGAATGAAGAACATTTTGACATTAACCCACTAAGTTCAAAGGAGTCGAATGAGAAGATACTGAAAGTTTTAGGTATTCAATGGGACATTCAAGAGGACAGTTTATGTACTGAGACTGCTTGTTTGATTGAAGCATTAAAAGGAAAGGAAAACACAAAATGTGTTATTCTTCAGACAGCTGGGAAGGTGTAGGATCCGCTTGGATTAATCACACCCTTTACTGTTAGATTAAAGTTTTTGCTGCAAAAAGTTTTGTTACGGAAATTACCATGGGACGTTGAGCTTCCTTCAGATTTAGCGACGAGTGGTCCCAGTGGTGTAGTGAGATATTGCATTTTAATAACTTTATAGTTCCAAGATTCGTTTTAGATTTGTGATGGAAACGTAGATATCCATGTTTTCTCAGACGCAAGCCAAAAATCATATAGAGCAGCGGTTTATGTTAGAGTGCAAGATCGCGGAAGGGTTTCTGTAAATTTGATAGCTTCTAAAAGCGGAGTTGCCCCGGTAAAAAGAGTATCTTGGCTTAGACTGTAACTACTTGGTGCGCTGATTGCTGCCAGACTAGGTGCGGAAGTTAAAAGGGGACTCGATCGTAAAGGATCATATATATTTTTTGAGTGATTCTAAAGTCACATTATATCATATCAATGGATCCAGCAGAAAATGGAAGTCATTCGTCCAAAATCGTGTCAACGAAATCCAGAATTAACCAATCCAGATTCTTGGATTTATTGCTCAACCAAGGACAATCCCGCATATCTCCTAATTCGAGGAGTTGGTGCCTCTTCACTAGTGAACAGTTCCAACTGATAGACTTGTGCAGACTTCCTGGTAGAGCACATACTTCAAATAAGTACTTACAAACTACAGTTCTAGAGTATCTGACACCAACTGAAAGAGAATCCTGTTTGCACGAAAGCAAAGGTTCCGTTGAGACTGATGTCAATGATGGTTCCGAGAGAATTATGCTGATTCATGAAGGCTTTAACATCTATGAGGAACTGTTGAACATTAGTAACAATTATTATAAAATAATTAATGTTTTTCTTATATTTTTAGGATCATAATTAATTGTAAGTGTAAAAGCAAAGGGATTGGTCCTCTTAGTACAGATGAGGTGAAAGCTGCCGAAGAAAAAATAATTGTCTACGAGCAAAAAACTCTGGTTTGTAAGGGAATCGTAACAGGTAACTTAAGAAATTTATACGCCTTTCCTTACTAACAGTAAAAAAATACTAAGGGTAGGTGGTAGACTTGAGAAAGCATTTTTGCCTTATTCCCAAAAGAACCCTGTGATCCTACCAAGAGATTCTAGGTTAAGTAAGATTTACTTTTGTACTATACACAAACGATTACTGCATGTTGGCCCTCAAGGCTTGTATGCTTGAAGTTTTGGCCTTTAGGAGGCAGAGATTTGGCGAGAAAAATTATACACATTTGCGTGACCTGTTTTAAATACAAACCCATTTTGTATTGTGCTTGGCGCTTATGTCCTAAACAGGACCTTGCGCCGTAAAACTCCAACCAACCAACCCATTTTGTCTTCACAGATTATGGGTAATTTGCCACATGAAAGGTAGATCACCCCATTTAGTGTGACAGGCTTGGACCTGAGCGGGCCATTTTTCGTTGCTTACAAAAATCAAAGAAAGGGTTTGCTTAATAAGATTTACATATGTGTGTATATATGCTTCATAACACGTGCTATTCACCTTGAGCTTTTGTCAGATTTAACTTCTACTGCCTTAATTGCCACACTTAAGCGCTTTATGTCTCGACGCGGCAAATGTGCGAAAATATTCACAGATAATGCTATTAATTTCGTGGGAGCCAATTCTCAATTGAAAAAGTTTTACAATGTTGTGAAATTTTCCTGACAAAATGTTAGCCTCATATTTTATTTCTGAAGAAATAGACTGGAACTTTATCCCCCCCCAAGGTCCCCACATTTCGGAGGGTTATGGGAGGCCGGTGTAAAATCTGTAAAACACCATTTAAAGAGAGCGATAGGAAATTTAAGTTTTACGTACGAAGAGTTTGAAACCGTTATTGTGCAAATAGAGGGCATATTAAAATTACACCCATTTTAAATGATTTTGACAACTATGAAGTTTTGACACCTGGGCATTTTTTAATTGGGAGATCGATTAGTGAAATCCCAGAGCCGATGATAGTGGATGTAAACGAGAATCGCTTAAGTCGTTGGCAAAGAACGACAAAATTTGTCCAAATTATCTGGAAAAAAATGGTCAATGGATTATCTAGGAACACTACAACAGAGAAACAAGTGGCAAATAGAAAAAAAAAATAATTTATCTATAGGAACCATGGTACTCGTCAAGGAGGACTTTTTACCTGTTTGTAAATGGCTTATGGGTCGAATTGTCGAGGTTTATCATGGCTCAGATAACAAAGTAAGAACAGCAAGGGTAAAAACAAAAACAGGCGCAATAAAAAGGGCAATCACAAAAATTGCAGTACTTCCCATCGAAAATTAATTTTATCTGTGTCTGAACTATGTTTTTATTGTAATCAGATAATTCCTTTGTTTGCATGTGTTATATTCAAGTATTGTGTTCAGAATGTAAAAAAAGTAAGTTTATTGAAATTGTGCAATTTCAAACACTATAGCATCGCTCGATTAATAATTATTACGTTAGTCTTTTCACTCAAATAGCCCTCACAAAGGCTCAGACGCCGTGGCCTCAGTGTACCGACAGTTTTCAATTACGTCTCTTTAAGCGTAAGTCGTGGGTTTGTTGACGGGACCTAGTACACAAATGGCTATTGTTAGAACCGCCCGTTTCTACCTGCCGTTAACCGTAATTGTCCGCTTCTAAAGGTCACCTTTCGCTCTTCTTTCGCTAGGGTCATGTAACGGATCGTTACACTATAGATGATATTGTATGATGTTTTGGTTTAGTAATTATGCTTTTATTTATATTGATTTTAATTTTAAAAAATCCTTCTGTATTAATAATAGTGTCAACATTTAAAAAAATTGTTTTTGAATGAAAAGATTTGAGTTTAAATTATAGTTGACGTTATAATTTAGAAATATCTTTCAATCTTTTTAATTTTTGATATGCCAAGGATGGCTGTTGTAACATAATTATATTTTTATTTATTTTAATTTTAATATAAAATTTCATTCTCTATTAATAATAGTTTCAACATTTTTTTTTGCCGAACGGTGGTCGAAGGTTAGGGTGATGGCCTTCGGAGCCGGAGTTCGTGGGTTCGAATCCCACTATGGCATGGATGTTCGCAGCCGTTCGGAATCGGCTTTAAGCAGTAGGTCCCGGTCTCATTAGCCCTCGTGTTGCAAAAAGTAGACCGTAGCACTCCAAAATCAAACCAAATCAACATTTTTTTTATTATATGTGAATAAAAAATACGTTTAAATCATAAAGTTTATGTTAATAGGTTGTTTTTAAAACGAAAACGATGAAAGGTAAGGCAAATTTTCAATGCAGATGTCTTTATTATATTGTTATTAGTATATCCAAGAGCTGCACGAGTGAAAGATGCTTCTGAAATAGCTAAAATATAAAAAAAATTTGAGAGAATGGTAATCATTAGTAGCGAGTAATAATATAAACAATCATGTTAATGAACAAATAACGTGATTGATTTTTTATATTATCGATACCGCACGGTGCATAACATCGACTGAACCTGTCGATATTTGCCATCATTCTCCGAGAATTACAGTTGAACTTCATAAGCTTCGAAGAGTTTTCATAGAACCCTCATCTGTTGAACCAATCATATTCTACAAAGTTCAAAGCTCTGAATGAAATCAGCTGTGTTATTACATGATGGTAATATTTGTTTACTGTTTACACTTGGTGTATTTAAAATTTTACAATCTGCTTGAAAAATAAGAAAAGATTAATAAACGTATACCTTAGATCACGTATTTACTTTGTATTTAAAACTGTAGTGAAAATAAATGAGTTTAAATGTAAATATTTCAAATATAACTCAAAAATAAAAATGTATTGATTATTTAATATTTGCGAACCTCAGATTAGCGTTGGCTTAGAGGGGAATTTGAAGTTGCTGGTAATACAGTAATTAAAGTCAAATATAACTATATATAATAAGATTTAGGAAAACATAATGCAAAACGTCCTATTTATGTTTGGTTTGGAGCACTACGGTCTACTGCTTTGCTCACGAGGGCTACCAAAACCGGGACCTACTGCTTAAAGTCTTCCGAACGGATACGAACATCCCTGCCAGCAGCGGGATTCGAACTCGCAAACTCCGGAACTGAAGAGCAGCCCTCTACTATTCGGCTATCCTTCGGCACGTCTTGTTTAGGAACGAAATAATAAAAATACATGTGGTAGCCTGGATGACATCGAACACCAGATTTGATGCGCGTGTAGAGCAAACGAACTTTTACTTCTACAGTATGGCAACAACCCTCCCGAGTGGAACGACGAGATTGACAGAACACAGACTTGAGCTGGACAGTACCGAGTGCAGACGGCACTACCGACTGATCGCCAAGACGGGTGCTTATGTTACGCCAGACGGGCACCGATGTCAACTCTCATTTTAATTGTCCCTAGACAGCATATAATTTGTACATAAGTTGTAAATAGTTTTCATTAAATAAGTTAGTGTTTGTTAAGCTTTGGAGCATCTTTTCACCGTGGGAATAAATCTCCCACATACATTTTTTAAACTTTTATAGTATTGGGAAAAATATAAATTGCTTGCATTTTCGATGTAAATTATGCATTATGTAATGATACTAACATTATTTTTGGATTTATCAATATTTACAAATTTACCGAACGATGACCAAAGGAATAGGGCACTTCTCTTTGGTACCGGTTTCGAATCCCCACTGAATGTTCATTGGCGTTCGGAATTCGCTTTAAGCAGTAGGTCTCTGTTTTATTAGCTCTCGAGTTTTTTCAGGTGACCTATTTGGCGTGGTTTGGAGCTCTACAGTGTGATTTTTGATACACGGGTAACAAAACGGGACTTAATGCTTAAAGCCGATTCAGAACGGCTACGAACATCCATGTAGTCAGTGGGATTCGAGCCCCTGAACTCCGGTACCGAGGAGCAGTGCTACACTTAACTCGGTTATTGTTCGGATTGTTGCCCAATGGAAAATACGCATAAAAAAGATTAATTTGAAAACTGATATCTTTTGCTGATTAATAATAGTTTTGTGAATTGGATGCTTAATAGATAACACAAGGATAAAAGACTTAAAACATTTATGTTATGCAAGGAATTCTAAAAATTCAGTTTAGGAACATACTTAACATTTTTTAGGTTTGGTAAAGAATTTATTTATATTTTTGTGGGTGAATGTTTTCTCTTATTTAATTCTGCTTTTTAATTTTTTGCCTTAAGGTAATATTTAATAATTTTCCTGATATTCTTTCATGCCTTTAGACACGTTATTCTAGAAACGCGGAAAAATTTATTTTGCACTCAGAAAATATTCACAATTCCTTCTACTGAAAAATAGGTTCCCAACCGAAAAAATTCCTTTACAAACGAGTTTTCTTTGTAAATCTCAGACCGGGTAGAATAATGCAGATATGCTTCTCTTTATGGGGAAGTTAACATTATTCTTCTACCCCAAATTCAAACTTTATTCGTAGCTTTGAAATCTCTCAAGTAGAAATACTTTTTCGAAACCTTGTTTTTTTAATTCCCCTTTCGGAAATATGTATCTCTCCATACCGCTGATCTTTAAATATTTCTTTGAGGCAATTTGCAACCTGTTATTCTAGTCAGTTTTTTTTCAGGAATTCACTTAAAGGAAGTCAATGTATCTCGTGAGTCGGTTTTTAATTTTTTTAAAATTTCCATTGCTAACTTTTGATAAGGGACTATTCCACTCAAATAACTTGGAATACTTAGTTTTATATGAATAGGGGAGATTCATTTAGATGTCATTATATGCCTTCTTGCTTGACAGATATCGTAAAATAATCTTCCTCAAAGTTTATTCACAGTAATGCATTTTGAGGTTAACTAGGTGGAGATGTTTTGATAGTTGATGGCTTTTTAGACAAAGACCTCTTCCTTAAAACTAACTCCAAACGACTAGAAACATTCAACACAGCTGTGGTTCTTAGACATTCATGCACCAATCCGGTCCCATTTGACTTTGTGGTCCTCCAGGCTTATAGTAGAGATGGTTGGCAGACCACAAGTACTGGGCCACTCCACTCAAATATACAGATTGTGGTTCCAAATAGAAGTGGCCGAATGATGGCCGAATGGGTAGCGCTTGTCTATTCGGTACCGGAATTCATGGTTTCGAATCCCACTGATGGCATACAGATTCTCAGCAGGTCCCGGTCTCATTAGCCTTAAAAGTAAAAATGTACATCCTAGCTCTCTAGACTAACCAATCCATTCCAAAGAGAATTTTTCTAACGATTTCGCAGTAATTGGTTTGATTTGAAGCTCTACAGTAAATGCTTTTGATGCACCTGTTTCTCGGACATTGGAGGTCAGGTAACTGGTCTTTGGTTCTATTGGTGTGACAATCAGTGAAATTTTAAATCGATTAAACTTGATAAAAAATAAGCAGAAAAAAGATTAATTTGAAAATAGATTTATTTTGCTGATTAATAATAGTTCTGTGAATTGGATGTGCAATACATTCACAGGGAAAAAAGTGTTAAAAGTTAAGAGTCCGATAAAACTGAACCTGACTCATCAGTGAAGGGAAATCGACCGTTATGGCAAGTTTGATGTTTCAAGCAAACACTATGCTGGATGATCGCATATCCTACGTCTTTGAAAATGGCACTGCGACTTGTGTGAGAATAGAGATGAAATCTTGAAGCACTCTATTTGCCTTTTCAATTGTGTAGTCGGTCCTGATTTGTGGATGCGGCTTGTGTGAGAATAGAGATGAAATCTTGTGGCACTCATTCGCCTTTTCAAGGGTTTAGTTGGTCTTGATTCGTCGATGGCACTGGTTATCAAACTTTTTTACTCCACGGAATGTTTTCTTATCACACACATATCAAGAACTCCCTGAAAGATATTTTTTAGGAAAAACTAAGGGCTTTACTTAAGGGCGAAATATAATTTATCACTGATTAGACATAAACATAAAAACTAAAGAATATAAAGCAGTGCAGAAATGTAGGTAGAACTTACAAAGTGGTGTGGAAGAAAGAAATTTTTTCTATGAAATAATACAAGTAATGTGGTGACTTGAGGGAAAGTATCAATAGGATGAATATCTTCAATTTTTGACTACCACAAAGTTCTTTAAAATTTAATTGTAATGAAGATTTACGTATTTTCGCATCATTCTCTGCTGCCATCATATTTCCGTATTTAGTTTTTGATTAGACATGTGTAGAAAAGCCAGTTTTGAAAATATAAGTGGTTGCAAATGGTAACTGCACACAGACTTTTCTGATAATAATGGATATTTCCCTTTCAAAATACACCAGAATTCTGACACTAACACTGTTTAACAAAAATATGTGTTTGAACAGTCCAGTGTTACTTTATTAAATTTTTCATGCTTCCCCGAAGAAAAATAAGTTTTTTCGTTTATGACAAATTGTGTTAAAAAATTTCCTGAAGAACCCATGGAGGGTCGTTGCGGAACCCCAGGGTTCAGAGGAACACACTTTGAGACAACTTAGACTATGGGATGATTCGTTCCTGGATAGCATACGCAGACTGAAATCTGGGGGCAAAACGGCTAGTATGTAAATATATAAGTTGAGACATCGAGACATTTTTTTAGTGAGAAGGAATTTTATTGTGTATTGATGCATAAAAATCAGAAGTTTCACAGTCAATATATAAATACAAGAAAATTAAACAACTATTACATATAATTTAATTATTACAAGTATACAAGGCACACACTGTTCTTTACAAGAAAAGGAGAAATTTTTTTCTTGTAGCGCACCAACCATTTGACATGCAAGTTAATTTGCAGATTGTGTCAATTAACTGCTACAAGGAACAAATGAATCAGTGTCACTTGCTTCAATGCCATTTCTCAGACATCTAAAAATTTTGTTATCTCGAAGATCAAACAGAAATGATTTTACAGACACTTCAGACAATATTTTATCCCATAAAATTTAACTAAAATATATAACTACGAGAGTGTATCAATAAGTAATGTTCATGCACATTTTCTTTGCAATATGAAATGATTTGGAGGAAACGTGAATGGTCCAAATATACGGTGCGACAGAGGCTACGATAGTTCAGTCGGCAAAGGCAGCGATATCGTAACCGGAGGGTGGCGAAATCGAGGCTCGAGCCGGCCAAAGGTCTACCGTATTTATTAAACGAGACTAAGGCACGTAAAATAGGTTCGTGGTCACAGGTCCTCCAAGTTCTTAAACGATATCTCTTGAGGTGGAAGGTCAAACCTGTGGGCAGAGGTCTTCTGCTAGGTCCGTGCTTCTAAATTACTAGGCCCCACTTAAGCAAAGTCGTTTTTCTTCATGTCGGTGCTCATCAAACGAAAGGCACACCCCATCTTGAGGCTTAGTCAGTCTTCAGCTCTCGTGGTTCGTCGCTCAGAGTGAAACTGCATATTACCCTTAGCCATGAACAAGTTGCATATTGCGAGGGCGACTATTGGAACTGGTGTAGGCTTTCCTACATCAGGGAGATAAGTAATAACAACATAGGATGTGATTGCCTGCATCTAATGCTTCGGAGATCTCAGTGATTCTATTTACTGGTAGACTGCATTAATCTCCGTTAAGGAGGCATTTGTGGGACAAATGTGGGAAGATGGTGTAAATTACTTTTAACGACTTTAATCGATGAATGCAGAACTCGGAAGCCACTGTCTTTGTGTAAACGGGTGAAAATGTTTATGCAGTCCATTGGGCACCTTCAGAATTTCATCTGCTTCAATGCCATTTCTCAGACTCAGAGGTTTTGTCTCATGAAGAGGTTAAACGGACGCATATTTAACCGGCTTCATCGAGTTATGTGACAGTATCGCCCTCTAAATGCATTCTACGGAATTCTTTAAAGCCGAGGTTTACACACTGATCCAGCGCAGGGACAAATACGTAAATGCGAACAGAACTTATGTCAAAAATTAATAAATTAATTATACATTCATTTCTTTTCATATTGTCCTCAATAGTCTTTTTATTACTGTGTTCTAAAGGATGTGTTACTTATTGATACTCCTACCCGTAAAGATAATGAAATATGTCGTTGATATGAAAATTAGAGAGAAAAAAAACCAGTTCAATTAAGTATTGATACTTGGACCACTAATAACAAAGCATTCGGGCTCTTTAAACACATTTTTCTTTCCCTTTTTTCTTAAAATTAGATATAAAACGAAGACTAACACAGAGGAGAAAATACTGGAAGCTGGCACTTTGTATATTAATACATCAGGTACAGTGTCTATAAAGTAGCTGATAGTAAACGGTATTAACATTTCACCGAAAGCTTCCCCTACATTACAGATGGAGGCAATTTTGTTAGTTACATTAATATGTGTCGAGCCATGCTAGCGCCGCAGGAAAAAACAGAGCAATTCCTACACCCAAGAGAACAGAAGCGAGCCATATAGCCCACTCATAAGACGCCAGGAACAGCAAGACAAACGACCCAACCAAGGTTATAGCTAAGTCATATACGATGAGTTTGAAACTGCTAACTTTGATAGCCAGGAATATAGAAACAAATCTGGAAAGGGTGAACGCGGCCCAGAATGTTGATGTCATGTAGGAACCTACGGCAGAAGTCAGCTTCAGTCTCCCTTTAACGACGTACGTTGTTAGCATTTGGCTATACCCAATTTCTGTCCCAGTTTCTACGAAGAGCAGTAGATAATTGAGGATAATTACAGTAATCAGAAATCCTAGATCCGAATTAGGGTTTTCCTCGTTTTTGATCGGTGATAGCTTTTCTTCTACGGGTGAAATGAGAAACATCAGGAGGAACAGAAGAGTGACAGATTGAATGAATATTCCAATAATTGATAAAGGGTACACAATGTTAGGCATGGTAGAATTTGACACAGAGCCGTTGCCGTGGATAAATTGAGGCATTAGACTAGTAAAATTGGTTGGATATGTAACATTGTTCGTTTCTATCGTGGTGTAATCTTCGACGGTGAAATCGCCAAGGAATGGAGCTGCGATGAGCGGCGCCACCAGACCACCCATGCCGAAAGTGAAATGCAAAGCTTGAAAGAAAGGTCCACTATCGCCTCCCCATAACGTCAGGCACACCACATTGCCTCCTGAAAGCAGAACATAGAGGCAATGTCAGGATTCGTTTATGCAATAGTTGTCACTTTAAGGTTACAGCAGATATTTAACTGTACAAAATTGTTTAAAAATTCAATATTTCTCTCTCAAATGTTAAATACATCTAAGGATAAGAATCAAAGAGGGTATTTCAATATCCATCAAATGAAAAATTATTATACTTGTTATTTTAACTGACAATTCAATTGCACTAATAACTACTCTTAACAGTTTTTAAGAGAAAAATGTTCTAATTGTATAAATATATGAAATACTCCAAGTGTATGCCTAATCGTCTTTTACCTTTAAAATTTATGGACAATGTACCTTATAGGTATATTGTCGAATCAATTATCATAGTTTAAATACTTAGGTACAAATTGTAAATTTTAATACTGATAAAAACACAATTACGACCTGGAAGCATTACTAGAAGCAAAAACACTAAAAAAGAAGAATGGGAAGCCTAAAGAAGCATATACTAGAATCAATGAAGACCTGGGGGAACAATGGTGATGAGTAACAACAATAGCATAATTTTTATAAACGCATCGCAACGTCTACTGTTCTCATAAGAGTTAAATATTTTGAATATAATTTGCGATTATCTAAAGTGATTGTTAGATATTTTGAATGGAAACGATATACCAATGTCGACAGCACCAAGTGACAGGCCATTAATAACCATGAATTCCGTCAAAGTAGGTAAATTTCTGCTCCACGGTATTCCAAGCATGGATGAAGAGATAAAAAAATTACAAATGGTCATAACAGCTTGTTTGGATTTGACTGCATCCAGTAAAATCCCACCTGTAAAGAGAACCATTAAAAAATCAATTTAGTTTTATAATAAAATTTCTGATCAATCTTAACAAATATTTTCTTTACACGATTATATCACTTATCAATGAGCCACAAATTCAACGTTGTGAGGTCACCTTTTAGCACATACTATTTATGAGTAAAGTATATAAGAAATCAGAAATCAATCGAAAACATTTAAGATACCTGAAAATAGATCGAAAAAGAACTATCATGATAGCATTTTTTCCCAGTTTGAAAAATAATTACATTTTTTTTTCAATTTTAGAACATTCGCGCACACACGCACGCAGGCATACACACAGAGACTTACACACAGATATATACACTAAAGACCTAAAAAATCTGGTACACCTGCCTAACATCGTGTAGGGTCCTCAAGAGCACGTAGAAGTGCCGCCCAATGGACTCGACTAATGTCTGAAGTATTGCTGGAGGTAATTGACACCATGAATCCCCCAGGGTTATCCCTAAATACCTAACAGTATGAGGTGAATGAAATCCCTTCTGAACAGCACGTTGCAAGGCATCTCAGATATGCTTATGTCTAGGAATTTTGGTGGCCAGAGAAAGTGTTTAAAATCAAGAGTTTTCCTGGAACCACTCTGTAGCAGCAATTCAGGACGTGTGCGGTGTCGCATTGTCCTTCTGGAATTCCCCAAGACCACTGGCATGCACAATGAATAAATGCTGGTAATCATACAGGATGCTTACGTACGTATCACCTGTCAGTTCCGTATCTAGACATATAAAGGGTCCCATATCACTCCAGCTGCACATGCCGCACACCATCACAGAGCCTCCACTAACATTCCCTAATGCATGCAGGGTCCATGGATTTATGAGGTTGTCTCCATACACGTACATTCACCCGATACAACTTGGAACGAGACTCGTCAGACCAGTCAACGCGTTTCCAGTCATCAACAATCCATTTTCGGCTTTCCCGGCAATGGAGGGGTGTAAAGCTTTGAGTCGTGCAGTCATCAAGGGTACTCGAGTGGACCTTGGGCTCTGAAGGCCACTCGAGGATGTTTAATTGAATGGTTCTTACGCTGACAATTGTTGATGACCCAGCATTGAAAATTGCAGCAATTTATGGAAGGGTTGCACTTTTGTCACATTTAATGATTTTCCCCAGTCGACGTTGGTCCCGTTCTTGCAAGACCTTCTTTTCGGCTAGAGCGATGTCGAAGGTTTGATGTTTTACCAGATTCCCGATATTGATAGTACATTAATGAAATGGTTTTACGGGAAAATCCAAATTTCAAATTCATCCAAATTGTGCACCGACTATAGCACCACGTTCAAACTCACTTAAATCTCGATAACGTACAATTGTAGAGTCAGTGACCGATCTAACAACTGTGCCAGACACTTTTTGTCTTATATAAGCTTTTCCGATCACAGCTCTTTAGTGTGACTGGTTCCTTATCTCTTTATTTACATACGCATGCCTATACCAGTTTTTTTTAGCTTTTTGTATATACATAGAGACTGAAAACGTCTCTTATTTGTCCACAGCCCATTCCCATAACACTCATACAGTATACTGTGGGAAAAAAGACAAAAAATAAAAAATAAAAAACAGAAAATAAAATTATTAAGATATGTATACACACTCACATACGTTACGTAAGTATATATATCTTACTCGCTAGTACAAGAGAAGAAAGGTGAGCCATAACAACACATATTAGAAGAGAAATCCCTCTCTTCAACACAACTCTCCATTATAGTAGGCTGGACAGACTCTGGGAGTAGGAGTCGTAGAAATCGTCATCACTCACGTTACCATGCATATTTAGGATAGGAACAGGTGAGACAGAAAGATGACACACAGAACAGGTAGAAAAAGATAAGAAAGACCACTTCTAGTACAGAAGGTGACCAAAAAGTGCATGTGCAAGAGAGAAAAAAGTGGTAAAAATAAAAATAGAATAGAACAACGCATTGACACATACACATCCCTACTGGAACAGAGGATAAGCAGAAAGAATACTCATTTGAAATATGGTACAGAAAATAACTATTAGGAAAGAATATTAGTAAAGAAAATAACTCTAATTGAACAATAATAACTCTTCTGTATGCTGAGTGCATTTTTATAACTTTTATCCTTGCCTTAACGATACAAGAATGCTTGGCAAGCAATTTCAAAATTTCATTATTTCTGCCAGTACTCGGTATCAGAAACGCAAAAGCTTTCGGGTAGAGAATGTGTTAATGTAATTTTTTGAAACCACTTTTGACAAAATATTAAATAAAAATATTTTTATCAAATCTTTTCATTTTAAGGTTTAAATACGCGAATAACGACAATCATTTTTTCGAATAAAAGCATTGTATGACAAACCGGGTATGGCGTCATACATATACTCTTGCATTTTTCTCGAAAACTATGGGTCGTAGAAGTACTGGGCAATTTGGGCAGTTTTTCTTCCAAACAACTAAATTGGCTGTGCAGAGTTTATCAGACCTTCTGGGAACGCCCAGTATAAATCAGAAAATTTTGGGGGAGGGGTTGTTTGAATCCCCCCTTCCAACATACGTCTTCACGAGCCAAGAAAATGATTCTAATGAATATCGTCAAAAGTAATGTTTGGTTACTAAACACTTACAAAGTATTGAGCCTATGACATATCCAACTGATCTTGCGGCATAGATGAAAGCAATTTGTTGTGTATCAGTTTGGACGATATGTTGCAAATCCAAGAGACAAGGACCTGGTAAGGCAACACACAATCCCTGAAACAAAGGAAAATGACATGGAGAGATACAACTCACAGTTAACCAGATGTTTGAATTCGCTGAACTAAAGACACGATAATCATACATAATTTGCAAACATTTTCCTCTCGGAATTTAACACAGAACTATCTCATGTGATAATGCATACCATTTTTTCTAACTGAAGGAGAATTTTCTTTTAGAAACTGAATATTTAGGAAATAAATCATTACTACTTGAGAATTTTGAAGACGAGCGTGAGCGAATAGACACTTACCAGTCCCAAGAAGCAAACGTACAGGTTGAATGTCTTCAGAATTTTAATGCATTTGGGGGATAAGGTTCTCATTTTTCCAGGTCGAATATATTCTGCTTTTTGCCAGCTGATGATTCCCTGAAAGATGGTCATAAATTATAAATTATCCTCGTTGTTTTTCATCTATATCAGCATTTCCACGTACCATTGATGGTACGCAAAAAATAACCAATAATGGAGGACGTAAAGGTATAAAAAATTATATAAAAATATACTATAGAAAAGTTTTTCCTATAATTCATTATATTATTTTAATTAATTTGACATTTGCTTCCCTCTCTAAAATAAAAAAAATATTACTCTCATACCAATAATTTTACTTCAATTATAAGAAACCATTATTGTATTGAAATGAAGATTATAATGCTGCAAAAGGATTAAATAGGTTTTGAGGAATCTTGCGTGCAACATTAAAATTTTGCAGTCTGATAAAAATCAACTTCAAGTCCACTTCAAAACACAGAAATCACTCTTTTACAGACTTTTATCATATAACATTTAAATAACTTTAAAGTACTTTTAAAGTAAAAGGAACATACTTAATAACTCTTATAGTAATATACTAACTTTTAAAGTAAAAGAAATTTTATGTCTTTTTTTTAATGCGTAGAACATTCCAATCTATAGCATGCATTTTTTATAAAATCGAAAAAGTGAAATGAAGGTTTAAAGGTCTTGAGCCCCTTTACAAGATTTTTTCTTTGATTTCTCTTTAAAAATCAGAGGCAGACGAAATATTGTCATAATTTAGCTTATATAAAACAGTCGGCAAATGTGTTTTCAAAATTAGAAATGACGTTTCGGATGCCTATTTCTTTCATGTTTTAAATATTTTAACATTTTTTAGCATTATGACATCTGCCTGTGAAATGGGGTCTAGAGGGGTAAAATGGGTAGAAAAAGCACAACTTTTCATTCAGAATTCTTTTTCACTTAAAAAAAAACTATAAACGAGCAAATATTGTTTGCATGTATTTATGCACTGGATTCATTACTATTATTGTTAAAATAGTTTTATACATTTTCTTAAATTGTACATTTATAATTTTTTACTTCTTTTTTTTATACCCATTTTACCCCAGAGGTGGGGTAAAATGGATATTGATTAAAAATACTATTAATTATGCAAAATTTAATTAAAACTTTATTTTTTTTATCTACAAACACATTTATCTGTGATGTAATTACAATTTATATTGCAGGACCACGGTTATATAAGTTTTGCAGCGTCAGAACACAGCCATCTAAACACAAGGCCTGCGTGCTGATTTTCCGAAAACTGGTCACGTGATCTCTCAAAGGCGGTATTCTATTTATTCTGTGGATGCTTGTTGATTGCTTGCCTATTACTTCTTTTGGGGAAAAAAAAAAAAAAAAAAAAAAGAAATTTATGAAGTAAAATAATGTTTGTTTTTATATGTAAGGTAAGTAGCAATTTTGCTACTGTTTCTCCTATTATTTTATGAGCTGTTTTCTAATTAAGTATATCATATGAATGATGGTAATTCTTAAGTTCGACACTTTAGAATGGTTCAAATGTTTTGTTATTAGTATGTGCTTTGTATCATATTGTATATTATAACTGTCGTTTTAAAAATAAGTTTCATTTTATTGTTAGATCTCATTCAGGAGTTTATAATTATATAATACAACATTTAATATCCGTAAGTTAAATGTATTCTAAGTTATGTTAAAGTTTTGTTTTTGCTGTGTATTGCAACTTGGCTATTGTTGATAACTCACAAATTACAATTTCTGTTTTATCCTAAAGGAAAACTAGTTATTATTACCACAATAAAAGATTTATGTATCCTTACTTCATTGATTTATAATGTGTTTTTAAGGGGCTTTATTAATAAAAGTTGATGTGCAACTTCTTTTCCATATTACAATAGCAACTTTGAAATTTCTATGTAGAATCAATGTTATCTGCACTTTAAATTGTTTCTGATTTATCAACTTCATATTTTTTACGTCCTGAGCTCTTTTTCCAGATTTTTATATTAACTTTCTACAATTTAAAATTTTGAATGTCGAAGCGTAAAGAAAACATATATGTAATAAAAATTAAACTACCAAAAGAAAATTTATAAATGTAAGAAAAAAAATTAATCTAAAGTAATCGACAGAAGCAATGTTTTTACACATTTTTATTATAAAAATATAACCTTTATTCAATGCTGTACTATTTTATAACAGGTAAGTTCTCATATAACCTGTAGAAAAGTAATTAAATAAACATGCTTAAAGTTTTTGAATAGATATGTCTAACAGCCAAAAGTAGAAAAATCCCATCTAAATAAAATTTGCAAGCTGTTATAATTATATAAATAAATTTTAATTAATAGATGCTTTAGGTAGAGGAACTAAAAAAACTGTATTTACACTTAAAGTTACATTTATGTATTCAGATATTTACAAATTTTTTATTAAAATATAACAGCAATTTTATAGCAAAGGATAATCAACTCAGTCACTTAACCATATCTTAAAAATGTAATAGATTATATAAATAGGCGTTCTAAATTATGTTTGCATGATTGTTTACTTCATTTTAAAAATATAATTTTAACTATTTATAAAATATTTCTGAATAACTACTCTAAAAAAGTGACTGAAAAATATATTGAAGAAGTTAAGGAAAAATCCAATAAAAGAAAAATTAAAAAAAATTTCCTAAATATTTCTTGTAATATTTTTACATTTTTCTCTATATAGTATTGAATTATGTTTCATTGTTTATGTAGTACAAATCAGTATCAGATGTTATACGTAAATAAAACTGTAAAAATTTTGCTTCAGCATAACATTTTAGTATGAGTTTGTGAAATTTGTCAGTGATAAATTGTTCTATGATTTTATACTAAGGCAGTGTTTTTTAACACTGCCTTTAATATAATCCTTAAGGATTTTGTTTATTTTAACTTTAATGTGATCCGTAAAGGATCATATTTTATGAATAAAGATTAAGACATTTTATTTCCATGGGACCATTTAATAAAAGGTAAGTAAAAAGAAAAAAAAAGATGCCAGTTGTGTAATTTTTTGCAAATGTAATTTCTTTGTTTAAAATTTTATCTATGTATCATATCTGTTTTCGTGTAGTGTATGAAGTTATTTTGGTAACTAAAATTTAAATATAAATTGACACAAATAAAATATCTATAGCAAAATAATTTTCTACTAATAAATATTCAAATTAGTGAAATAATTGAATATCCTTAGTTTATTTTTTGAAAAAAATATTTTGATGAGTAGTAAAAGGCATAACACAATTTACTTGAGGATTATAGGAGGGAAACCGCCTTCGGCCGCCGCCATTTTTTTAAGTGAGCAGGCCTTCTATATAGATGGCTGTGGTCAGAAACAGTCATCACTTCTCCGCTCTTAGTTTGTACCGGCTTTTTTTTTCATGTGTCATTTTCTAAGACTATTTTTTTTCCTTACAACTGCAGTGTTGAAATTGTTGTAAGGATAACCTTTTTAAATCCTTATATGGAGAAGAAATGGCAAAATTCGAAGTGGTTGAACTGGAAGTTTGCGTAGAAAGAGCTTCTATAGTTGTTGTTGTTGAAATCTGTGCAACACTGTTTACTGCCATTTTTCATATGAAGTCACCTATGGAGTCTTATACTAACTGTGTACCGAAAAAGCTTTTATTTTCTTAATAGACCAAATAGTCTAAATTTTAACAACTAGAAATTAACACTTAATAATGCCTATTCAGTTAGCTAAGTTCTTGGTAATCTTCCTTAAACTAGCATATAACCCGTCATGTGATGGGATCAGTAAAATTTTTAATTTTCCAAAATTGTAAAGTACTTTATGAGGCAGGTAAAAAAAAATGGTTTGTTTTTTTGGCTGAGAATTATCTTACAACAAAAATAATCCGTGATTCAATTTAAAATTATCATATATGTACCTAATCTATTGTTACGAATTTGCGAAAATTGCTTGAGTTCAGCATGGGACTCTATGGGTATCTCGCCAAATTGGCGAGATATCGGCTAGTTGGCGATGGATTTGGCAACCTATTTTTGTCGCCAAGTTCGTCGCCAAATGTTGCCAAGTGTGGTGTCACGTGGCCACTTCCGGTTCCGGTTTCTGGAGTGTTCCGGAAGTTTCTACGGGCCTATATAAAGCACACAGAGTCCCATGCAAATGAAGCTCCAGTGCGATGTCCAGTGCGATGCAAAGAAGAGTCGTTAAGAGAATATCTCGGTCTAAGAGGAGTACGCACGGTGTGTTGTGCTTGATGCGGAAAGTCTTGCGTGAGCCGACGGCATTGGGCTCAAAATTGTTCCGCGGAGATTTTGACGGTGTGTGTATTTACTGAATGCTAATAAAGTATTTGTCTTCGTGCTGCAGTCTTGCTTGCTTGTAAAGTCCATTCAATCCCCGAACCCAGCGTTTTGGAAGTTCGTAAACACTATTAATTACGCCAAATACAAAAGAAAATTATTTACGTAATATCTAAGTTCAATGATGAAACGTATGAAAATAAGGCATCCCCTATATAATAATAGCCTAAGTCTGTATGTCTGTCCTTAAATTTATGAAGCGGTTGGACCTGGAATGGATACAGGCATCCATATTGATTTCTTGATGAGTTAGGGTTAGCAAAATTCAAAGTTTATCTTCTCCTAAACTATCGATCCGATTCTAAAATAAATTGGTTTAAATATGCTTCACATCACAGCGGAAAATACTGTAGTTTTTAAAACGCTCTAAATCCACCCCTTCCTCATTTTTCGAGCGTTTAATACCATTATTTTCATCCCTATTTTCCCCGGTTAAGAGCAGGGGATTAAATTTATCAATTTATCACGTAATAAATAGGTAAAAATAACATTTTTTTGCAGCGTTATGACGTCATTCCTTTAACCATCTCATTAAATGATTTCTTATTTTGAATTATTTAAATATCGTCCGCATTATTTTCATATTTTTATCACTGAATTTAGATATCGCGTAAATAATTTTCCTTTATATTTGTGTTACATAATATATTAGGTACATATGTGTTAATTTTAGACTTAAACATCGATTATTCTTGCTGCAATGAAAATTTCATCACCGGTATTAACAACAAACACGTTTAATAAAAGTCTAGAAGCCTATTTCACGGACTAATAAATATCTAGCGTTTAAGTTATATATCTTTGAAAATTAAAAAATTTGTTCGTTTGTGTATTTGTTTTTTATACACAACTACACGATTTGACTAAATGAATCCAACGGGATTCTAAACTGCATTCCCAGTATCAGGAGACTTTAGAGGAGTATGAAGATAAACAAATTGAGTGTGTTCTAGATAATGCTCAGCCAAAAATCAAATCATTTTTTTATCTACCTCGTAGGGTATTTTACAGTTCTGGAAAATTGAAAATTTTACTGATCCCGTCATATGGGATATATACTAGTATATATATATATATATTTATATATATATATATATATATATATATATATATATATATATATATATGTATATATATATATATATATGTATATATATATATATATATGTATATGTATATATATATATATATATGTATATATATATATATATGTATATGTATATATATATATATATGTATATATATATATATATATATATGTATATATATATATATATATATATATATATATATATGTATATATATATATATATATGTATATATATTTATATATATATGTATATATATATGTATATATATATATATATATATATATATATATATGTATATATATATATATATATATATATATATATATATTTATATATATATATATATATATATATATATATATATATATATATATATATATATATATATGTATATATATATGTATATATATATATATATATATATATATATATATATATATATGTATATATATATATATATATATATATATATATATATATATATATATATATGTATATATATATATATATATATATATATATATATATATATATATATATATATATATATATATATATATATATATATATATATATATATATATATATATATATATATAGTGTGTGTTTATATAAATATTTATATAGTACATGCATATATATATGTATGTATATTTATTAGTAAATATTTGAATATACGAGGCGAATCCAGAAAGTAAGTAAATGTCAATTGCGCATGCGTAACAGATCTATGACGTATTAATCATATACCAGCTGGACAGGTCCCTACTCCTACCAGTAGCGTGGTAACAGTGGTCCGAAACGGAAACTCTTAATTCCTTCTTCCGCCGCCTGCAAAGCTTGCTGATCTTGGAATGCACACAGCATTCCGCCAATTGAAATTCATTTTCAGCTCTGCCAGATCTACGAGCCGAAACTGACACCTAAACACAAAATTCAATGCTTAGGAGCAGCACTGACGTTTCTGCAACGGTATCACGACGACGTCGACGAGTTCCTCGACAGGATCGTCGCGGGCCATGATACTCGGATTTCGCTTTTTACCCCGGAAACCAAAGCAACTGTCAATGCATTGGCGTCATTGTGGATCTTATATCAGGACCAAATTCAAAAAGACTCTGTCGGTAAGGAAAGGGATGTGCACGGTGTTCTGGAACAGGAATGCTGGTACCGTTCACAGGCGGCAGAGTTCTACGACAGAGGTATACAAAAGTGCATACCAACAATACGACAAGTGTCTCAATTCTGGTGGTGACTATGCTGAAAAATAGCTGAAACATTGCTGTACTTGTTGCCAATAAAAATGTCCCTGGTTAAGTGTAAGTTCTTTTTTTCTTTTAAGTAGGGAAACTTACTTTCTGTATGCGCTTCGTATATGCATATGCACGATATATATGTACATACGCATATGCATATATATGTGTAGATTCATTAACTAATAGCGACTAAACTTAAAGACGTCGTAACAGCTTGCCAAGCACAAAATATCGTGGCTCTGTCATCAAGACATCGGATTCGAAGCATTTTGTTAGTCTGTTAGGCTGTCGGTTTAGATCCCGTCTAGGAAAACTGTGTTTACGCAAAAACTGTTTTTTACAATCTTAAATCTCATGGAATCTATATAAAGCATCAACTGAACTTCGAGGTTTCATTCTGTGGTTCTATGTTTGTTATTCAATAACTATTAGTCGCTAAACTTAAAGGCATCTTAAAACAGAACTAGGCTGTCGGACTAGTGGCTTGGTCGTCAAGACCTCTGGCTCAAAGTACGTATGTAGTTTGTGATGTGTGTTCGAGTCCCGTCCAAAACATCTGATCTTGAAAAAAAAAATCATTTTTGAAATCTGAATGGATCTTTAAGGCTTCGTGACGGAAGTTTCAGGTTTGATTCCCCGTTTATATATTATTTATTCTTAACCACTAAACTTAAAGGCGTCTTAAAAGAGGGCTTGGCAGAAGAAGTCGTGGCTCATTCGTGAAGACCTCTGGTTGACCACACAGCTGTAGTTTAGTTGTGTATCGGTTCGAATCGCGTCCAAGCGAGTTGTTCTTAGTAGGATAATTTAAAATGTGCATTTTTATTATCTCGTAGAACCATTGAAGTTTCGATGAATTCCATTTAAATTTGCTTACGATTTCCGCAAACTTCAAATACATCTAAAGGCTCTTCAGAACAGCGGCCCAGTTTGGCCGAGTGGATTAGAGCGCGTGGCTCGAGTGACGAAGGTAGTCAGTGCTTGGGTTCGATTCCCTGTGACGGCTTGAGAGTTAGATTTCCCTGTTTCGGTTCCTTTGAAGAAATTAATAAAAAAAAAAGTAATTAATGGAATTGAGTTTAGAGTAGTACCCCTCCCCCAAATCCCCTGTGTGCTTTAGAATGCGGACAGCGGTGCAATGGAGTGTCGTGCCCGGGGTCTGTGCCCCGTTTCTCTGGAAATGCGGGGCTCGTATCCCGGCCCACTTCGCACCCTTCCTGTCCGCTAGAGTGCACACGGGTTTTGTCAAATTTTGATGTATCGATATATCTTCGATGACGATGAATCGATAGTTGATTAATCGATTACCGGTTAATAAATGTCAATTTTGAAGAGACATTACCTCTCTTGGCCAGAGCGATATTTCTATCTAAATATCAGTATATATCGATTAATCGATACCCGAACGATATATCAATTAATCGATAAAAATGTGGATTCGGGCAAGAGAGGTAATGGGTCTTCAAAACTGACATTTATTAGCCAGTAATCGATTAATCTATTCATCTTCATCGAATATATATCGATACATCAAAATTTGGTAAAACCCGTGTGTACTCCAGCGGACAGGAAGGGTGCGAAGTGGGCCGGGATACGAGCCCCGCAGTTCCAGAGAAACGGGGCACAGACCCCGGGCACGACACTCCATTGCACCGCTGTCCGCATTCTGAAGCACACAGGGGATTTTGGGGGAGGTCACTACTCTAAACTCAATTATATTAAATACCTTTTTTTTATTAATTACTTCTAAGGAACCGAAACAGGGAAATCTAACTTCCAAGCCGTCACGGGGAATCGAACCCGAGTACTGCCTTTCTTCGTCGCTCGAGCCACGCGCTCTAATCCACTCGGCCAAACCGGGCCGCGACTCTGCAGCGTTTTTAGATGTATTTAAAGTGTGCGTAAATAGTAAGGAAATTTAAATAGAATTCATCGAAACTTCAATCGATTCTACGAAATAATAAAAATTCACGTTTTAATTTATTTTATCAAGAATAACTCCATTTACTTTAATAACTTTACTTTTTAGTAACTGTAAAACACTATTTACGAAGAACAGCTTGCGTGGACGGGAATCGAACCGATGCACTAGTAATCTACAATTTTGTTCTGAACCAGAGGTCCTGACGACCGAGCCACGACATCTTCTGCCAAAACCTCTTTTAAGAAGCCTTTAAGCTTAGTGGTTAATAGTAAATAATCTATCAACGGGTAAACATACATTACGATGTTTTAACCCTTTCGCTGCGTATTTTTTTTTTTATCAAAATAGGTTTAAAAATTGCGTATTTTTTATTAGATTTTTGAAATCTATATACATTTTAGAGTTAAACTGTACAAAGAAATTTTGCAAAAGAGTTTTTTTTTTATATAGAATTAGATCCTAAATAAAAGATGTTCAGAATCCCCTATATAATAATAGGCTAAGTTGTCTGTCCGCGAATTTATGGTACCTGGAATGAATACAGGCATCCATATAGAGCAGTTTCGTGAAACGTCACGAACTACTATAATGCCCTTCCCATTCATTTTCATGTTTACAACAGCCAATAGGCAAACAAAACTGCCCTTCCGTTTGAAACTAAAGCCAGAATTGTCATAAGTTGAGATGAGCCCTGCTGCGTGAAATCCCCTTATTGGATTTTTTATGAGTTAGGGTTAGCAAAATTCACAGCGAGTTCGAAATCCACCCCATCCCCTCTTTACGAGCTTTTAATGCTATTATTTCAAGTCTTATTCTCCCTCATATTCTATACTAAAATCATATCAAGAATGAATTTAGTATAGAATAAGAGGGAGCAGCGAGGGTGGAGCGTAATATTTAAACTGGACTGTGTTTACTGGACCCTCATATATACTCTAACTAGTTCTTTCATCGAGTGTAAGCCTAGTACGTTCGGGAGAGGATTCCGTTTGATCAGTGTACTTCTCGGGTTGACGGTTCTGATCCCGACTCATCCAAGTTTTTCTAAATGTCTAATTAATTTAATATTTTCTGATTTTTCTTTTAAATACTTATTCCTAAAGTTGTTTTATTATTTTCAAAATTGTTTTATTATTTTTAAAATAAATGTTTACTATTTTTTCAACTTTTTATGACTTAAACTTTCTTCTCGTATTATAATAAGAAGCTTAAGTTATCTGTCAATCTGTCCTCGAATTTATGAAATGGTTGGACGTGGTATGGATTGAGCATCCATATAGGATTTTTGATGACTTAGGGTTAGCAAAATTCAAAGCGAGTAAAGTTTATTTTTTCCTAAACTATAGATCAGATTCTAAAATATATTGGTATGAATAAGCGTCGTATCACAGCAAAAAATATTATCATATTTAAAACGTTCGAAATTCACCCCGTCCCCCTTTTCGAGCATTTAATGCCATTATATCAAGCCCTATTTTAGGAGCAGGCTATTAAATTTATCCATTTATCACATAATAAATAGGTAAAAATAACAATTTTTTCTATCATATGACGCCATTCCTTTAACTATCTCATTTAATCATTTATTTTAGATTATTTAAATATCTTCTGCATGATTTCCATACGTTTTATCACTGAACTTAAATATTACGTAAATAATTTTCTTTTATATTTGGCTTAAATAATAGATTAGGTACGTATGCGATAATTTTAATTGATTATTTTTGTAGAACGATAATTCTCAGCCAAAAAACAAACCATTTTTTTACCATCCTCATAGGGTACTTTACAATTCTGGAAAATTAAAACTTTTACTGATCCCGTCATATGACGGGCTATATGCTAGTAATTTAAATAATATAATATAAGAAATGATTTAATCATTTCATGAGATGATCATTTAATGAGATAATTAAAGGAATGACGTCATAATGCTATACATACATACACACACACACACACATATATATATATATATATATATATATAACATATACATATATATATTTAACATATACATATATATATATATATATATATATATATATATATATATATATATATAACATACACACACACACACACACACACACACACACATATATATATATATATATATATATATATACATATACATATATATACATATATATATATACATATATACATATATATATATATATACATATACATATATATATATATATAACATATATATACATATATATATATACATATATATACATATATATATATATACATATATATATATACATATATATATATATATATATATATATATATATATATATACATATATATATATATATATATATATATATATATATATACATATATATATATATATATATACATATATATATATATATATACATATATATATATATATATATACATATATATATATATATATATATATATATATATATATATATATATATATATATATATATATATATATATATATATATATATATACATAAATATATACATATATATATATATATATATATATATATATATATATATATATAACCCTCTAAGCGGTTCGCACGTACAATTCCGCCAAACCGATGATGACTTCAAAACTAACAATTTTCGACCTCTAAAAGCGTTCTGAAAATGGATGTAATGTACATTTCTGCCAGTGCTTTCCCCCATGGAGTTTTTTGGTAGGAGGGTCAGATCGACTGTTTGGGAATTGCACCCCTCTTTGGCTGACATTTATTGAGGGATGCCCCCCTACCCCCTGAGGCAGAAAGACGCTGATAGCTTTTCATGGCTTTGTAAATCTCTATTTAAGTATTTCGTTTGCAGTAACACATGTATCTCTAATTGCACCCTTTAAATATCTTGGATGACTTTCGTAAAAAAATATAAATAAGTCTCTCAAATAATATTTTTATTTGTACTTTTAGAATCCATTGTTGCTTATGGGATGATCTATGAGACTGGACGAGCTTTATGCGTATTAAAAATTAACAATCTATAATATCTATTTATATATCTATTTATAACCGGAAGTAAAGGGACACTAACGACTAGTTGTGGGTTTCCCGTATTCCGTTCCAGTCGACAAAGGGTGAAGGAAAAATTATAGAATCTTTAGCCACTGACGCAGTAAACCTTCAGCGTATTTTTGGAGACTTTTTTTTCCTCGATGTGTTCCACTAGGAGGGATAAATATATATATATATATATATATATATATATATATATATATATATATATATATATAAATATAAATATATAAATATAAATATATATATATATATGTATGTATATATATATATATAAATATATATATTATATTTAATATATATATATATATTTATATAGATCGATATATATATATATATATATATATATATATATATATATATAAACATGCTTATATATTTTCTCATTATATTTGGCGGCAGAGGCGCTGACAAGTTTTTTGCCACTGGCGCCAAAGGACCTAGTTACGGCTTTGCTGCCTGGTATCGATTTTTGATAAGGGGCCCATATAGGGCTATCATGCCACTGAAGAAGAATGAAAAGACATGCATTGAATAATAATACAAAAGAAACATGCTTACTTACCCAAATTTCGTTTTACTCCTATTACTTTTCCACAAAATAATTTATTACCTATTTTACCTATTTATAATGGGATAAATTGATAAATTTAATCGCCTACTCTTAACCGGGGAAATAGGAGTTGAAATAATGGCATTAAAAACTCGAAAAGGGGGGAAGGGGTGGATTTCGAACGTTTTGAAGACAACAGTATTTTTCTCTGTGATACGAAGCATATTTATAGAAATTTATTTCAGAATCAGATAGATAGTTTAGGAGAAGATAAACATTACTCGCTTTGAATTTTCCATGGATGCCTCTATCCATTCCAGGTCCAACCGCTTCATAAAATCGAGGACAGACGGACAGATAACTTAGGCTATTATTATATAGAGGATTTTGACATTAGAAAAAATTTATCAAATTTTATT
>CM063498.1:205376762-205386762 GCA_032207245.1 Pardosa pseudoannulata | reverse complement strand
GCTTGGATCTTACTCGCAAAGAAAAAATACAACTTTCATGCTGTCGAAATTTGAAAGATCTGGGGAGGGAGCAGAACATTGATCCATAAATCAGAAAATTTCCGATTTTCTTTTTCTATTTTTCTGTTTAATTTATGACAAAAATATAAAAAAAATTTGCGATGTCATCCATATTGTTATTTTACTAAAGTAATGGAAACTATTTTTTTCACGTTATTAAAACGGCGAAGTTTTTGTTTGATTTACCAATGACTAAGGGCTAGAATTTATCTGATCATCGGTGTTGCATCACATCAAGACAGCAATTTTTAAAACTTTTTTTTACCTCCATGCCATGGTTCCCTTTTGAATGTTGAAGTTCTGTCTGGAATCATTTTATAGAAAAGTCCTGCTCCGTTACAACTGTATCTATCTATAAGACAGTTTAGTTCTTATATCAAGTGATAATATCAAGGGAATATCAAGTGATCTCTCGCTTTTGCGGTGCGAAATCTTTGTAAGATGCATTTTTCTTGTGGCATTCGATGCAGAGTTCTTGCCCTGTAAAGACAATCAGTTCACCAGTTCACTTTTATCCTCAATGAATTTGAAGTTTCCCAGTGTTGGAATTCGCTTTAAAGGCTGGCTGTATGACTGTTCTACGATTAGGACTTCTTATTGGCCAGCAATCTTGGGCAGTTCAAATAATAGGAACTAATTTCCAACATTATTGGTGAATGATATTTTCAATAGTTTCATATATGTATTTATACATTATTTTTATGTAGGTATGTACATATCTATGTGCTTATGTATATAGATATATGTATGTACACACATACATACATATAAATTTACACACACATATATATCTATATTTATATATAAATATATATGTCAATATATACAGATATATATCTATACCTATATATAAATATATATGTCAATATCTATATATGATTATATATTATATTGACAAATAGTCACCATACTATATGATAAATCATTATATATGAAAGAGAGAGATAAATACCTGTTGACATATTTGGTAATAGCAAGAAAAAAGTTTCCAAATGTTACAGTGTTAAAACCAGAAACGCTTTTCAAATCACGTTCTCGAATCTAAGAGCTCTTCGATAATCTAATATCTAAAGTAAATTCAATTTCGAGACTATTTTATGGGTAAAGTACAACAGTCTTGAAACACGTTTTAAAGAAAAAAAATTATCTTTCCCTGTACAAAAATAATAGAGGTCACGTTTATAAGAAATTTCAGAAACTTATGATTGATGCTCGCCCCCTTAAAATTTATCTTTAAGAGTTTTGACCTAAAGTAAACGGCTACTAAATGTTTTACTTTTAAAAGGAATAGATGATTTAGATTGGTTTGGTTCAATTTGAAGCACTCCTCCCTTTTTTCTTTCACTACACGAGGGCTAATGAGAACGGAATCTACTGGTTAAGACCTATTCGAAACGGACATCCATGAAAACAATGAGATTCAAATCCACGACTTCCGTTACCGAAGAGCAGCACCCAACCCATCCGGCCATCATTTGAGTTATTATAGTATTTCTTCGATTTTTTAATCTAGAAATCCTGAAAGCATAAATAGTCATAACCTCTCCTATAAATTTCCATAAACTCTGGTACCGAAGTGTGGTGCTCTGCCTATTCATTGATTGTATCTCAAAAGGGGAAAAGATTTTCGTGAAGTTATATCTTTTTGTTACTTTTAATTCATTATTTAATGTTATAATGTTTGCAACTGATTTATAAGACTACTTAAAATTTTGACAATAATGAATCCTTGTAACTTATACTTAATTAAGAAAAGTCTAATCCTTTGTTGAATCTTAAACTATAAAGTTTGTTGTTCTTTTCATAAAATATGGTAATAGGCGAAATGGAGAGGTTGCCATTAAAATCTATAAAATAATTTTTTTATCACTGTAAGTCATGGCAAAAAGTTTTGGTTTGGTTTGGAGTGCTACGGTCTACTTTTTGCAACACGAGGGTTAATGAAACCGGGACCTACAGCTTATTAAAGCTGATTCCGAACTGCTAAAGTTTAGGAATCGCTGATATACAAAGTCAACGATTTAAAATCTGTTATAAGCAGTAAGTAATTAAATAAGTAATTGCAGGTAGCAAATTCTTTGACTTATATTGAAGCAGTGAATTCTTCAAGATATAAAAAAAATCTTAATAGTTACATTTATATTTAAAAATAGGGAAAGAGATTTTACAATCTTTAATAGAGACTTTAAATATCTTAACAAGTTGGAATGTTATATTTTTGTTTTCTATCCATCTAAATGCGCATTCATTCGCAGGAAAAATGGGGCAGATTGAAATAGCGTGTTAAGGCACATTTTTTGAGTTTCACTGCCCGATTGAAAGAGGGGAACATAGCGGCTACTATGTAAATTTATAAGCTTAGGGATTCGAGACATTCGTTAGTGAGAAGGAATTTTATTAGGTATTGATGAATAAAAATCAGAAGTTTCACGGTCAAAAAATGGTCATAAATGCAAGAAGAATAAACGATAACTATTAAACATAATTTAAATATCGTATTTAACTGTATACGATGCGTACTTTGTTCTTTACATAAAAGGAGAAATTATTTTTGTAGTAGCGCACCAACATTTTGACATGCAAGAGACTATCCATATTTTGTCAATTAATTACTACAAGGATGACACGAATCAGTGTTATCTGTTTTAATGCCATTTCTCATACATCCAAAAATTTGATAGTCTCGAAGAGAAGACCAAAAATAAATGATTTTACAGGCACTTCACACAACATGTTATCACATAAAATTTAATTTTAACACATAACTACGAGGGTGTATCAATAAGTAACGTACATGTAAATATTCTTTGCACTACGAAATTATTTGGTGAAAATGTAAATGATCAAAATGCGGGGTTCGACTGAGTCTGCAGTAGCTCAGTCGGGCAAAGGAAACGATTTCGTTACCGGAGAGTGGTAGGATTGAGGCTCGACCTGGACAAAGATGTCCCGTGTTTATTAAATGCGGCTGGGGCAAGTAAAATAGAATCATGGTCGCAATGTCCTCCAAGTTCTCAAACGATACCTCTGGAGATAAGCAGGATAAGCCTGGGGGGGGCTCCCCTGCTTTGTTCCTGCTTCTAAATTACCAGGACCTATTTAAACAAAGTCGTTTTTAGTCAGTCTTCAGCCCTTGTGGTTCTTCGCTACATGAAAGGATAATATGTAGCTTCGCTACAAAGTGAAGCTACATATTATCCTTCACCATAGATCAGTTGTACATTGTATCAGGGTCTATTGGACCTGGTGTTGGATCTCCTACCCTAGGGAAATCTGTAATAATCACATAGAATATGATTGCCTGCAATTAATGCTATGGAGATGTTCGTGATTTTATGTTGTTGAATAATTCAATTGTAGAATAATTATTATTGTTGTAGAATTATTGATGTTATTGGATATTCCATTTTTTTATAGTCCGCAATAACCTTTCACCGGTTCTTTGGTGGAACTGTATGGCGGCAGACACAACTCACTATCTTCATATGGAATGCTCCAGAACCTTTTAACAGCAGAAAATGCAAATTCACGAAAATAAAAATAGTCCAATTAACTGAATAGCTGAAAGGAGTTTTTATTATTGACTATTCCTTGCTGATTTTGTCAGAAAAATACACGTCCCTCGACATGACACAAAAATCAAAAAAAGGAGCAAAATGGCTAAAAAAAATATTTTTTTTTCTTAAATGATGCGGGTGATCTCTCCCCCAATTTCGGCCAAAATGATGTCCACTCAACACTGCGCATGGCGAGGTCAGTGGAAAAATCCCGCCAGCGGGAACCCAAGACGATCGCCAAACGTAGCGTGAGTAGGAAGAACAGCCTAGGAATCTTATGGCGCCAAGCAACGCTCAAGCTGGACAAAAGATGAAAGATGGCAAAACTGCAACCCACGGATGGTTAGCGCGGGAAGATCCAAGGTGACTCGGACATGGACAAGCCCCATTCTATAAAATAAGGGGTCAGGAGGCCGGCAATTCCTGGCATTCCCTTTTACATAGAATGTGGCTATACCACATATGTACTGGTAGCGTTCGTCAATACTTGTTAAAAGAGGAACTTGTGACTGCACCGCCAAGTTAAAAGGAGCAAAGAGCAGTGATAAGACAAATCAAACAAAAAGAAAGTTTTGGTGTTAAAAGTTGTTTTCTTATAGGAAAAGGAAAGAAATGTTGGTGAAATAAATTTGGAAGCTGTGAAAGTTTACAAAATATACTGTAATGGACGTATAAATGTAGGAAGAAGTGTAAATTAATTTTAAAGACTTTATTAGATGAATCTAGAAGTGGTAAGCATTTGTGTTCTTTGTGTAGATCAGTGAAAATATTGATGCAGTCGATTTGATACCTTCAGAATTTGAAGTGTTTGGTCTCCTGAAGAGGTTGATCTGTGGTCAGACATTTGACTCCAACCAGGAGCTCAAACGAGTTGTGTGACAGCTACATGCAGTTAACAGAATTCTTTAAAATCGGGATTTTCCCACTGACCCAGCGCAAGAACAAATACCTGAATATGATATGAACTTATGTCAAAATTAATAAATTGATTATACATTCATTCCCTCCCATATTGTCTTCAACTGCATTTTTATTACTGTATTCTAAAGGATGTGTGTTACTTATTGATACTCCTACTCGTAAAAATCATGAAATATATCGTTTATATTAAAATTAAGAAAAAAAGAAAACAGTTTAATTAGGTATTGATACTTGGACCACTAATAACAAAGCATTCGGGTTCTTTAACAACATTTTTCTTTCCCTTTTTTCTTAAAATTAGATATAAAACGAAGACTAACACAGAGGAGGAAATACTGGAAGCTGGCACTATGTATATTAATACATCAGGTACAGTGTCTATAAAGTAGCTGATAGTAAACGGTATTAACATTTCACCGAAAGCTGCTCCTACAGTAAAGAAGGAGGCAATTTTGTTTGTTACATTAATGTATGTATCCAGCCACGCTAGCGCCGCAGGAAAAAACGAAGCAATTCCTACGCCCAACAGGACAGAAGCGAGCCATATAGCCCACTCGTAAGACGCCAGGAACAGCAAGACAAACGATCCAACCGTGGTTATAGCTAAGTCATATACGATGAGCGTGAAACTGCTAACTTTGATAGCTAGGAATATCGACGCCAGTCTGGAAAGTGTGAATGCCGCCCAGAATGTTGATGTCATGTAGGAACCTACGGCAGAAGTCAGCTTCAGTCTCCCTTTAACGACGTACGTTGTTAACATTTGGGCATACCCAATTTCGGTTCCGGTTTCTACGAAGAGCAGTAGGAAATTGAGGATGATTACAGTAAACAGAAATCCGAGATCCGAATTAGGGTTTTCCTCGTTTTTGGTCGGTGCTGATTTTTCTTCCACGGGCGAAATGAGGCACACCAGGAGGAACAGAAGCGTGACAAATTGAATGAATACTCCAATAATCGAGAAAGGGTACACAATGTTAGGTATGGTAGAATTTGACACAGAGCCGTTGCCGTCGATAAATTGAGGCATCAGACTAGTAAAATTGGTAGGATATGTAACATTTTTCGTTTCTATCGCTGTGTAATCTTCGGTGAAATCGCCAAGGAATGGAGCTGCGATGAGCGGCGCCACCAGACCACCCAGGCCGAAAGTGAAATGCAAAGCTTGAAAGAAGGGTCCACTATCGCCTCCCCATAACGTCAGGCACACCACATTGCCACCTGAAAGTATAAATTAATTAAAAGGAATGTAAGGATATATATATATATATATATATATATATATATATATATATATATATATATATAGATATATATATATATATATATGCAATCTTTGTCACACTTTTAGGTTACAGTACTCATTTAACTGGGCACGATTTGCTTAAAAATTCAATAATTTCTCTCAGTTCTTAAATATATCTAAAGATAAGAATCAAGGAGGATATTTTAATATCCATTACCTTATAATTATCATAAACTGACAATTCAGTTATTACTAATAATTACTTTAGGCAGTTTTTAAGAGAAAGATTTTTGAATTGTATAAATATTTGAAATACTCCTGGTACAGTTTTAACCTTCGAAATTTATCGACTATATATTTTGTAGGTATATTGTTTAATCAATTATCAAAACTTAAATACTTGGTACAGTTGTAAATATTAATGATGATATTACAACGGATATTGCAAACTTAATTATTAATTAGGATCTGGTGTCGGAAACTCAACACTAGGTCTAATAGAGACCATTGGGGATGGAAACAACAACACATAATTTTTATAAACTCATTATAACATCTACTGTTGTCATAAGAGTTAAATAATTTCAATATAACTTGTTACTATCTAAAGGGATTATTAGACATTTTGAAAGGAAAATTATATACCAATATCGACAGCACCAAGTGACATGCCATTAATAACCATGAATCCCGTCAGAGTGGGTAAATTTCTGCTCCAAGGGATTCCAAGCATGGATGAAGCCACCAAAAAGTTACAAATGGTCATAACAGCTTGTTTGGATTTGACTGCATCCAGTAAAATCCCACCTGTAAAGAGAACCATTAAAAAGTCCATTTAGTTTTATAATAACATATCTAAACAAACTAAATTTAACAAATATTTTCTTCACAGGAGTATTGGATTTATCATTGAAGTCTTCCCTAAAATCAACCTTGTGAGGTCCCATTTTATTGCATACTATTTATGGATAAAATATATAGGAAATCAGAAATAAATTAAAAAGATTTAAGGTACTTGTTCACCAGGTAATATTGTGTAGGGACCCCGCGGCGCGCAGAAGTGCCGCTGTAGGGATAGACTAATATCTGAAGTAGTGCTGGAGGTAATTGACACCATGAATCCTCCAGGGCTATCCATAAATCCATAACTGTACGATGAGGTAGGGATCTCTTCTGAACAGCACGTTGTGAAACATCCTAGATATGTTCATTAATGCTCATGTCTGGGAATTTTGGTAGTAAGAGAACGTGTTTAAAGTCAGATATGTTACTGGAGCCATTCTGTAGCAATTCTGGACGTGTGGGGTGTCATATTGTCTTGTTGGAATTTCCCAAATCTATCGGAATGCACAATAGATAGGAATGGGTGTAGGCGACCATACAGTATGCTTACGCACGTATCACTTGTCAGAGTCGTAGTATATAGACGTATCAGGGTTCCCATATCACTCCAGCTGCACGTTTCCCGTACCACCACAGAGCCTACACCAACTCCAACAGTCTTGCAGGGTCCATGGATTCATGAGGTTGTATCTATACTCGTAAACGTCCAACCACTCACTACACACACACACACATAAATATATACAAAACTAAATTCATTGTTTAAAATACATAAAAAAGGATCAGAAAACCTTACCTCTACAACTTACAGTTTTCTAGAAAATGCTAAAGAAATTGTATGACATCATATCTGGTTTACGAAAAATAAACTTTTTTCGAAACACGAGCATTGCTATTATTATAATTTTAAAATGTTCGAAATGTCTCCCGCGTATGTGGCGGCATGCAGGCGTGCGCCGTGGAATGGTTGAATTCACACTTTCCAGCCTCGTTGTATCCATTAAAGAACAAGCACCGGTGAGAAGAGCAACCGAGACTATTTCTGAAGTAACTGGGCCTCGATAAACCTATTCTTTCAAATTGATTCACATGAATAATTATAAAGGGGTCAGATCTGAAGATCGCGGTAGATACAAAATAGGATAGACACTCGAGTAACGATGTTCATGTTTCGAATGAAGGTTTTTTCGCAAATCGGATATGACATCATGTATTTGTCTCGAAAACTATGGGTTGTAGATGTGCAGTTCTTCGACATTTTTTATGTATTTCAAACAATAAATCTGGTTGTGAAGAGTTTATCCGGTCTTGTTGAAGAACCCTGTATAAATCTAAAAAAATTGAGGGAGGGGCATTTGAATCCACCCTTCCAACAAAAGTCTTCTCTAGCCAAGAAAATTATTCTAATGATTATCGCCAAAAGTAATGTTTGGTTACTAAACACTTACCAAATATTGAACCTATGAGATATCCAACTGATCTTGCAGTATAGATGAAAGCAATTTGTTGTGTATCAGTTTGGACGATATGTTGCAAATCCAAGAGACAAGGACCTGGTAAGGCAACACACAATCCCTGAAACAAAGGAAAAAGTCATGGAGAGATACAACTCACAGCTAACCAGATGTCTGAACTGGAAAGATACGATAATCATACATAATTTGCAAACATTTTCCTCTCGGAATTTAACACAGAACTATCTCATGTGATAATGCATACTATATATTTTCTAACTGAAAGAGACTTCAAGTTTAAACGTGCTACCACACTGCGGTCGAGATATGTCAAAGGGGACTTTCGAAGCCGTAATGACGTCAGAAGTCACCAGAGATGCGAATTTGATACCCTGCATTCTCCTCTCTCTGATTTCTGACGTCAGTATGATGATTTCTAACCTCGTTACGACGCGGACCTGTGACTTTTCTAGATTGCGATATGGTAGTTTCCTTTAATTCACCGTAATCGGAAATAGAGGGCTACCATATTGCGGTCGAGATATGGCGCAAGGACTTCAGCGTCATAGTGATGCCAGAATTCACTAGAGATAGAAATTTGGTGCAATAATCTCGTCATGAATAAAAACATTCAGGCTATAATGAAAACTTCTGACGTCATTATGACATGATGCTCCTGTGACATATCTCGACTGTAATAGGGTTGCACCCATTTTATAACCTGCAAAGAAAAAATATTGATGGATATTTATTTGTTTAAATTATTAATCATGTGAGATATTTTTAGAGAGGATATTTTACTCACTTTTTATACAGTATTAAAGCTTTTAAAAAATCCGATATTTTTTGGAAAGGGAAATTTATTGTCTCCATCATTAAAATAGTGGGAATAGGGGAATTACTGTCAGCATGTCAGTTCCAAATCTTACAATATATATGTATATATATGAAATGGTCCAGACGAATGGTTAAGGCGAATGTTATAATTAGTCCTTCTGAGTAATAATAAGTTTATTAAATCATAGTTTCATTCAAAAGCAAAACTTACGCCATTTTCATTTATTCGTGGCTAAGCTAAACGTGGAAAGGTGTTGACAGCTCCATGTCCAAGCGCTAACTGATTCTTCTCGCTTGATTAGTCATCAAATTCCTGTGAAATATCTCTGCGCCTGACCGCATTACTGCAAAAGGTTACGCAAGCGTGGGTCTTTTTCATTTATTTTATTATTATAAAACAGTTCCCTTTTTAAAATCGTTTATAACTCACGTAATTTGAAGCTTTCAGAAAATCCGATGTTTTTGGAAAAGGGAAATTTATTGTCTCCACTCTTAAAATGGTGGGAATAAGTGAATTACTGTGAGAATCGTAAAAACAATTCTTAACATGGATGAACTACATTTTCAGTAATATATTATTGCAAAAATCTAAAATTGCCATTTAAGTGCATAAACAGCATTGTTATAATATTGTTCAAAACGGAATAAACTCTAACTGATTCCCTAGGCTGTTTTAAAGACAGTTACAAAATCAAGGCTTTTGAACTGTTTAGTTTAAAACGCATTGAACTCCTGTCCAAGGTGTTTATTAATTTATGAATTTTAATTCTTTTAATATGACTCTATAATAATCTTCTAGCACTACAAAATAATTTGTATGTCTATCTACTATATATTCCAAAATGACCGAACCGATATTCAAGACGGTTTGCGATTTAGGTAAACCCTATGAAGGTTTTAGATATGGAAATATTTCGGAGGTCGAAGTAGATAGAACAGTTTCGCGAATTTGGTGACCATACTATAAGGCGTCAAAGGATATAACTTTCATTTAAAAACGTGCTCAAATTTTTAATACTTTTAGTAGACTTAGATTTAGATTTAGGGTGGGGCCGCTCATAAGAGCACCAGCACTGCGACCA
>CM063498.1:205344262-205374262 GCA_032207245.1 Pardosa pseudoannulata | reverse complement strand
TGGTTATTTATATTTCAGCCCTTTTAATAGGATTTTTCTTTTTCTTTCATTTTTAAAATCTGGCGAAAACAAAACAATTGGCAAAATTTAGGTTATATAAAACAGCAAACGTGTTTTCAAAATTAGAAATGGTGTTTTGAAAATCCATTTTTTTCTATGGTTTTAACAGTTTTTAGCATTATGACATCAGTTTGGGAAATATTTCATTTGTAGTCACGAACTCGTTTAATGCCCTTCTCATTCATTTTCATGTTTTTAATAGCCAACAGCAACCAAAATTCTAACCTTCCGTTTAAAACGAAAGCCAGAATCCTTATGAGTTGAGATGAGCCCTACTGCGTGAAATTATCCTATTCTTTACTTCTAAATAAATTTTAAAAAAATTAAGGTATTCCGTGATTAATTATATATTGCATATACCGTGAATCATTCAATGAAATATATAATATTTCCATATTACTCAACGATGTAACTCGTATTGATTTTAAATGTATTCTTTGGGACTACTTAAGAATTGGGTTCCCCTTGGCAAATTTGGCGAAAATATTGGCGATATTTACTAAAACACAAAGGTAATCCATCCAAACATTGTATTTCTTGCTTTTTCTGGAGAATTAAATTAATGCACAGCGCCATAGTAATACTCTTACTTAATTAAAGAAAACGACTTGAAAACAGGACATTTATATTTATGGGCAATGAATCCCTTAACAGTTTACAAACGCAACAGCTCCAAATTATTAAAATTCAGCCATAGTGAACCATTAATGGTTTGTTATATCTAATTTTTTTAAGCATTGCGCACTTTTAATACATAAGAAAAGATTTACACAAGGAGAGTTTGTTGCAAATATCACATAAATTATAATACATATATAAACAAATTCTTTGGACACGGTGAGATCAGGAGAAAATGTTAGGCAGCCATACTTAAACCATTATTGCCAAGTTGGCAGAGGAACCCAGTTCTTAAGTCAAGCCGTATTCTTTAATTTTTACTGCAGAGTAAATTTTTTATGATCAATATTCTAATTATTTCTTCCATTTATAGTTTAATAAATAAATACTAATAATTTCAGTTTTAATGAAATTTTAATTTAACTCGGGATACTGATACTCAAAATCATTTGAAATAGACTTTAAAACTGTGGCAAAGGGAAACAGCTTTTGTATTGAAAATTTAATAGAATATGTGATTACAAAAATAACAATTATAGTAATAACAAAATGGTAGGTACAAAATTAAAAAATTTTTATGCAGTAACAAATTTTAATATTTATTTCGTAAATTTAATTGGTCTCAAAAATTAAAATTCCTTTTTTCTCTGTTTAACATAGGCTATATCATATATTCAGTTTTTAAATGCAATGAATTTTAGTAACAATATTGATATAAGACATCATTGGCGACTTTTATATTCAACTTTTTTGTCGCCAAGTCAACAACCATCGTTAATACCTTATAAATTTCATAGAAATTTAATTTCGTAAAATATGGTTTCAAAAATTATACAACAAGGAAGATAACGTGAACTTTGTATATCCAGAAATTATAGATAAATTTATGCTGAAATTTTGAATCCTGGCCAATTTAGATCCCTTAAAATTTTTAGAAATAAACTTCAAGTTTATTTCTAAAAAGTTTATTTTTTAAGTTTTTTTCTTTAGTTTATTTCTTTAGTCTTCTTTATTTCTTAAGTTTATTTCTTTAAGCCCCAAATAAAAAAAGTCAAGAATGAAGTCATACTAAAGCTGTACCTTAAAATGTCTCCTTTTTCTTAATAAGTTAAAAAGTTATTCTAATTTTTAACTACAGGAAAATAATACTGAGTAATGCAAGTTCAGTTAGCTAAGTATGGTTCGTAAATTTTGACAATAGAAAAAATTTAACAAATTTTATTGATTTTGATCATGGTCATTTAACAGCATAATCAAAGTGATATGTTTTATAAAATATTAGGAAATAATTTATCATTATCTTGGTTATAACAAGTAGTTTACTTATAATTTTAGTGTAATTTAATAACATTAAACTAATTTGAATATTGAAATAAATAGGGAACATTCCTCTTTAGGGAACATTAAGTACTAAGATCGAAGGCTGTACTAAAATCGAAGCGGCTAGTATTTAAACAGGCGAAATTATTTTACAATTATAGGTGCCAACCTTATAGATTAAAAAGGTTGGAGATATTTCAGCTGAATACACAATTCACGAAAAAAATGCAACACGCGGTAACAAAAAATATTTTATATAAGCCATAAAAGGGAATTTTCTAATTGGAATAGGGATAATTTTTTCTTTACTACAAGGCAGTCTTGAAAATGTAGATGAATTTGCTTAATAATCCGTACTGAATATTTATGTTAGTCTAATTTCAATGACAAAAAAAAAAATTATTTTTGTAAAAAGCAAAAATACACTTACTCACTACCCTATGAGTACATGTACAAAATATGTTTACGAGACATTCAAACAAGAGCAATGTACAAGTGTGGTATGTTTAAAGATTCTTTTTTATAGGATTCCTTTTCGTAAGAACTTTTCTAAAAATGGATAAGACATTAAAATATACGAAAATTTCTTTTTGTCCGTTGCTAAAATGTACGCTAAAATACTTTAAGATTTTTTTATAAATTAAACTGGTTCTTTCTTCAAAAATTTGAAATTCTGTTATTATAATCTCTTGTTATTATATCATTTAGGCATATTATAGAACTATTATAGCATACATACATCTCTTATTACAGTATACAGAAACATTTTAATTGAAACCCCTTTTATAGGGATTTTTTGATAAACTTTTACACATATTTTAATATGTCTTTTATAGGGATTTTTTCTTTATTATCATAATTCTAGAGATTGAGAGATTTTTTTTCGAGGTTTTTTTCGGGAGTTTGTCTGAAAATTTCGAGAGCTTTGGCAGCTACATACAAGTATAACTTAGATCAGTGTTTCTGAACTTTTTTTTCTGTTTTTTACACAAATATGTGAAATATTTTAGGCCCACCTAAAAAATAATTAAAATAATAAATATCTAACATTTAAAAGTTAAATTAAGAAATAAGCAAAACAACAACAACAAAAAAAAAAACAATAATAGTTTGATTTCATGAAAACCCTCTCGAAAACCTACAAAACTTTTTAAGAGACACTGATTATTAAAGGCATTTAGAGTGTTGTGTTAAAACTGTTAATTGAATTAAAGTTATGTCATTAAATAGTTGGATCATGACAATCAAGATCCAAGCCTGGCCCATTTGGCCGTGTAGCTCCGGGTTTGGATCATGACAAGTCTGACCACAGTGATTTAGACATAACTGAGGAATAACTGTATGGATACCACTCAATTGCGATTAGTTCAATACAGTGATCTCTCACTTAAGGGCGGCCGAACGATGACCTAATATTTAGGGCGCTGATCTTCGGTACCGGAGTTCATGGGTTCGAATCCCACTGTGGCATGATGCCTGCAATTGTTCGGAATAGGCTTTAAACAGCAGGTCCCAGTCTCATTTGCACTCGTGTTGCAAAAAAGTAGATAGCAGCGCCTCAAACCAAACCAAACCTCACTTATACGCTGGTGCAAGTCACAGAGGAAAAAAATAACGTATAAAAATGTGAAATGAGCATATAAAGGAAACATATACAAAAGGAAGCTTTTAAAGTTAAACATAAATACATTTAGAGTATATATTGTTAATTAATAGCATGTACCTACACTGCATTCATTAAGATAGGCTGGACACATAATCAGATTGAATGACACACAAAAAGTTTTCATGTTTTCGTTGTGCAATTTTGTTTCTAACTCAGTCAGATGGCAAATTAAAGTTTTTCTGTAGTGCCCTTTCAGGCAAGAAATGACACTCAGGTACACAGATTGGATCTTACTCGCAAGAAAAAAAATACAACTTTCGTATTGTCGAATGTTGAAAGATCTGGGAGGTGAGTAGAACGTTGATTCATAAATAAGAAAATTTCATTTTCTATTTCGCTGTTGAATTTATGAAGGAAATATAAGAAAGTGTGCATTGACATCCGCGCTGTTTTTTTTACTAGTGTAATGGAAGAAAGCTTCTTCACGTTATTAAAACAGCGAGGGTGTTTTTTTTTTTTTTTTTTTTTGTTTTAATATATATATATATATATATATATATATATATATATATATATATATATATATTTACCAATGACTAAGGACTGGAATTTATCTTATCAGCGGTGTTGCATCACAGCAAGACAGTTAGCCTTTTTTTTTTTTCCCCTCCACCTTGGCATGGATCTTTTTCCATAGTTCCAGTTCCGTTACAACTGTAGATGTATCTCGGTTCGAATTTGTCTTCAAAATTAGCCACTTTTCTTTTCCATTGCTGTACAGTTCTCCCATTGATACTGACACTTTCTCCAGAAATGACACGAGAGTTAGAAAAGAGATTGAAGATTGAAGTGGTTGGGATCAGCAAAAATGTTATCTAGCTTATGGGCTGTAATTCGCCCAATTCAAAACTAAACGCCAGATGAAATGGTATTTGTTAATGTTAGAAAATTAGTTACTTTATTTTTATAATAAGTAATTTAAATATTTTATTTTATTACCCATCTCATAACCACTGACGATATTAGCATATCATGTATGCATTTTCTTTCGAGCCGTGACGTATTGCATACTTGCGAAGATTGTTCCTTTCAAAGTACTTGGGGGGGAGCTATGTGTCTGTAGTAGTAGTACGGCTATGTGCGTACGACAGTTAGCCGATGTTTATTTTATTTTTCTTTTTTTTAAATTTCATAAAACTGTTTTTAAGTGATGCTAACGTTTGTCTTAATACTGTTCAGGATTGACAGAGCGATACGCTTCTACTTAAACTATTAATCTATTATAGGTTTAAATAAGCTAACAGGTGCTTTTTATAATTGCCCGCTTAAATGAATAAGAATGTATAGAATACGTGGATTCGAATATCAATGCTGGCAGGGATGTTGGGAATTGGTTTTCAGCAGTAGGACCCGGTCTCATTATCCCTCGAATATAGCAACAAGGTAGAGGGTAGTGCTCCATACCAAACCAAACCAATCTCAGCTACATGCGCAGTACATTATTTTTCCCTGTGCATTGGTGAAGTGGTTGGGATCAGCAAAATTGCTAGCTAACTTATGGGCTGTAGTTTTTGCCCATTTCTAAACTAAACACCAGATTAAATGGGATTTGGTGCTGTTAGAAAATTAGTTACTTTATTTTTATAATAAGTAATTTAAATATTTTATTTCATTACCTATCTCCTAACCACTGACGATATCGGCATATTATACATGCATTTTCTTTTGAGCCGTGACGTATTGTTTACGTCTGAAGATCGTATATATATATATTTACTTATTTATTTATTTATTTATTTATTATTTATTCACCTGTAATGATTATCATTTGAACCTAATGTAAGAAAACTGTGTCCAAAAATGCAATTACAAGAACGACAGATGAAAACCTATTAATATAATACAAATGGAATATAATAACTCAAATGGAAATCGACTTACCGGATAAAAGCGACGTAATAGACTAATGTAAGCACTTTTTTACGGATTCCAAAAAAGCAGCGTAATTTTTATCTCATGATAAAGTTACTCTCTCACAATGACTTTGCCATCATTCAAGCGTAAAATGGAATTGTAAATCATTCTTAAAACAGGGAGATAAGTATTGCAACCGTGTAATTTATGGATACACTTGGATAAAGAAAATGAGTGATTAAGCACTACAAGTTTAAAAAGCAGTACATATTTTTTTTCATAAAATGGCAATTTAGAAAGACATCAAATACACTCTCACAATATATATATATATATATATATATATTATATATATATATATTATATATATATATTATATATTATATATTATATATATATTATATATTATATATTATATTATATATATATATATATATATATATATATATATATATATATATGCGAATGGAAAAGTCTTCTTGATAATAATAATTTTATTAAATCATCGTTTCTTCTAAAATCAAAACCTGCTCTATTTTCATTGTTTCTGGCGGAGCTAAGCGTGGAATAGGTGTTCACAGTTCCATGTCCACGCGCTGACTGAAACTTATCTGTTTGTGCAAGTTCATCAAATAGCTCCAAAATGCTTCCGCCTGACCAGATTATCCTAAAAGCTGACGCGAGCGTGTGTCTTTTTCATTTATTTTATTATTACAAAAGAGTTCCCTTTTTAAAATCGTTTATAACTTATGTAATTTCTAACTACCTCTTTTTTAGACCTGACATATATATATATATATATATATATATATATATATATATATATATATATATATATATATAAATATATATATATATATATATATCAGAATTTAAATTGTAGATTAATTTTAAAAGATTTTAAGTAGGGATTTATTACTGGGAGTTACGTGGCGTGATGAGTTAGCCACATAAATACGGCTCACGCGCAGTGAGCAGAGAGCAGTATGCACATTCCGCAGACAGAGCTGTGGCTACCCATGGCAGCTAAGCCTGCCTATGTTAAAAGTTAGGCGCCAATGTGCGACGCCATTGAAGATCATTGATGAGTAGTGTGCTCTGAGATTTGAATAAAGCAATGAAAATGTACTCAGGTCTCTAGTGTCATTTAGTGGGAACGTGATAAGTATATATATATGACATAGACGAGTGGTTAAGTATATATATGTAATGTATCAAAATTATTTAACTTTATTATTTCCTTAAAAACCTCCTCTCTCCCATTCTAATTTCTTAAAATCTTTTTCCCAGCCTCTAAATGTCTTAATCAAAGGAGCGTTCTTGACTTAAAATTCTTTCGATATATTTATTGGAAAGGCTTATCGATAAAAATATCAATACAATTTTCATTTCGGTCGTAATTGCATTTTCTCCTATACAAATGTATTTTAACTATGAGCCGTGGTATAAACGAAGTTTCCCGGTTAGCTCCTTGGCCGTTTTTTTTTTTTTTGTAACTCTAATTTGGTATTACTAAAAATGTACATAAATTATAAAACATAATATGTACATAAAATAAAACATATGTACATAAAATAAAAGTATACATAAATTGCTTTAGTTTATTTTAATACCTTGTTTATATTTTTATCGTTCGAGCTGAACGATTAAACGTTTAATCCATGAAATGAACTGTGTTTTTGGACTTTCTACGTATCTCTACACCACACGCATAACATGACGCTGGGCATTCTGCTAATAAGTTGAAATTTACCCAACACGGTTATGGTCCTGTTATGCCCATGTTATGCTCATATAAAGAAGTTTGGTGTGGATTCAATATATATAGAGATGTAAAAAACCCGGAATTTTGAAAAGGTGGGAATAAACCCAGGAATTTTGGGGAATAAACCCGAAATTTTGGGAACTTTGGGAAGAAATCATTTTAACAATGTTTACATTTGCTTTTTCAACAGTGGCTATTTAAGAACTATCATATTATTTCTAAGGGGTTTTTTTGGCAATATATATATATATATATATATATATATATATATATATATATATATATATTATTCAAGAAATAATAGCAATGATCATTTAAATGATTTTATAGTAGTACTTATATAATTAATTATCCTATTAGTGTTATCAAACACATAACTAGTTGCTTCAATTTTAATGGCTAATATAATAATTATATGCATTATTTTTTATCCTTATTTATTATGTAAATTGCTTTATGCTAAACTTTTTCCCCTTCTTTTTTAATATAAAAATAAATATCTCTAAATTTAAATACCATTTTATTATTTTTTGTAATGCATATATCATTTAAAGGTGTCATCAAATGACACTGTTGTATTTTGTGTCCAATTCCTACACACACATATTATATATATATATATATATATATATATATATATATATATATATATATATATATATATATATATATATATATATATATATATATATATAGAGAGAGAGAGAGAGAGAGAGATTATCCAAGACAAATAAAGATTTAAGGGTTTTATGACACTACAGATTATTGCCCAATATTTATGTAATAATAAAAATATTGGATATTTCTCAAAGGAAAAATATACTCACACTTCCATGCTAAACATGATACCTTGACAAATATAGTTAGTTAATCCCAATTATTTAATTTTTTTTCACAGCATTTAATAATTAAAGTTTGTGAAAATATCAACTTTTGAGGTCTACAACAAAGACAGAAAAAATGGTGGTTCTCCTTGTGTCATAGGAATTGGCGACTTCAAAATACTTAAAAATTCCCATGTTTTAGAAATTTTCAAAATTCCCTTCCCAAAAAACCCGTTTTTTCCCGGGTTTAAACCAGGTTTTTTCCATTGCTCACAACTCTAAATATATATGAATTTGTGCTATTCAAATGGACAGTTTCTTAACACTAGAATTACGGAACGGGTCATTTTGACACCTAGCGAACTTTTATCTGTAACAGCTCTTCCTTTTTTTTTCTCAAATATCTTAATCTTTTCTCGACTTTTCCTAAATCATTGTGATTTACGAAATAGTACAGATTTCAAGAAAATCGTATTCTTATTTTAGCCCAACAAATGATTATACCTAGAAATACGTCAGATGTCATTTTGACACCTTTGAGAGAAAAGATATGTGAATGCATTTCATTGTATTATCTGAACACTGTTACTTCTGTAAACTATTTTTATTTGTCCCTGCTAAACAAAATACAAACAAAGGAAAACTGTATGTTGAGTCTGCGTAATCACGTGATTTGAAATATGTGCAATACTTTGTGGAAAGAACTCAGAGATTATTACGAGCTGAACGTTTGTAGATTTTTCGCAGATATTTTGTTTATTATTCATAACAAATTTTAGTGGAAAATTTTATTCTATTTACATGATTTTATTATAGTGACGTACTAATGGCACGTAGAAAAGGACTAATGCATAAAGAAATCGTGAAACTGATGTAAGAACTATCTGATGCTGATTCTGTGGTGTGAGTCACCTTTGACGGCAACCGCAACGGACGGACGGAGGAGAAACCGTTAGTTGAGAGAACGCGCTATGTAACGTAACTAGGATATGAAGTATGTTCTGTATCGTGGCCGCTTAGAATGATAATTAAATAGATGCGAGCTAATATTAACTTGCCTGGTCATTTACGCCTCTTACAATCTACATGTGCTGTACTATTCTAAAATAGAACAGAGTAACAACATAGATTCCGGTTCTGAAATCGAAAACAATTCTGCAGATAAAGAGGGAGATGAAACATCTTATGATTCTGAATTTATTATAGAGAGTAATCAGGCAATATCATCCTCTAGCTAAAGTGAAAATACAAATGGATTTGTTTCTATGAGTTTCTGCCGTATGAAATTCTGCCGTACGTAAGAATACCAAAACGGGAACTGGTTTGGTTTGGTTTGGTTTTGAGTGCTACAGTCTACTTTTTGAAACACGAGGGCTAATGAGACCGGGACCTACAGCTTAAAGCCGATTCCGAACGCTACGAACATCCAAGCCACTGTGGGATTCGAACTCACGAACTCCGGTACTGAAGGCCAGCACTCTAACCAATCGGCCATCGTTCGGCAGCGGGAACTAGTAGATGCTCAAAAGCGAATATAAAATTCAACGTAATTCAGACTAACACTTGTAAAGAAATTTCTAGTGATGGAACTGTATGGAAAGTAGAAAATACTTCAAACACTTAAGGCCGACGATCCTTGCAAAATATCTTGAGAGAAAATGTAGAGAATATGCAGATATCTTATCAAGGGGTCAAAATGACACCCGCCGTAATTCTAGGTATACAAAGACCACCGTAATTCTAGTGTTAAATATTCGACTTTGCTGATTTAAGATCACGCAAGTTCAAGAACTAACCTATAGTTTCCCAAAACTTTCAGATTTTAACTATCCTACTTGATAATAAATGTGTTCTTATTGATAGAAACTGTTGGGAGTTCATTTCTAATCTAAAGCTTTAATGTAAAAAGGATGCAAGTGATAATGATAAGAAACTTTGAGTGGCTTAAACGAAGAGCCTTCACTACCATATATCAGTCGGTTGAAAGAAAATTTCAAATCCTCATAGCTCAAACAGGGAAAGAAAGCCTGGTATATTTTGAAACTAAACTTTGAACAAACATCCCGAGCACGGTTAGCTGGATTAATAGATGAATTCTTCGAAATGAAACTGAAGTCGCAAGAGGAAACTATTGGCTTGTTTTGTAAGAAAATTGAAGGAAAAAAAAAAGCATTAAATTAAGAATGCAGGACTTGACATGCCAGAACTATTAGTTTGTTTCCAATGAATCCGACGATTACCTACGGAATATAACCTATTGCAAATATTGTATCATTTAGAAGATAAAGATTTTTTGTTAGAAAATGTGTCAAAACAACTTATTGAGTATGGTAGAATCAGCTTAAAGATGAAAGCAAGGATATAGTACCCATTGCAAATGCCTATGTAATGAAATTTAAACCTACGACAGGTAAATCTTATAACGGGAAGAAATTAGAAATCAGAGGAAAATCATCGTTTACAATTAGTGGAAGGGATATGGAACCCAGTAGAATCTGGACCGTCTGTTCGTATGGGGTCGAATATAATTTGCAGCTACTGCAGGAAATATGGTCAACAAGATACAAGGCGTTTCAAAAAGAAGAGAGAAAGCAAGTTTTCTACATCGAAACTAGGATTCTTCATAGTGGCAGTTTTAATCCTGAATTTTCTCTAACGTCATCAGACAACGAATATGTGGAATTTCTGATAGATTCAGCAGTAACGTCACATTTTACGAACAATAAAGAACTGTTTACAACGTACCGTGAACTACCCCTGCAACAAGTGCTTATTGGTGATAAAGACAAATCATTTGATGTACTAGGAGTTGGAAATATTGATTTTACTGTACTAGACGTAAAAGGTAATGTAGAAATAACTTTAACAAATGTTTTATATGCTCTTAATATCATACGAAGTTTAATTGATGGGGCTAATATAGACATTGCTGGAAATAATATTCAATGGGGAAATAATAAAAGGATTGTATATGATAGCTTTAAATAGGTATTGTTTTCTGTACCACCCTTAATTGGTAAATTGTATGTAGTTAAAGATTATGCATCAAAATGCAAAAATTTTGCTTTTTCTACTAGTTTAAGTTCTGAAATTATACATCGTAGACTTTGTCATACTAATTTGCCTTTACTTGAAGAAATGTGTAAAACTAATTGTGTTAAAGGAATTGAAAATATAAATTGTAAAGACAAACATAAGTTATGCAAAACTTGTATAGAAGAAAATAGAAAATCATTTAAAAGAGGATACTGATATAAACTCATTACCAAAGATGTATTACAGTTTATATGGATTGATGGGGACCTTCTCCTGTTAACTCATTTGGAGGGGGGAGATATTTTTGTCTATCATTGACGATTATTCTAGATTAACTGAAGTTTATATAATTAAAGGTAAAACTGAAGTTTTTGAATGCTTTAAAAATATTTAGCAAAATCAGAAAGACAGGGAAACAAATTAATGTGTACGAACAGATAATGGGTTAGAGTTTTGTCATAAAGAATTTGAGAAACTTCTAACTAATTTAGGGATAAAAATTGAACCATCCTCATTTTGCACCCCAGAGCAATTAGGTGTAGCAGAAAATTTTAATAAAGTAGCTATGAATGCAGTCAGATCTATGTTAGAGGATAGTGGACTAAAACCAACATTTTGGGGGGAAGCTTTATTAACATTTATTCATACGAAAAATAGAACCGAACACAGCCTAAGAATTATGGACAGGATTCAAACCTTCGGTAAGACATTTAAGAATTTTTGGTTCTTTAGCATTTGTACATATTCATAAAGTTAAGCGAAATAAACTACAACGTAAAGCTTTATTATGAATTTTTGTTGGGTATGCAATTAAAACTAAATGATATAGAATTTAAATTCCGAAAGAAAGACGTATCGTAGAAAATATACATGTTCGTATAGATGGAACTAGAAATGATGTTAAAGAATTATTTGGGAAAAATAATTGTTATTAATATATAAATCTAGTTTACATGAATCGCAGATTGAGAAAAACAGTTTTAAATACGAAACAAAAAAAAAAGTAAAAAGTAAAAAAGTAAAAAGTGAAAAAAATAAAAAATAAAAGAAGAAAAAGTAAAATTAAAAAGTAAAAAAGTAAAAAGTAAAAAAGTGAAAAGTAAAAAAGAAAAAAGTAAAAAACTAAAAAACTAAAAAAAAGGTAAAAAGTAAAAAGTAAATTAAAGTAAAAAAGTAAAGTAAAAAAGTAAAAAGTAAAAGATAAAAAGTAAAAAAGTAAAAAGTAAAAAAGTAAAAAAGTAAAAAGTAAAAAAGTAAAAAATAAAATTAAAAAGTAAAAAGTAAAAAAGTAAAAAGAAAATAAAAAATAAAAAGTAAAAAATTAAAAAGTAAAAAGTAAAAAAGCAAAAAAGTAAAAAGTAAAAAGTAAAAAAGTAAAAAGTAAAAAAGTAAAAAGTAAAAAGGTAAAAAGTAAAAAGTAAAAAAAAGTAAATTAGTAAAAAGGAAAAATGAAAAAAGTAAAGACTAAAAAGGAAAAAAAGTGAAAAGTAAAAAAGTAAAAAACTAAAAAGTAATAAAGTAAAAAGTTAAAAAGTAAAATGTAAAACAGTAAAAAAGTAAAAAGTAAAAAAGGTAAAAATTAAAAATTTAAAAATAAAAAGTAAAAAGTAAAAAAGTAAAAAGTAAAAAGTAAGAAAGTAAAAAGTAAAAATGTAATAAGTAAAAAGTAAAAAAGTAAAAATAAAAAGTAAAAAGTAAATAAGTAAAAAGGTAAAAAGAAAAAAGTAAAAAAAAGTAAAAAAGTAAAAAGTAAGAAAGTAAAAAGTAAGAAAGTACAAAGTAAAAATGTAAAAAGTAAAAAGGTAAAAAGTAAAAAAGTTAAAAGCAAAAAAGTAAAAAGTAAAAAAGTAAAAAGTAAAAAACTAAAAAAGTAAAAAGTAAAAAACTAAAATGTAAAAAAGTAAAAAATAAAAAAGTAAAAAGAAAAAAAGTAAAATGTAAAAAAGTAAAATTTTAAAAAGTAAAAGTTTTACCTTTTACTTTTTTACCTTTTTACTAAAAGTAAAAAGTAAAAAACTAAAAAGTAAAAAAGTAAAAAATAAAATTTTAAAGTGAAAAGTAAAAAGTAAAAAGTAAAAAAGTAAAAAGTAAAAAAGAAAAAGTAAAAAGTAAAAAAGTAAAAAGTAAAAATTAAAAAGTAAAAAAGTGAAAAGTAAAAACGAAAAAGTAAAAAGTAAAAGATAAAAAGTAAAAATGTAAAAAGTAAAATGAAAAAGTAAAAAGTAAAAAGTAAAAAATAAAAAGTAAAAAAGTAAAGTAAAAAAGTAAAAAGTAAAAAGTAAAAAATAAAAAAGTAAAAAAATAAAAAAGTAAAAAAGTAAAATGTAAAAAGTAAAAGTAAAATGTAAAAAGTAAAAAAGTAAAAAGTAAAAAAGTAAAAAGTAAAAAAGTAAAAAGTAAAAAATAAAAAAGTAAGAAAATAAAAAATAAAAAGTAAAAAAGTAAAAAGTAAAAAATAAAATTAAAAAGTAAAAAGTAAAAAAGTAAAAAATAAAATTAAAAAGTAAAAAGTAAAAAAGTAAAAAGTAAAAAAGTAAAAATAAAAAAGTAAAAAGTAAAAAGTAAAAAAGTAAAAAGTAAAAAAGTAAAAAGTAAAAAAGTAAAAAAAAGTAAAATAGTAAAAAGGAAAAATGAAAAAAGTAAAGAGTAAAAAGGAAAAAAAAGTGAAAAGTATAAAAGTAAAAAGTAAAAAACTAAAAAACTAAAAAGTAATAAAGTAAAAAGTAAAAAATTAAAATGTAAAACAGTAAAACAGTAAAAAGTAAAAAAGGTAAAAAGTAAAAAAGTAAAAATAAAAAGTAAAAATTAAAAAAGTAGAAAGTAAAAAGTAAAATTGTAAAAAGTAAAAAACTAAAAAACTAAAATGTGAAAAAGTAAAAAATAAAAAAAGTAAAAAGAAAAATTAAAAAGTAAAAAGTAAAAAGTAAAAAAGTAAAAAAGTAAAAAGTAAAAAATTAAAAAAAAAAACGTAAAAAGTAAAAAAGTAAAAAGTAAAAAGTAAAAAAGTAAAAATAAAAAGTAAAAAGTAAAAATAAAAAGTAAAAAGTAAAAAGGTAAAAAGTAAAAAGTAAAAAAAAAAGTAAAGAAGTAAAAAGTAAAAAGTAAAAAATAAATATGTAAAAAGTAAAAAAGTAAAAAAATTAAAAAGTAAAAAAGTAAAAAGTAAAAAAGTAAAAAGTAAAAAAGTAAAAAGTAAAAAGTAAAAAGTAAAAAAGTAAAAAGTAAAAAGTGAAAAGTAAAAAAGTAAAAAAGTAAAAAAAGAAAAAAAGCAAAAACTTAAACATTAAGAAAGTAAAAAAGTAAAAAGTAAAAAGTAAAAAGTAAAAATTAAAAAGTAAAAAGTAAAAAAGTAAAAAGTAAAAAAGTAAAAAGTAAAAAAGTAAAAAGTAAAAAGTGAAAAGTAAAAAAGTAAAAAGTAAAAAAGTAAAAAGTAATAAGTAAAAAAGTAAAAAGTAAAAAAGTAAAAAGTAAAAAGTGAAAAGTAAAAATTAAAAAAGTAAAAACGTAAAAAGTAAAAAAGTAAAAAGTAAAAAGTAAAAAAGTAAAAAAGTAAAAAGTAAAAAAGTAAAAAGTAAAAAAGTAAAAAGTAAAAAAGTAAAAAGTAAAAAGTAAAAAAGTAAAAAGTAAAAAGTAAAAAGTAAAAAATAAAAAGTAAAAAGTAAAAAAGTAAAAAGTAAAAAGTAAAAAGATAAAAAAAAGAAAAATAAAAAGTAAAAAGTAAAAAGTAAAAAGTAAAAAATAAATATGTAAAAAGAAAAATGTAAGAAGTAAAAAACTAAAAAGTAAAAAAGTAAAAAGTAAAAAAGTAAAAAGTAAAAAAGTAAAAAGTAAAAAAGTAAAAAGTAAAAAAGTAAAAAGAAAAAAACTAAAAAACTAAAATGTAAAAAAATTAAAAGTAAAATTGAAAAGTAAAAAGTAAAAAGTAAAAAAGTAAAAAGTAAAAAGTAAAAAGTAAAAAAGTAAAAAAGTAAAAAGTAAAAAAATAAAAAGTAAAAAAGTAAAATTAAAAAGTAAAAAGGAAAATTAAAAAGTAAAAAGTAAGAAGTAAAAAAGTAAAAAGTTTGAAAGTAAAAAGCAAAAAAGTAAAAATTAAAAATTAAAAAGTAAAAAGTAAAAAAGTAAAAAATAAAAGTAAAAAGTAAAAAGTAAAAAAGTAAAAAGTAAAAAGTAAAAAAGTAAAAAATAAAAAGTAAAAAGTAAAAAGTAAAAAAGTAAAAAGTAAAAAAGTAAAAAGTAAAAAGTAAAAAGTAAAAAGTAAAAAAGTAAAAAGTAAAAAGTAAAAAGTAAAAAGTAAAAAAGTAAAAAGTAAAAAATTAAAAATAAAAAGTAAAAAGTAAAAATAAAAGAAAAAGTAAAAAGTAAAAAAGTAAAAATAAAAAGTAAAAAGTAAAAAAGTAAAAAGTAAAAAGTAAAAAGTAAAAAGTAAAAAGTAAAAAAAAGGTAAAAAGTAAAAAAAAGTAAAAAAGTAAAAAGTAAAAAGTAAAAATGTAAAATTAAAAAAGTAAAAAGTAAAAAAGTAAAAAAGTAAAAAGTAAAAAGTAAAAAAGTAAAAAAAAAAGTAAAAAAGTAAAAAGGAAAAAAGTAAAAAAGAAAAAAGTAAAAAAGTAGAAAGTAAAATAAAAAAGTAAAAGTAAAAAGTAAAAAAGAAAAAGTAAAAAAGAAAAAAGTAAAAAGTAAAAAGTAAAAAAGTAAAATTAAAAAGTAAAAAGTAAAAAGTATAAAGTAAAAAGTAAAAAGTAAATGTAAAACGTAAGAAAAGTAAAAAGTAAAAAAGTAAAAAAGTAAAAAGTAAAAAAGTAAAAAATAAAAAAGTAAAAAGTAAAAAGTAAAAAGTAAAAAGTAAAAAGTAAAAAAGTAAAAAGTAAAAAGTAAAAAGTAAAAAAGTAAAAATTAAAAATTAAAAATGTAAAAAGTAAAAAAGTAAAAATAAAAAGTAAAAAGTAAAAAGTAAAAAGTAAAAAGTAAAAAAGTAAAAAGTAAAAAAGTAAAAAGTAAAAAGTAAAAATGTAAAAAGTAAAAAATAAAAAGTAAAAAAGTAAAAAGTAAAAAGTAAAAATGTAAAAAGTAAAAAATAAAAAGTAAAAAACTAAAAAGCAAAAAAGTAAAAAGTAAAAAAGTAAAAAGAAGAAAAGTAAAAAGAAAAAAATTAAAAAGTAAAAAACTAAATAGTAAAAAAGTAAAAAGTAAAGAATTAAAAAGTAAAAAACTAAAAAACTAAAATATAAAAAAGTAAAAAATAAAAAAAGTAAAATGTAAAATTAAAAAGTAAAAAGTAAAAAGTAAAAAAGTAAAAAGTAAAGAAAAAGTAAACAGTAAAAAGTAAAAAAGTAAAAAGTAAAAAAGCAAAAAGTTAAAAGTAAAAATTAAAAAGTATAAAAAGAAAAAGTTTAAAAGTAAAAAGTAAAAAAGAAAAAAGGAAAAAAGTAAAAAGTAAAAAAGTAAAAAGTAAAAAGTAAAAAATTAAAAAGTAAAAAAGTAAAAATTAAAAAAGTAAAAAGTAAAAAGTAAAAAGTAAAAAGTAAAAAAGTAAAAAGTAAAAAAGTAAAAATTAAAAAAAAAAAATTAAAAAAGTAAAAAGTAAAAAGTAAAAAAGTAAAAAGTAAAAAATATAAAAGTAAAATGCAAAAAAAATTAAAAGTAAAAAACTAAAAAGTTAAAAAAAGGTAAAAAATTATAAAGTAAAAAAGAAAAAAGTAAAAAAGTAAAAAAGTAAAAAAGTAAAAAATAAAAAGGAAAAAGTAAAAAAGTAAAAAGTAAAAAGCTTAAAGCCGATTCCGAACGGCTACGAACACCCATGCCATAGTGGGATTCGAACCCACGAACTCCGGTTCCAAAGGCCAGCACCCTAACCATTCGGCCATCGTTTGGCTCCTCTTTGTTTGTGTTGTTTTCGGGAGCTATGTTGGCCGGCTATATGGTGGTCCTATATTGAAATGGTCAACAATTAAGGGGCGATGTAAGGGTGAATACTTAACAGGTAAGTACCCTCGCGTTATTGAAATAATTCATGTGTTCTAAGTTGTGGGATGTATCTCTTTATCTTGTTGTTGTTGCCGATACCATTTGATAAGTGAAGCACGTGGGCTAAATAACAAATTTAAGGCGAAGGTATAAGTTTTTTAATTGATGACACTGATAGGGTGAAAAATCGCTTTATTTCAGGTGGGTCCTCGTAATTTAGAAGTAGAGTCCAAGCAAAAGATACACAGGTTTTGCCTGACAACTTTAGAGGTATCGTTTAAGAATTTGTAATTGTGCCCACGAAAATTTTTTACGTGCCCCAGTCGCCATTAACGAACATGGCAGATCTTCGGCCGGCTAGAGCCCCAAACCCTCAATCCTTCTGTTACGAGACCTTGCCGATTAAGTTACCGCGGCTCATCTTGTCCTCAGTTTTGGCTCTTGGGTGCATAAAAAACCCCTTCCATATAACAAAAATGAATGCTTCCGGTCGCCGACTACCACAATACAATTGCACAAGTTATCGATGTATTTATATGTAATATAATAAACAATATTTTTTTAAATAGTTGAAACAATGCTTTTAAAGTCCTTTTCTAGCAAGGAGGAAAAGTAGTACGGCAATCTCGTTAAATGTCAGTTCATAATTGAAAATCTATACAACAATATACTCCATGTAATGATGTTAACGCTACATGTATTTCATGTACTTCAACTCGGGCTTCTGTTCAAGTTTCAAGAAAAACTACAGCAAGGTTTTAGATTGGGTCCGATAAAAAACAATAGTATTGAAATTTTAGATTTCAGATTAAAAATCCTTTGATAGCTTATTTCATTTGCTGAATATGGAAAAATTTTTTAAGGAAATATTTACTTAATTCTAAATATATAAATAGCTGTTTTCTGTAGTTAAACTTTGAAAGAGTTAAAATAGATCGAAAATTCTTAGTTCGCATTTAATTTTACATCTCAGGAGTGATATATATCTTTGAACCAGATTATAAAGGACTTTAAAAAATGCAGTACCAAAGCCTCGTTTATTATGTTAAATTCAGAAGAATTTTCTAAATGCGAGTATACTAATTTTTGGTCTATCAACACTTATAATAAACAAGTCCTGTAAAAGCAGTCTTAAATATTTGAGCAATATGCAAAAATAATGAGTAAAATAATAAAAATGAATTGTGTACTATTAAGATATTAGTATACAAGTGAATTATTGAGTATAGTACGAGTGTTCTATTATAATAGTAAACGGAATTGTGTACTATTAGGATAATAGTATACAAGTAAATTATTTTTCTATCTACTGAGTTTTATAATAAATCCGTTTAAAGGCCTATAAAACAGATTGAAATATTTATGCTATAGGTAAATATCAATTGAATACTGAATAAAATAATTAAAAGGAATTGTGTACTATTATAGTAATAGTATACGAGTGAATTATTTAATATAGTACGAGTGTTATATTACGATAATAGTTACAATAGTAATATTATAGAATACGGCATTGAACACTATTAAGATAATAGTATACGAGTACACTAGTTTTTGTCTATTCAGATGTGTAATGAACTAGTTTAAATTTTTGTACAAACAGACTAAAATATTTGTTCAACAGGTAAAATAATGAATTAAATAATTAAAATGGGTAGTATAATTATTTGCAACGAAAACAGTATAAAGATATGGCATACAATAAATATAACTAAATATCAAAGATTTCTTTATACAATATTTTCAGTGAAACAAGCTGAACATAAGCAGTATCCCATGTTTACGATTTATAATACAATATAAACTTTTTGGAAATGTCAAAAAACATCAATCACTGTTCCAAAGTAGGCTTAGGGCTACAAAACGTAAACTAAGTTCTTCCCGGGAGCCTTTAATACAGAAAATAATGCAATGAAAATTTAAATGAAATACTCACTTAACAGAACATCAAAACACTACTATTATCTTCACTCGAAATAAACAGCATCCTACAAGCTCAGGTGCCATAAAAGGACTAGTATGTAAAGAAGTAATGGCGATGGAATGCATTCTGCAGTGACTGTTATCGAAATGTTTGAATCCTATTGATAGTTGAGGATTTATTGTCAGAAATTAAAATTTATTTAACATTAAATGAAGTTAAACGTCACGCTTGGAGCCAAAATTTTAAAATAAGATATTACAAAAACTTTTCTTCAAGTTATTAGAATGATAGGTTATAAAATATTGAGAATTACGTAAATTAAAATAAACAGATGCATATATTTGTAAAAACTTGCCGAAAACTAAAATATAAAGCATTTTGTGAATTTAAGCCAACACTTCCAACGAGAAATAAACTTTAAACACCATTTGGATAAATGTAACATCGAACCTATAGAATGGTTTAACTTCGTTTGAAGCTGTGCGATCTGTACTGCTTACTGTTTTGCTGCACGAAGAGTAATGAGACCAGAACCGACTGCTGCAAGGCGATTCTGCTGCGAACGCGTGCATGCCAGCAGCGAGTTTAGAACACGTGAATTCTGGTACCGTTTGTTTCGTTTGGTTTGGAACGCTACGGTCTACTGTTTTGCACACGAGGGCTAATGAGACTGAATTCTGGTACCAAAGAGCAGAGCTAACATTTCGCCATAGTTCAGTAAACCTAAAGGATGAAAATGTTCTAGACTATGAGTTAGAGTAGATCAAGTAATTTAAAGCCAAGAAACAATAAATTAAAGTTTCTAATGTAACTGCCATCCCTAAATGCAAATATTTATAACCTTTTGGTGCAATGCTTGCATAACATCAATAAATATATGCAGATAAAATTTAATTAAATTCTGAAAATTATTATAATAGGAGTGGCTGCTACCGTTTAGCAAGTATCCCAGTCTTTCAAAAGTTCAATTTAAAGTTTTAATCGGATAAAAAGAGATGTTTTCTTTATCATTTAATAAACATTCAGAAATATGCTGCAGTAACCTATTTCTTTACTTAAAAGCTATAATATACTTTTTAATACATGTTACACTAACTGTCAAAGTCTGTCTCTTCAACTGCCCACTTCTCATAGCTTACCTGCATTCCATGTGGTAATTAAACAGTTACACCTTGTCTTATTATGACTCCAGAAACAAACCAAAAACTGTTTTCGAAGGCTTAAGATCTATTAAAATAAATCAATATTTTTCGTTTTTTTTGTTTCACTGAAATTGTTAGTTGAATACTGACTGTTAATTTAAATAAGTGTATGAATTAGATTAAAAAATAAATCTTAAACAATCAATAGGATTCTAACATTTGGATAACACTCACTGCTGAATACTTTCCACCGCCATTACTTCTTTACATACTAGTCTTTTTATGGCACCTGAGCTTGTAGGATGCTGTTTATTTCGAGTGAAGATCATGGTACTGTTTTGATGTTTAGGTAAATGAATATTTCATTTAAATTTTCATTGAATTATTTTCTGTATTAAAAGCTCCTGGGAAGAACTTAGTTTACGTTTTGTAGCCCTAAGCCTACTTTAGAACAGTCATTGATTTTTTTAAATTTACAATAGGTTTATATTGTATTATAAATCGTAAACATGGGATACTGCTTTTGTTCAGCTTGTTTTACCAAAAATATTGTATACAAAGAAGTCTTTAACAATTAGATATATTGTATGACATATCTTTATACTGTTTTCATTGCAAATAATTATGCTATTCATTTTAATTATTTAATTCATTATTTTGCCTGTTGAACAAATATTTTAGTCTGTTTATACAAAAATTTAAACTAATTCATTACACATCTGAATAGACAAAAACTAGTGTACTCGTATACTATTATCTTAATAGTGTTCAATGCCGTATACTATAATACTACTATTGTAACTATTATCGTAATACAACACTCGTACTATATTTAATAATTCACTCGTATACTATTACCATAATAGTACACAATTCCTTTTAATTATTTTATTCATTATTCAATTGATATTTACATATTGCACAAATATTTCAGTCTGTTTTATAGGCCTTTAAACTGGTTTATTATAAAACTCAGTAGATAGAAAAATAGTATACTTGTATACTATTATCCTAATAGTACACAATTCCGTTTACTATTATAATAGAACACTCGTACTATACTCAATAATTCACTCGTATACTAATATCTTAATAGTACACGATTAGGGCCAACCAAAATTTTTTTTTATTCCACCCTATAAAATGTTTGCCCAATACTTCCGTATGTCAGGAAATTTATCAGAAACTCTTGCAAGAATAAATCTGTCTGAAAGTGCGTAAATGTTATCAGTTCCTTAAAATAGATTGTGCAAGATAATATTTCCTTTTGTAAGTTGTCATTTTTTTTTCGAAACAGTCATTCAGAAACTGTGGCTATTTCGAGTTAAAACTTTCCAATAATAACTGAGTTTGATGAAGTTGTGTTAGTTGCACTACTAAACTGTCTTTTTACTTCTTTCTGCTAAGTAAATGAAATATTGTAATCGCGTCAAATTTTAGTGTTCAGATGAGTTTAGTTATTCAAATAAAATACTTATTTTGTTTGTGACTGAATCGATTTTGACAAAATTCAGCGTTACGTCTGTACCTACACACAAGCAAACTTAAAGTTTTGAAATTTAAATATTCATTTTTACTATCCTTAAGTGTATTTTAACTATTTTCATCTTGACGTATAGTTTCTCTCAGCTTTGTACATATATTCGTACTATATATATATATATATATATATGTAGTACGAATAAAAAAATTCAAATATGTATATATATATATATATATATATATATATATATATTTGAATTTTTTTTTTACAATTTATTTTTTCAGTTTTTTATTTTAGAATTTTTTTTTTCAAATTTTTTTTCATTTTTTTTCAGAATTTTTTTAAAAATTAAAAAATTTCTTTTTCATATTTTTTTTAAAAATTAAAAAAAAAAAAATTTTTTTTAGATTTTTTTTTCAAATTTTTTTCAAATTTTTTTTCAAAAATATCTTTTTTCAATTTTTTTTTCAGATTTTCTTTTCAGTTTTTTTAAAATTTAAAAAAAAAATTTTTTTTTCAATTTTTTTTCTGAGATTTTTTTTTTCAGATTTTTTTTCTAATTTTTTTTTAGATTTTTTTAAATTCTTTTTTTTTTCAGAATTTTTTTTTCAAAATTTTTATTTCAAAAAATTTTTTTTCAGTTTTTTTTTTTAGTTTTTTTTCTGAGATTTTTTTTCAGATTTTTTTTAATATCTTTTTCAATTATTTTTTTCAGAATTTTTTTTTCAGATTTTTTTTTCCAAGAAATTTTTTTTTCAAAAATTATTTTTTCAAAATTTTTTACAGATTTTTTTTAGATTTTTTTTTTTTAGATTTTTTTTTCAAATTTTTTTTCAGAACTTTTTTTTTCAAATTTTTTTTTCAAAAATTTTTTTTTCAATTTTTTTTTCAGAATTTTTTTTCAAATTTTTTTTTTAGATTTTTTTTTCAAAACTTTTTTTTCAGATTTTTTTTCAAAAAATTTTTTTTTCAAATTTTTTTCAAAAATTTTTTTTTTTAGATGTTGTTTTTCAGATTTTTTTTTTCAGAAATTTTATTTCCTCAGATTTTTTTTCAGATTTTTCTTTTTAGATATTTTTTTCTTCAAAAATTTCTTTTTCAGATTTTTTTTTCAAAATTTTTTTTTCAGAATTTTTTTTTTTTTTTTTTTTTTTTTTTTTTTTAGAATTTATTTTTTTGAGATTTTTTTTTTCAATTTGTTTTTCAGAATTTTTTTTCTCAGACTTTTTTTTTCAGATTTTTTTTAAATTTTTCTTTATTTTTTTCAAAACTTTTTATTTATTTTTATTTTTTTATTCAAAGAAACAAAACAGTATTATGAGATACATTTGTGAAAAAGCGTAGCATATAATATAGCAGTCCACATGAATTGCTAATGATACAGGCGGATTTCAGTATATTAAATCATATCCAAATGAAAGAAACATTTTATAGTTTTGTTCGCTTAGAAAACTACATGCTTATATTCCTTTCTCTATATTTCAAAAGAAAGTATAGAGTGAATGTGGTCCATCTATCAGAGAAGACATGTAAACCACATACTCTGGTTGAAAATTATAAAGTCGACTTTGATATGTTAAAATACATTACAAAATAAATAAAATGGTATGGTTTTGTTCATCCTGAAGTGTTTTACACGCTGTTATTTTTCTATACTTTCCAAAAAATGAAAGAGTGTTACTTTGGTTTGTTTTTCAGACAACACACAGGCGAGAATGTTATAATAATCTTTATATATTGAAAAAATATTAATGTGAATAAACTAATGTTTTGTTTGTTTTAAAAAGTTTTACTCGCTGATATAAATTGTTCCTTGCTTCAAAAGAAAATATACAGTGTTAATGGGGTCAGTATTTCTGAAAATTCACGCAAGCAGCCTTGAGGCATCTTGCATTTATGGAAACTGTATATAGTCAGATTTAACTTGTTGATAAATTTATCCTTGTTTATAAAATTATTATTGTTGATAAATCCTTTTTAAGTTCAATCTTGTTTTACTGATAAAAGTTTCAGTAAAATATATTTCGAGCTTATTTTGCTGGTTACAATCTGTAAATTAATTCATTTATGACTTGATTCCCCTTTGAAAATGAATAATTATAGTTTACAGATATTTTTCGAACAACTGACATCTTTCTTCTAAATGGCGCCTGCTAAAACATAATATATCTTATGCGAGATGTAGTACATCATGTTTGTATAGCATTATTACTTATAACATAACATTCATTCATCTTTGGAGGGTCTTTCTTAATGGCACTCTTGAAAATTACATACAGTACAATAAGTAACGCAGTCACAACGATGCACGATGCCACAATTAAATATGCAAACATTTCAGGAATTATTTCCATGAAATAAGCTATTATAAATGGCATCACCATCTCTCCTGCTGCGCCACCGACTGCGAATATAGCAGATATTTTATTCGTTATTAAAATAAAGTTGTCTATCCACCCAATCAATGCTGCGTAACACGAGGCTACACCGAAACCAAATACGACGGATGATGTCCACAAAGCCCATTCATTAGGCATGAAGAACAACAAAATCAACCCAGAGATGCCTACAATAATGATATCTGCTATGAACAGAGTCAAGCTATCGATTTTAATTGCGAGAAATACCGAAACCAGCCTGGCAACGGTGAATGATGCCCAATACACAGATGTCATATAAGAACCGATGGTGGCAGTCGTATGAAGTTGGCCTTTCACTGCGTAGGTAGTCAGCATTTGACCGTATGCGATTTGCATTCCTACGGCAACAAAAAATATGAGGAACGTGAAGACAATAACGCCAAACATGAAAACGTAACCCCTGTTGGAATTATTTTCTTTGTCGCTTTGAGATCCTTCCTCCTCTTTCGGCGAGATGAAGCACACCACGAGAAATAAAATTGCGACAAGCAAGGCAACTGCTCCAATGATGGAAAACGGATACGTGATATTTGCAGCACCTTCGAACGTCGATCCCTCTGTAAAGTTAGTTGTGATGTTGAAACCCATATCTTCCAAGTAAGTGATATTGTCGTAAGAGTCATCGAGGTCTCTGTAATTGCTCAGAAAAGGTGCAGCTATAAGAGGTGATATGAGGCCTCCTAAGCCAAAAGCAAAGTGAAGGGCCTGGAAGTATGGGCCACTTCCACACAGTTGAATGCAGACTACGTTTGCCCCTGAAAAAGACAAAGTTAAGATTTAACACGGATGTATGTATTTGGTAAGTATATAAGAAAATGGATGCCTGATATTTTTTAAATGAAAAAGGAAAGGTTTTCAAAAGTGCGAGGTCCTTTTTACAAGGGTGAAAAGTGTTTAAAGTCTTTAACGATGCGGGTGCCAACAAGGTTTTATAAGCAATATTGCTTAAAGTATTTTTATTATTCTACAGTACTTGTATAAAAAGTAAGTGTGGTATACCCTGATCAGTGCAAAGCCATCTAGAATAAATTGTAAAACAAGTAATTAGAACAAATGCGGAAAAATAAGATGCTTAAGATATCGATACCGTCAATTAAAATTCTTCCTTTAAGCAGCACGACAGCTGCTGCAATCTTATGTCGATGTTTTTCAAAGGCTTTCACTTGGAGAAACAGGAAAATATACATCAAGATCAGATCGGGACTGTAAGGGCTGGGAATGCAATTAGATGCTGTTCCAGACCAGGTAGAGGTTGACCACGGAGGTGAGGAAAAAGCAATGTGAAAGCTTTGTGAAGCTTCCAGATGGCACAGATTTTTCTAATCTGCAAATATTTAGAGGCATTTTATCCATTTATACGTAGTCTGTGACTATTGGAACATAAAACTACCTGCCTAAGTTCAAAATATCACACATACATTGCACATTGTCCTTGTTTCTGCTCATGGGTATGTTTCGTCTTAGATACTTCTCATGGCCAATTATTTTAAACCATTTGACCCATCTTTAAACGACAGCTTTTGAAAAGCTTTCACTCCTGAACACTTGCTAAAATTTTCAAAATCAATTTTCAGAGTTCCACGTAGAATTTAATGACATACTGGTGCTTGGTAGAATGGACTCTTAATCTTCGAGACTATAGAGAGGTGTATTACAGAAGTTCACTGAAATATGAATTCCTGAAAAGCTCTATTCAAATGAAGATAGGTGTACTTTGACTGGCTGATTTTATTGATTTGAAGTGATACGGTGTACTGTTTTGCTACACGAAAGCTAACGAGACTTATATCTACTCCTTAAAGTCAATTACATACTATATGTACATACAACTTGATTTGAACATGCGAACTCTAGCACCGAAGAGCAGTGCCTTACCCACTCGGCCACCATTCGGCAGGTACGTTTTGAAGCCTAATTTCTTCTCCACCGAGCCTGTCTGATACCAGCTCACTGCAATGTACAGTCGTGGCGGAAAAAGAAGGTCTTGTTATTTTATACAAGCCTTGTGTTAGGAAATACAAGTTATGTAATTTAATGACTATATTAACCAATGAAAATATGAAGAGCAGCTTAATCTTCTAGAGCATAATGTGAGAGTAGTAATAAAGCTTAGTAACTTTTCAAGTAAAGGAGATGCGTCTAATTTTTCATGAGATTCGTTGAATTTTCTTGATTTAAAGGTGATATAAAACTGAAATATTGAAGATGTATACACTTCTATTTCAACATACCTGTTTCGATAGCTCCCAAAGACAGTCCATTCACAACCATTACGCCCATCAGAACAGTAACATCTCTACACCAAGGTATTCCAAATAACGTTGCGGCGATGAAAAAATTACACGCTGTCAACACAGCTTGTTTAGACTGTACTATATCAAGTATGATTCCACCTGAAAAAAATTGAGATACAAGAGAATATTTTACAAACACATATTTATTGAATTAAATTTATACAATGAAGCAAGACATTTAATTTTATTTGCGTGGGGGAAATGTTGTGTTAAACCAAGAAAGTCAGAAATGTGGAACTATGTACTGTAAAATCATGAATTCAAGGTGATTTTTTTTCGGATCGTGCTTTTGTTTATGAGACGCTTTTACGAGAAAGAATTATTCATTATCTTAAAAAAATAACAATTAAACTTTTAAATTTTGAGAGTTTTTAACACAATATGTAGATTTTTAAAACGTCTCTAAAGGGGTGAAGTTTGGTCCCTAGTATATGAATTTAATTTAAAATGATGACATCGAAAATTCTACAAATAATAAAGTTTTTAATTTAAGCAAATCGAAGTATCCTCTAATGTAAGGTAAAAATAGAATTTAGTGTTTTCTAAACAAGAACAAAATAATAAGAACTTTAGAGTATAGGAAAATTTATAGTTTTCCAGTTTTAAAAATGACGGAAATACCCAGGTAGCACAAAAATACCGGGTCATCATGTTCAGATATTTAGCAATGTTGATTGATATTTTCTCGATATACTTGAATGTCAATTTTGATATTTAGCAATGTTGGTTAACATTTCCCCGATATCCTTGAATGTCAATTTTGATATTTAGCAAAGTTGGTTAATATTTTCCAGATATCCTTAGATGTAAATTTTGATATTTAGCAATGTTGGTTAATATTTTCCCGATATCCTTGAATAACAATTTTGATATTTAGTAATATTGGCCAATATTTCTCTAATATCCTTGAATATCATTATTTGAAATTTATCAATATTGGTCAATGTTTCCCTGATATCCTTGAGTATCATTTTATGTTATTTAACAATATTTGTAATTACCGATATTCCTAGATATCTTTATTTGATATTTTTGCAATGTTCACCATGGGGTAATTTTTCAGTGTAAACTAATTACTTCCCTTTTTTTGAAGGCTTTATCTATTTGTTTAGAAGCTTTACGTTTCAATTTTGTATTACGTGGCATTTTACCTCTCAACAAAAACCTGCGGCAGTCTAGAACTAGACTGCTGTAGATTTTTGGTCTAGTTCTACTTTGCTTGTGAAGATTTGCAGCATTTGCAATTACTTGGAGTACTCGTTTAGGAGAATGAGTAGAATCGGTTCAATTTCTTTCAGATTACGCTAATGTTTTATTAATAATAAATTTTTGATTCTACCTTCCTTTAAAATTTTGGTCAACAAATCAAGTTCATCAAGTTGTACGCGTTTTAATTTGACTGTACATATGCGCGAATCATGAATACGGTTCTATTTTTAAATTCTGGGAGCATCACTTTGGTTTGGTTTGTAGCTCTACGGTCTACAGTTTTGCACACGAGAACTAATGAGACCGGGACCTACCACGTAAAGCCGATTCCGAACTGCTACGAACATCCATGCTTTAATAGAATCACTTTGGACATTGTCCACACTGAAATAAAAGCATCGTTTATTAAGGATTACAATGCCTCACTTACTTAACACTGCACCCACCAAATATCCGACAGATCTCGACGTATAAATGAAGGCGATGTGTTGAGTGTCCGTGCCCACTAAGCGCTGTATGTCCAAGAGACACGGTCCCGTGAGAGCTACTCCAAGTCCCTGTTTCATTCAAAGGAAGGTAAAGTTAGTTACAGGTAATGGAAATAGTCACTTTTAAAATATTGGTCTACGATACATGTGTCGTAGCAATAATAACGTTGTTGCTAAATATAACTATTTTAATCCCATTTAGATTCTATAACACATAAAAATATATGGTAGATTTTTACGTAATAATTGGTATTTCTGTAAAGTATATTATGCAAATATACCGTACCACACCATATATCAGAAGTGGGGAAACTTTTTATCATTAGAGACGTTAAATAAGGCATACAAATCGCGATGATATACATAATAAATGCTACTTAAAAATATAATTATAGTTTTTCTGTTATTTTATGAATTTATTGCACTAGATAGAAATAATACAAAAAACTCCTATAAAATTTCTACTTATTTAGCATAGTTACTTCGACCATGAAATATATTCTACATAAAATATAGTATTACAATAGCTCCGTTTAAATGCTTATCATTTAAATATAGAACCTTACTGATCACAACATGAAAATACGTATACACTGTCTACCAATAAGTATTTGAACACCTATGAAAATAAAGATATCTGCGGTCCTGAGGTACGTCACGGGCTCCGCTGGTATACATCGTGTAGGAAACAGCATCGGCATGAGTCGCATGCAAGATGCCGCTCAGCTCGAAGCTCTCTGATTTCGAGAAGGGTATAATTATCGGGTATCACAAATGTGACTGATCCTTAAGGGACATATCTAGCGATCTGAAGTACCAAAAATCGACAGTGGCCTATGTGATTAAGAAGTGGAAGGTGAGCGGTGATTGTTGAAATGTGCCCCGAGTCGGCAGATCAACGAAACTGGGAAATAGAGAGCAACGAGTTCTGTCCAGAGAAATTCGGAAGAACCGCATCCAACCGATGGCCCTCATCCTCGAGGAGTTTCAACAAGCATTCGGGAGTATTGTTTCAATGAATATCATACGTAAGGAAGCAGATCTGCTTAGTTTTGATGGTCGTGCTGCTGCCCATAAGCCTTTGATCACAAAGTCCAACCACCCTGCTCGGTTAATGTGGTGCAAAGCGCATCGAAATTAGACCGTAGATCAGTGGAAACGAGTTCTTTGGAGCGACGAATCAAGGTTCACCCTATACCATTCGTATGGCAGGGTCTGGGTCTAGCGTCTGCCTGGAGAACATCTCCTGCCATAATGCATTGTGCCAACAGTCCGTTCGGCGGAGGTGGAATTATGGTCTGGAGGTGTTTTTCTCTGATCTGGGGGTAGTACAAAGACTTGTGGAAAGTATGCAGTTGTAATTGCCTCTCGTGGAGGCTCTACCAACTATTGATTTTGAATAAAGTTAGTTTTTCTTTTCTATTACAGGCGTCCAAATACTTATTGGTAGACAGTGTATAAGGGATCAAAGTAAAACTCAAGCACAATGCATTTTCTGTTCAATTTGAGATTTTAAAAATGAAAAACAAGAAATTCTAGTATATTCTTTTATAAATTTCAGTAATTTATATATATATATATATATATATATATATATATATATATATATATATATATCTATAAATTACTGAACACACGAAAGCATACGCCCACACACACACACACATGTCAGGTCTAAAAAAGGGGTAGTTGAAAATTACGTGAGTTAAAAACGATTTTAAAGAGGGACACTATTATAATAATAAAATAAAAGAAAGAGACCCAAGCTCGCGTAAGGTTTTGGTATCATCTGGTCAGGCGGAAGCATTTTTGAGTTAATTGATGAGCTTGCAAACAAATAAGTTTCAGTCAGCACGTGGACATGGAACTGTGAACACCTATTCCACGCTTGAATCCGCCACGATCAATGAAAATGGCGCAAGTTCTGCTTTCAGAA
>CM063498.1:205324262-205341762 GCA_032207245.1 Pardosa pseudoannulata | reverse complement strand
TGAAGATATCTCGACACTACTTTACTTACAGCCTCTATAGAGTTTAAGACAAATAATATTTAAAAATTAAGAGCATTTAAACAAAACTTCACCAGATTGTTTTTGTAAGTTTCTACAGAAACATTGTTTTTGTGTCGACAAAATAAAGACATTAAACAGTTCAAACTGTTATTGATTTACTTAAAGCATATTTTAATAAAACAGTCAGTGGTACACGTTGAATGTATTCTTGTTGATTTAACACTAAATTTACGGACCGAGCCACTTTGACTCATTAAAAATTTGATCACTATATATATATATATATATATATAAACTTTAATATCACTTTTCAAAAACATACGTTGGTTTTTAGTTAAGTAATAAAATATATGTAAACTTTCATTCCTCTTCCCCGCAGACCCCTTCATTTCGCATTATCAAATGGGGTAAATACATTATCACGGTTGTGAGACAATTGGACTCATAGAATAGTTTAACAGTTAATCCCATACCATGAAATTTATTGGCCCAATCAGACCTGGGATATTTTCCAGTTAGCTGAAGAGCTAAGAAGTAAATATAGAGAAGAAGTCGAGAACACTTCCATTCCAATGACAGAAATTCATGCTACTGACGCACGGAAGAATTGTCAAGCTTTTTTAATTTAATCCCTTGGTGTAGCATTTCTGATATATATTTTTTTAAAATTTACACAGGCGGAGAATTATGCTTAACACTAGATTTACGGACCGAGCCAATTTGACTCATTAAAAATTGGATCACTATATATATATAAAACTTTAATATCACTTTTCAAAAACATACGTTAGTTTTTAGTTAAGTAATTAAACTTTCATTCCTCTTCCCCGTAGACCTTTTCAATGCGCATTATCAAATGGGGTATACCTATTTTCCCTGTTGTGAGCCAATTTAACTCAGAGTGTATATGAAAATAAATAAATTTAGTAATAAATACAGTATAAAGAAAAGAAAGTATAAAGTATAGTATAAAGTAAATATAGAGAAGAAGTCGAGAACACTTCCATTCCAGTGACAGAAATTCATGCTACTGACGCACGGAAGAATTGTCAAGTTCAACAATCAAGCAAAAGAAACAGATGTAGAAACCATTGTGCTAAATGTAATACTAATATATATATATTTGTATTTACATATATTTGTTTATTTGTCTACTTATATATTTGTTTATATTTCAATATAAAATACGAAAAGTTGGTTAAAAAGTGAAATAATTTTCGAGGTATTAAGATTTAACTGAATAACTAAATTAACGTGCAAAACGCCCGCCCCCGGTACAATTCCGCTGCGAAACGTACCCGCGCACAATGTGTTAATTGAACTTCTTTAAGCATTTCTTCAGCTAGAGCATTTTTTAGGATGGTGTCAAATCTACGATTGCAATGTGACTAAAAAAAGCAATTTAGCTGTACTTTGTACTAGGGCCTGTAACATCAGCAAATTTGCAAATTATACCGGTAAAGTAAAATAATTTACCGGTAATTTCAAAATGAAAAGTTTTAGGTTTTAGGTTTGTGTAAAGTATTTATACCGTATAAAACCATATGATTAACGACTAGGGAATGCTAGAGATTACTTTCAACAATTAGATTCTTTGCACTAAATTTTAGTGCAAAGAAGGTCATTAGGTGTATAAATTTTTGACAAATGAATACTTTTACGCACATACTTTTAAAAAAACATTAAGCTATAAAAATTATATTAATCTGTATTCCCTAGCATATAGCCCGTCATATGACGGGATCAGTAAAATTTATAATTTATCAGAATTGTAAAGTACCTATGAGGCAGGTAAAAAAGGGTTTGTTTTTTGGCTGAGAATTATCTGGTACACTCTCAATTTTTTTATTTTCATACTCCTCCAAAGTGTTCCGATACTGAATAGGCCGTTTAGAATCACGTGGAATTCATTTAGTCAAACTGTGTGGTTATGTATAAAAAACAAACATACAAACGAAGGAGCTTCTTAATTTTCAAAGATATACAACTTAAACGCTAGGTATTTATTAGTCCGTGAAATAGATTCCTAGACTTTTATGAAAATAATTTGTTAGTACCGATGATAAAATTTTCATTGCAACAAAAAATAATCGATGATTAAATTTAAAATAATCACATGTGTACATAATCTATTATTTAAGCCAAATATAAAATAATTTAAAATAAGAAATCATTAAATGAGATGGTTAAAGATATGACGTCATAATGCTAGAAATATGTTATTTTTTACCTATTTATTATGTTATAAATTGATAAATTTATTCACCTGCTCTTAAGCGAAGAAAATAGGATTTGAAATAATGACATTAAACGCTCAAAAAGGGGGGAAGTGTTGGATTTCGAACGTTTTAAAGAAGGCAGTATTTTTCGCTGTGATAAGAAGCATATTTATCCTAATTTATTTTAGAATCGGATCGATAGTTTAGGAGAAGATAAACTTTACTCGCTTTGAATTTTGCTAACTTTACCTGACCAAGAATACAATATAGATGCCTCTATCCATTCCAGGTCTAATCGCTTCATAAATTCGGGGACAGATGGCCAGATAACTTTGGCAGTTATTATATAGAGGATTTTCTAAATTTCCAATTATTGCGTTTTTAATCATTCACTAATATTTGATCCCATTGTGGCATGGATGTTTGTAGCCGTTCGGAATCGGCTTTAAGCGGTAGGTCCCGATCTCATTAGCCCTCGTGTGCAAAACAGTAGACCGTAGCGCTCCAAACCAAACCACTAATATTTGTTTAAGCTGTTTAGGAAATAAGGGAGATATTTTTATTGAATATTTTTTGGAGATTTAAATGCTGGATTAACGTTAATATAATTTTAAAGACAAAATACTGAGTAGTAATAGAGAATAAACCAAAAATAATACCACGTCAGTACTTGTTACCTACGTTTTAGGCAGTTGTTCGGAGAAAAAATGATCGGTAAGAAGATTTTTATTTATCGAATTACTGGTAAATGAAAACATTGGTAAATTTATAAGTTCAATTTTGTACTACATGCATTGGTTTGTTGTGGAGTACTACGGTCTACTTTTTGCTGGCTAATTATATCGCGACCTACTGCTAAAACCGGATTCAGAACGGGTACGAAGATCCATGTCAACATTAGGATTCAAGTCCACGAATTCCGATACCAAGGAGTAGTGCCTTATCCATTCGACCATTGTTTATATCATTACTATTAATCCTTTGACAATTTCATTTTTTTCCAGAATTCAGTCAAAAAAAATGTCACATTTTTTGTTGCATTTTACATTAAGTAAAGAAATGTTATGAAAATTAACATTTCTAATATATTTAAGTATTTATTACAACTTTTTTTCTTTCTATGAAAGCATCATAAAACTGAAGTTTACCTTTATTCTCATCGATATCCAAGTTAATTTTTGGAATTCCAGTGAAGACCAATATAGGAGGCGGATTCGAGGGATTATTACAATTAATGTAAAAAAATTGTCTTGCTTGACTGATTCCAATGTACTACTACCAGAGTCACTATTATCCAGGTCATCTAGTAAACTTTCGCTACTATCATTTACAGATAATTCAGTTTCTGATTACGAGTCACAGTCCGAATCACAAATAAAAGCTTCATACGTTCTGAATTATCCATTATTTAAAAGTAAAAATATATTATTCAACTCTTACATCAATAAAACTTGTCAGGCGGTTAGTAAAATATAACCAGAAAGCTATACACTGAAATATAACAATTCGTCTTCTGATACAAAACATACGAAAAAATCCACGCTTTTGAACCAATCAGAGTAGAAAATACGATAAACTACAAAATATCATTTACTGGATAACTATCGCTATCTATACGAATAATATGTTACTAAAATTGGAAAAAATACGACCGAAACAGTGGAAGCGAAATAAAAATCAGATTACCCGTATTCCGTACGCGCAAATCAGTAAAGACCAGAAAACTGTACCCGTACGACGTACGGGAAAAACAGGGAAGGGGTTAACCCCTTCGACCAACGTCTCGTATACTGGAAGCAGCGATTTCACTCTTATCAGTCCAGTTTCGCCTCCACGCGATGATCTCGGGTTGATATACGAGAGACCAGCTTCTCGTCGGATCTGAACATTTTATTTTAATTTTTAAATCCTAGATTTAATTACTAGATGGCATTAAACGGCAATGGTTTTCACAACGGTCGACTCGGTTAGCTTTTACGGTGGACCTAAACGGGTTAAACGAATTTAACTGGCAGCAAATTTTAATGACAAAGCCAGGAAGCAGATTGAATCGAGATCACGACAGAATCTGATTCCTCCAATATACAGTAAACAGCTTTTGCAAGGATTAGAAGAATTGGAATAGAGAATAAAACATTTTCTAATTTAACGCTGTCTGGCATATCTTTATAGATATTGCTAAAATATAGCGTGTATAATTTTTATATTTCCGTAACGAGTTTTCTTTTTGAGAGTAGGGAGAGGGAAATCTTATAATCCATCTACAAATTTTTCATGTAATTTCTATTATTTATAAATTTTCCGTTTGGATCAACACTTTGATTTTTTTGAACAGCTCGTATAAATTTACTTTTTCGGCAGGTACATAGACTGAAATCATAACAAATCGCTTTATCTATTATAAATCTCCATTTTACAATGCTTAATTTACATGGAATACCAAATAATTATTTTTTCAAGAAGGTTTTCTTATTTCATAAATAGCATCCCATGAGGTTTAAAACGATATCTGATCGCTAATGTGACATGCTGTAGTATTCAAAGTTGTTTAAACTTTATATTTATTTTTTTCTATACTGTCCGAAATAATTAAGATTTATGATATGTATTGATGTGTAATCGACAGAAATGATTCGGACTTCAACAAATAGTTAACACTTGGCATGCGGGTATACTTCACCGCCAACTTACGCGTGCAGCGGGCGTTTTTTCGTGAATCGCGCGAAAGTTTAGTTATTCAGAAAAATTGCAGTCAATCGAAAACTACTTTGTTTTTATGAAAGAAACTTCTTTTATTTTACACTTTAATATGTACTGTGTGATTATTTAACCAAAAAAAGCAATATTTTTACGAAATCACAAAAATAAACGATTTTTAAAATTAAAGTCCGATAATCTGTCAACGCCTATTTCTTCACTATTTTTGTCACAACGGCTCATTTTATCAATTTTGTATTCAACAATAAAAAACCAAACTTCAAATTGACAAAACACGACTTGTACGTTCTGGAGCTGAAGACGAAATAACGCAACCAAAAACCGAGTAACTCGACAATCATAACTTGGAAAGAAAAAATGCAAAGCGTCACATAGCATCGCAAACAACACGCATATAATGTCACACATACATATAATCATACGTATTTAGTAGATTTGTTTTGGATCCACCACAAATCTACTAAATACGTATTTTTACGTGACCCGCGCTGCAGTGTCAGCAAAAAACGTAAAAATACGGTGCCTGCACGTGAAATGTTAAAAGATACTATTATAAATTTCTTCCAACTAAAATTTCTTTAAAAAATCAAAAAGATATTCTTCTAAATTTCTTAATCAGAAAGCTAAATATTGTGGGGTTTCTCCATTTTTATTTTACAATCTAGTTAGAAAGAACTAACGAAATAAAGAACTTACCTGTGGTACTTTCACGAAATGAAAAATATAATGCTTTTTTTTCTTTCAAAGTATAAGCAGAGGAGAAACGAGAGGGTTACTAAACGTTCCACTGCTCATAAAACACTTTTTTGGAATGCAATAAATCCTAAATCATTCGTACAATAGGTAGAGATAGAGCCTTGACACTTTATCTGTGTAGATCATAAGTTAAATGCTTGCATGATTAGGCAGAAATACGGATTTCATTTCACAGAATATATATGATGGGAAAGCTTCTCGGTGTTTTATTCGCAACCAAGGACAACGTTCTTTTGTCAGATTCGTGATAAAAGGTGCTAGCTCTCCAATAATTAGTATTTTAAAATAGTTGATTTATTCTGTTCAAGTTTCAGAAGTTTAAATGGGGCAAAAATATATTTGAGGAGTAAGAGTTTTTACTAGACAGCTTTAACCCTTCTCCTTAATGACGAACGTGTCACTGATACATCGATTTTTTTTAAACTTCTAGAATTAACAAGCTATGTTACGTAGAAAGCTTGATTTGGATCACCACGGTCTAAGTTTTCGCAACACGAGGGGTTTTGGTTTTTGGAGCGCTACGGTCTGCTTTTTGTAACACGAGGGTAACACGATGCTTTCCACCGCTATTACTTCTTTACATACTAGTCTTCTTATGGCACCTGAGCTTGTAGGATGCTGTTTATTTCGAGTGAAGATCATGGTACTATTTTGATGTTTAGTTAAGTGAGTATTTCATTTAAATTTTCATTGCGTTATTTTCTGTATTAAAGGCTCCTGCTAAGTAAAAAAAAATTATGAAATTTAAACACCTTTAAATATGACATCAAGTCATCATTAGTGAGGAGGTGTCATTTTAAAACATAAGATGGCTTTAAAAAAATGAAAAATTCGTGATAAGAGATTTATTTGCTATCATATATGAGAAAAGTACTGAAAAAGATGACTTATTACAGATATGGCTATTCGCCTTCATTTTGACCGGTATACGTTCCTATTCTAAGCTTGAAAATCGTAAAATGCCGATCGAAAGTTATAGATAAGATCATATTTGAATACTTCGGAGATTATTCATAAGATTAATATCTATTTCCATTAAAAAGGAAGAATCGTTTCAAGAAAACGAACCATTTTTTGACTGTCCTCAAATAAGGACGCTGGGCGTTAATGGGTTAACGAACATGGAAGATCTTCGGCCGGCTAGAGCGGTACCTTCGAGAGAGGTACCGCTCTCGACGGTACCGCTAGAGCCCCAAACCTTCAATCCTTCTCTTGCGACACCGTTGCTACCGCGGATAATTTTGTCCTCAGTAGAGTGTTGCCAACGATGGAAAAACTATAGCAAGGTTGAAGATTGCGTCCGATAAAAAACAATAGTATTGAAATTTTCGATTTCAGATTAAAAATACTTTGATGGCGAATTTCACTTGCTAATATGGAAAATGTTTTACAGAAATATTTACTTAATTCTTACTTTGAAAGAGTTTAAATAGATCGAAAATAAATTCTTAGTTCGCATTTAATTTCACATCTATATATATATTTGAACCAGATTATAAAGGACTTTAAAAAATGCAGTACCGAAGCCTCGTTTATTATGTTAACACCAGAAGAATTTTCTAAATGCCAGTATATTAATTTTTGGCCTATCAAGACATATAATAAACTAGTCCTGTAAAGGTAGTCTGAAATATTTGAGCAATATGCAAAAATAATGAATAAAATAATAAAAATGAATTGTGTGCTATTAAGATATTAGTATACGAGTGAATTATTGAGTATAGTACGATTGTTCTATTATATTAGTAAACGGAATTGTGTACTATTAGGATAATAGTATATTATTTTTCTATCTACTGAGTTTTATAATAAACCAGTTTAAAGGCCTATAAAACAGACAAATATTTATGCAATAGGTAAATATAAATTGAATAATGAATAAAATAATTAAAAGGAATTGTGTACTATTATAGTAATAGTATACGAGTGAATTATTAAATATAGTACGAGTGTTATATTACGATAATAGTTAAAATAGTAGTATTATAGTATACGGCATTGAACACTATTAAGATAATAGTATACGAGTACACTAGTTTTTGTATATTCAGATGTGTAATGAACTAGTTTAAATTTTTGTATAAACAGACTAAAATATTTGTTCAACAGGCTAAATAATTAAAATGGATAGTATAATTATTTGCAATGAAAACAGTATAAAGATATGGCATACAATATATCTAAATGTTAAAGATTTCTTTTTTGGTAAAACAAGCTGATCATAAGCAGTATCCCATGTTTACGATTTATAATATAATATAAACCAATAGTAAATTTAAAAAAAAAAAACACTCAGTGTCCTAAATTAGGCTTAGAGCTACAAAACGTAAATTTCAAGTTTTTCTCAGGAGCCTTTAATACAGAAAATAATTCAATGAAAATTTAAATGAAATACTCACTTAACTAAACATCAAAATAGTACCATGATCTTCACTCGAAATAAACAGCATCCTACAAGCTCAGGTGCCATAAAAAGACTAGTATGTAAAGAAGTAATGGCGATGGAAAGCATTCAGTAGTGAGTGTTACCGAAATGTTAGAATCCTATTGATTGTTTAAGATTTATTGCCAGAAATGAAAATTATGATTTATTTAACATTAAATAAAGTAAAACGACCATGCTTGGAGCCAAAATTTTAAAATAAGATATTACAAAAACTTTTCTTTGCAATAATGAGTTATAGCAATAATAGGTATATTGCAATAATAGGTTTCTTTGCAATAATATGTTGGTTTAGTTTGCAATAATAGGTTTTCCTTATTGCAATAATAGTTTATAAAATATTGAGAAATGCGAAAATTAAAATAAACAGATGCATTTAATTGTTAAAATTTGGCGAAAACTAAATTATAAAGCATTTTGTGAATTTAAGCCAACACTTCAAAGGAAAGCATACTTAAAACACCAATTTTACTCGGATAAATATATGCATTGAACCTATAGAATGGTTTAGCTTCGTTTGAAGCTGTGCGATCTGTATTGCATACTGTTTTGCTGCACAAGGAGTAATGAGACGAGAACCTACTGCTCAAAGCCGATTCCACAATGCTGCAAAAGCGAGCATGCCAGCAGCGAGTTTAGAACACGTGAACTCTGGTACCAAAGAGCACAGCTAACATTTCGCTATCGTTCAGTAAACCCAAAGAATGAAAATGTTCTAGACTATGAGTTAGAGTCAAATAAGTAATTTAAAGCCAAGATACAAGAAATTAAAGTTTATAATATAACTGTTAATAACACATCACTAAATGCATATATTTATAAACTTTTGGTGCAATGCTTGCATAACATCAATAAATATTTCACTTAAAATTTAATTAAATTCTGAAAATTATTATAATAGGAGTGGCTGCTGCAATGTGGCAAGTATCCCAGTCTTTCAAAAGTTCAATTTAAAGTTTTAATCGGATAAAAAGAGATGTTTTCTTTATTGTTTAATAAACATTCAGAAATATGCTGCAGTAACCTATTTCTTTACTTAAAAGCTATAATATACTTTTTACTACATGTTACACTAACTGTCAAAGTCCGTCTCTTCAACTGCCCACTTCTCATAGCTTACCTGCATTCCAGGTGGTAATTAAACAGTTACACCTTGTCTTATTATGACTCCAGAAACAAACCGAAAAACTGTTTTCGAAGGCTTAAGATCTGATCTATTAAAATAAATCAATATTTTTCGTTTTTTTGTTGTTTCACTGAAATCGTTAGTTGAATACTGACTGTTAATTTATATAAGTGTATGAATTAGATTAAAAAATAAATCTTAAACAATCAATAGGATTCTAACATTTCGATAACACTCACTGCAGAATGCTTTTCATCGCCATTACTTCTTTACATACTAGTCTTTTTATGGCACCTGAGCTTGTAGGATGCTGTTTATTTCGAGTGAAGATCATGGTACTATTTTGATGTTTCGTTAAGTGAGTATTTCATTTAAATTTTCATTGCGTTATTTTCTGTATTAAAGGCTCCTGGGAAGAACTTAGTTTACGTTTTGTAGTCCTAATCCTACTTTAGAACAGTCATTGATTTTTTAAAATTTACAATAGGTTTATATTGTATTATAAATCGTAAACATGGGATACTGCTTATGTTCAGCTTGTTTTACCAAAAATATTGTATACAAAGAAATCTTTAACAATTAGATATATTGTATGACATTTCTTTATACTATTTTCGTTGCAAATAATTATACTACTCATTTTAATTATTTAATTTATTATTTTGCCTGTTGAACAAACATTTTAGTCTGTTTATACAAAAATTTAAACTAGTTCATTACACATCTGAATAGACAAAAACTAGTGTACTCGTATACTATTAACTTAATAGTGCACAATGCCGTATACTATAATACTACTATTGTAACTATTATCGTAATACAACACTCGTACTATATTTAATAATTCACTCTTATACTATTACCATAATAGTACACAATTCTTTTTAATTATTTTATTCATTATTCAATTGATATTTACCTATTGCACAAATGTTTCAGTCTGTTTTGTAGGCCTTTAAACTGGTTTATTATAAAACTCATTAGATATAAAAATAGTATACTTGTATACTATTATCCTAATAGTACACAATTCCGTTTACTATTATAATAGAACACTCGTACTATACTCAATAATTCACTCGTATACTAATATCTTAATAGTACACGATTAGGGCCAACCAAAATTCTTTTTGTTCCACCCTATAAAATGTTTGCCCACGACTTCCGTATGTCAGGAAATTTATCAGAAACTCTTGCAAGAATAAATCTGTCTGAAAGTGCGTAAAATGTTATCAGTTCCTTCAAATAGATTGTGCAAGATAATATTTCCTTTTGTAAGTTGTCATTATTTTTTCGAAACAGTCATTCAGAAACTGTGGCTATTTCGAGTTAAAACTTTCCAATGATAACTGAGTTTGATGAAGTTGTGTTAGTTGCTCTACTAAACTGTCTTTTTACTTCTTTCTGCTAAGTAAATGAAATATTGTGATCTCGACAAATTTTAGTGTTCAGATGAGTTTAAGATTCAAATAAAATACTTATTTTGTTTGCGCCTGAATCAATTTTGACAAAATGCAGCGTTACTTCTGTACCTACACACAAGCAAATTTAAAGTTTGAAACTTTAAATATTCATTTTTACTATCCTTAAGTGTATTTTGACTATTTTCATCTTGACGTATATACTCTCAGCTTTGTACATATATTCGTACTATATATATATATATATATATATATATATATATATATATATATATATATTTGATTTTTTTTTTTTAGAATTTATTTTTTCAGTTTTTTATTTCAGAAATTTTTTTTCCAAATTTTTTTCAGATTTTTTTTTCAGAATTTTTTTAAAAATTAAAAATTTTTTTTTCATATTTTTTTAAAAATTAAAAAAATTTTTTTTTTAGATTTTTTTTTCAAAACTTTTTTTTCAGAATTTTTTTTCAAATTTTATTTTTTGAAAAAAATTTTTTTTCAATTTTTTTTTTCAGAATTTTTTTTCAGTTTTTTAAAATTTAAAAAAAAAATTTTTTTTTCAATTTTTTTTTTTCAGATTTTTTTTCTAATTTTTTTTTTTAGATTTTTTTAAATTTTTTTTTTCAAAAATTTTTTTTTCAACTTTTTTTTTCAAAATTTTTTTTCAAATTTTTTTTCAGTTTTTTTTTTTTTTTAGTTTTTTTTTTGAGATTTTTTTTCAGATTTTTTTTTAATATTTTTTCAATTATTTTTTTCAGAATTTGTTTTCAGAATTTTTTTTTCAAATTTATTTTTAAAATTTTTTTCAGATTTTTTTTTTCAGAAATTTTTTTTTAGAATTTTTTTCTTTTAAATTTTTTTTCAAATTTTTTTTTTCAGAAAATTTTTTTTTCAAAATTTTTTTTTCCAGATTTTTTTTCAACTTTTTTTTTCAAAATTTTTTTTTTCAAAATTATTTTCAAAAATTTTTTTAAGATTTTTTTTCAGAATTTTTTTTCAGATTTTTTTTTCAAATTTTTTTTTCAAATTTTTTTCAAAAATTTTTTTTTTAGATTTTGTTTTTCAGATTTTTTTTTTCAGATTTTTTTTTTCAGAATTTTATTTTTTCAAAAAAATTTTTTTTTCAATTTTTTTTTTCAGAAATTTTTTTTTCAGAATTTTTTTTTTTTTTTTTTTTTTTTTTTTAGAATTTTTTTTTTTGAGATTTTTTTTTCAATTTGTTTTTCAGAATTTTTTTTCTCAGACTTTTTTTTTCAGATTTTTTTAAAATTTTTCTTTAATTTTTTTCAAAATTTTTATTTTTTATTATTTTTTTATTCAAAGAAACAAAACAGTATTATGAGATACATTTGTGAAAAAGCGTAGCATATAATATAGCAGTCCACGTGAATTGCTAATGATACAGGCGGATTTCAGTACATAAATCATATCCAAATGAAAGAAATATTTTATAGATTTGTTCGCTTTGAAAACTACATGCTTGTATTCCTTTCTCTATATTTCAAAAGAAAGTATAGAGTGAATGTGGTCCATCTATCAGAGAAGACATGTAAACCACATACTCTGGTTGAAAATTATAAAGTCGAGTTTGATATGTTAAAATACATTACAAAATAAATAAAATGGTATGGTTTGTTCATCCTGAAGTGTTTTACACGCTGTTATTTTTCTATACTTTCCAAAAAATGAAAGAGTGTTACTGGGGTTTGTTTTTCAGACAACACACAGGCGAGAATGTTATAATAATCTTTATATATTGAAAAAATATTAATGTGAATAAACTAATGTTTTGTTTGTTTTAAAAAGTTTTACTCGCTGATATAAATTGTTCCTTGCTTCAAAAGAAAATATACAGTGTTAATGGGGTCAGTATTTCTGAAAATTCACGCAAGCAGCCTTGAGGCATCTTGCATTTATGGAAACTGTATATAGTCAGATTTAACTTGTTGATAAATTTATCCTTGTTTATAAAATTATTATTGTTGATAAATCCTTTTTAAGTTCAATCTTGTTTTACTGATAAAAGTTTCAGTAAAATATATTTCGAGCTTATTTTGCTGGTTACAATCTGTAAATTAATTCATTTATGACTTGATTCCACTCTGAAAATGAATAACTATAGTTTACAGATATTTTTTGAACAACTGACATCTTTCTTCTAAATGGCGCCTGCTAAAACATAATATATCTTATGCGAGGTGTAGTACATCATGTTTGTATAGCATTATTACTTATAACATAACATTCATTCATTTTTGGAGGGGCTTTCTTAATGCCACTCTTGAAAATTACATACAGTACAATAAGTAACGCAGTCACAACGATGCACGATGCCACAATTAAATATCAAACATTTCGGGAATTATTTCCATGAAATAAGCTATTATAAATGGCATCACCATCTCTCCTGCTGCGCAACCGACTGTGAATATAGCAGATATTTTATTCGTTATTAAAATAAAGTTGTCTATCCACCCAATCAATGCTGCGTAACACGAGGCTACACCGAAACCAAATACGACGGATGCTGTCCACAAAGCCCATTCATTAGGCATGAAGAACAACAAACTCAACCCAGAGATTCCTACGATAATGATATCTGCTATGAACAGAGTCAAGTTATCGATTTTTAATTGCGAGAAATACCGAAACCAGCCTGGCAACGGTGAATGATGCCCAATACGCAGATGTCATGTAAGAACCGACGGTGGCAGTCGCGTGAAGTTGGCCTTTCACTGCGTAGGTGGTCAGCATTTGACCGTATCCGATTTCCATTCCGACGGCAACAAAAAATATGAGGAAACGTGAAGACAACAACGCCAAACATGAAAACGTAACCCCTGTTGGAATTACTTTCTTTGTCGCTTTGAGATCCTTCCTCCTCTTTCGGCGAGATGAAGCACACCACGAGAAATGAAATTGCGACAAGCAAGGCAACTGCTCCAATGATGGAAAATGGATACGTGATATTTGCAGCACCTTCCAATGTCGATCCCTCAGTAAAGTTAGTTGTGATGTTGAAACCGATATCTTCCAAGTAAGTGATATTGTCGTAAGAGTCATCGAGGTCTCTGTAATTGCTCAGAAAAGGTGCAGCTATAAGAGGTGATATGAGGCCTCCTAAGCCAAAAGCAAAGTGAAGGGCCTGGAAGTATGGGCCGCTTCCACACAGTTGAATGCAGACTACGTTTGCCCCTGAAAAAGACAAAGTTAAGATTTAACACGGATGTATGTATTTGGTAAGTATATAAGAAAATGGATGCCTGATATTTTTAAATGAAAAAGGAAAGGTTTTCAAAAGTGCGAGGTCCTTTTTACAAGGGTGAAAAGTGTTAAAAGTCTTTAACGATGCGGGTGCCAACAAGGTTTTATAAGCAATATTGCTTAAAGTATTTTTTATTATTCTACAGTACTTGTATAAAAAGTAAGTGTGGTATACCCTGATCAGTGCAAAGCCATCTAGAATAAATTGTAAAACAAGTAATTAGAACAAATGCGGAAAAATAAGATGCTTAAGATATCGATACCGTCAATTAAAATTCTTCCTTTAAGCAGCACGACAGCTGCTGCAATCTTATGTCGATGTTTTTCAAAGGCTTTCACTTGGAGAAACAGGAAAATATACATCAAGATCAGATCGGGACTGTAAGGGCTGGGAATGCAATTAGATGCTGTTCCAGACCAGGTAGAGGTTGACCACGGAGGTGAGGAAAAAAGCAATGTGAAAGCTTTGTGAAGCTTCCAGATGGCACAGATTTTTTCTAATCTGCAAATATTTAGAGGCATTTTATCCATTTATACGTAGTCTGTGACTATTGGAACATAAAACTACCTGCCTAAGTTCAAAATATCACACATACATTGCACATTGTCCTTGTTTCTGCTCATGGGTATGTTTCGTCTTAGATACTTCTCATGGCCAATTATTTTAAACCATTTGACCCATCTTTAAACGACAGCTTTTGAAAAGCTTTCACTCCTGAACACTTGCTAAAATTTTCAAAATCAATTTTCAGAGTTCCACGTAGAATTTAATGACATACTGGTGCTTGGTAGAATGGACTCTTAATCTTCGAGACTATAGAGAGGTGTATTACAGAAGTTCACTGAAATATGAATTCCTGAAAAGCTCTATTCAAATGAAGATAGGTGTACTTTGACTGGCTGATTTTATTGATTTGAAGTGATACGGTGTACTGTTTTGCTACACGAAAGCTAACGAGACTTATATCTACTCCTTAAAGTCAATTACATACTATATGTACATACAACTTGATTTGAACATGCGAACTCTAGCACCGAAGAGCAGTGCCTTACCCACTCGGCCATCCTTCGGCAGGTATGTTTTGAAGCCGAATTTCTTCTCCACCGAGCCTGTCTGATACCAGCTCACTGCAATGTACAGTCGTGGCGGAAAAAGAAGGTCTTGTTATTTTATACAAGCCTTGTGTTAGGAAATACAAGTTATGTAATTTAATGACTATATTAACCAATGAAAATATGAAGAGCAGCTTAATCTTCTAGAGCATAATGTGAGAGTAGTAATAAAGCTTAGTAACTTTTCAAGTAAAGGAGATGCGTCTAATTTTTCATGAGATTCGTTGAATTTTCTTGATTTAAAGGTGATATAAAACTGAAATATTGAAGATGTATACACTTCTATTTCAACATACCTGTTTCGATAGCTCCCAAAGACAGTCCATTCACAACCATTACGCCCATCAGAACAGTAACATCTCTACACCAAGGTATTCCAAATAACGTTGCGGCGATGAAAAAATTACACGCTGTCAATACAGCTTGTTTAGACTGTACTATATCAAGTATGATTCCACCTGAAAAAAATTGAGATACAAGAGAATATTTTACAAACACATATTTATTGAATTAAATTTATACAATGAAGCAAGACATTTAATTTTATTTGCGTGGGGGAAATGTTGTGTTAAACCAAGAATGTGGAACTATGTACTATAAAATCATGAATTCAAGGTGATTTTTTTTCGGCTCGTGCTTTTGCTCAAGAGACGCTTATACGAGAAAGAATTCTTCATTATCTTAAAAAAATTAACAATTAAACTTCCAAATTTTGAGAGTTTTTAACACAATATGTAGATTTTTAAAACGTCTCTAAAGGGGTGAAGTTTGGTCCCTAGTATATGAATTTAATTTAAAATGATGACATCGAAAATTCTACAAATAATAAAGTTTTTAATTTAAGCAAATCGAAGTATCCTCTAATGTAAGGTAAAAATAGAATTTAGTGTTTTCTAAACAAGAACAAAATAATAAGAACTTTAGAGTATAGGAAAATTTATAGTTTTCCAGTTTTAAAAATGACGGAAATACCCAGGTAGCACAAAAATACCGGGTCATCATGTTCAGATATTTGGCAATGTTGATTGATATTTTCTCAAGATACTTGAATGTCAATTTTGATATTTAGCAAAGTTGGTTAATATTTCCCCCCGATATCCTTGCATGAAAATTTTGATATTTAGCAAAGTTGGTTAATATTTCCCCGATATCTTTGAATGTCAATTTCGATATTTAGCAAAGTTGGTTAATATTTTCTCGTTATCCTTGAATGACAATTTTGATTTTTAGCAATATTGGCCAATATTTCTCTGATATCCTTGAATATCATTTTTTGAAATTTATCAATATTGGTCAATGTTTCCCTGATATCCTTGAGTATCATTTTATGTTATTTAACAATATTTGTAATTACCGATATTCCTAGATATCTTTATTTGATATTTTTGCAATGTTCACCATGGTGTAATTTTTCAGTGTAAACTAATTACTTCCCTTTTTTTGAAGGCTTTATCTATTTTTTTTAGAAACTTTAAGTTTCAATTTTGTATTACGTGGCATTTTACCTCACAACAAAAACCTGCGGCAATCTAGAACTAGACTGCTGTAGATATTTGATCTAGTTCTACTTTGCTTCTCTCTGAAGATTTGCAGCATTTACAATTATTAGCAGTACTCGTTTAGGAGAATGAGTAGAATCGGTTCACTTTCTTTCAGATTAAAGTAACGTGTTATTAATCATAAATTTTTGATACTACCTTCCTTTAAAATTTTGGTCAACAAATCAAGTTCATCAAGTTGTACGCGTTTTACTTTGACTGTACATATGCGTGAATCATGAATACTGTTATATTTTTAAATTCTGGGAGGATCACTTTGGTTTGATTTGTAGCTCTACGGCCTACAGTTTTGCACACGAGGGCTAATGAGACCGGGACCTACCACGTAAAGCCGATTCCGAACTGCTACGAACATCCATGCTTTAATAGAATCACTTTGGATATTGTCCACACTGAAATAAAAGCATCGTTTATTAAGGATTACAATGCCTCACTTACTTAACACTGCACCCACCAAATATCCGACAGATCTCGACGTATAAATGAAGGCGATGTGTTGAGTGTCCGTGCCCACTAAGCGCTGTATGTCCAAGAGACACGGTCCCGTGAGAGCTACTCCAAGTCCCTGTTTCATTCAAAGGAAGGTAAAGTTAGTTACAGGTAATGGAAATAGTCACTTTTAAAATATTGGTCTACGATACATGTGTCGTAGCAATAATAACGTTGTTGCTAAATATAACTATTTTAATCCCATTTAGATTCTATAACACATAAAAATATATGGTAGATTTATGTAATAATTGGTATTTCTGTAAAGTATATTATGCAAATATACCGTACCACACCATATATCAGAAGTGGGGAAACTTTTTATCATTAGAGACGTTAAATAAGGCATACAAATCGCGATGATATACATA
>CM063498.1:205309262-205319262 GCA_032207245.1 Pardosa pseudoannulata | reverse complement strand
GATGGTGTCAAAATCTACGATTGCAATGTGACTAAAAAAAGCAATTTAGCTGTACTTTTACTAGGCCTTTAACATCAGCAATAACTAAATTATACCGGTAAAGTAAAATAATTTACCGGTAATTTCCGAATGAAAAGCGATTTTAGGTTTGTGTAAAGTATTTATACCGTATAAAACCATATGATTAACGACTAGGGAATGCTAGAGATTACTTTCAACAATTAGATTCTTTGCACTAAATTTTAGTGCAAAGAAGGTCATTAGGTGTATAAATTTTTGACAAATGAATACTTTTACGCACATACTTTTAAAAAAACATTAAGCTATAAAAATTATATTAATCTGTATTCACTAACATATAGCCCGTCATATGACGGGATTAGTAAAATTTATAATTTATCAGAATTCTAAAGTACCCTGAAAGGCAGGTAAAAAAGGGTTTGTTTTTTGGCTGAGAATTGTCTGGTACACTCTCAATTTGTTTATCTTCATACTCCTCTAAAGTGTTCCGATACTGAATAGGCCGTTTAGAATCACGTGGAATTCATTTAGTCAAACTGTGTGGTTATGTATAAAAAACAAACATACAAACGAAGGAGCTTCTTAATTTTCAAAGATATATAACTTAAACGCTAGGTATTTATTAGTCCGGGAAATAGATTCCTAGACTTGTATGAAAAGAATTTGTTAATACCGATGATAAAATTTTCATTGCAACAAAAAATAATCGATGATTAAACTTAAAATAATCACATGTGTACCTAATCTATTATTTAAGCCAAATATAAAATAATTTAAAATAAGAAATCATTAAATGAGTGGTTAAAAATATGACGTCATAATGCTAGAAATATGTTATATTTACCTATTTATTATGTTATAAATTGATAAATTTAATCACCTGCTCTTAAGCAAAGAAAATAGGACTTGAAATAATGACATTAAACGCTCAAAAAGGGGGGAAGTGTTGGATTTCGAACGTTTTAAAGAAGGCAGTATTTTTCGATGTGATAAGAAGCATATTTATCCTAATTTATTTTAGAATCGGATCGATAGTTTAGGAGAAGATAAACTTTACTCGCTTTGAATTTTGCTAACTTTACCTGATCAAGAATACAATATAGATGCCTCTATCCATTCCAGGTCTAATCGCTTCATAAATTCGGGGACAGATGGCCAGATAACTTAGGCAGTTATTATATAGAGGATTTTCTAAATTTCCAATTATTGCGTTTTTAATCATTCACTAATATTTGATCCCACTGTGGCATGGATGTTTGTAGCCGTTCGGAATCGGATTTAAGCGGTAGGTCCCGATATCATTAGCCTCGTGTGCAAAACAGTAGACCGTAGCGCTCCAAACCAAACCACTAATATTTGTATAACCTGATTAGGAATCAAGGGAGATATTTTTATTGAATATTTTTTAGAGATTTAAATGCTTGATTAACGTTAATATTATTTTAAAGACAAAATACTGAATAGTAAAAGTGAATAAACCAAAAATAATACCTCTTTAATACTTGTTATCTAAGTTTTAGGCAGTTGTTCGGAGAAAAAATGACCGGTAAGAAGATTTTTCTTTATCGAATTACCGGTAAATAAAAAGTTGGTAAATTTATAAGTTCAATTTTGTACTACATGCATTGGTTTGTTGTGGAGTACTACGGTCTGCTTTTTGCTGTCTAATTATATCGGGACCTACTGCTAAAAGCTGATTCAGAACGGGCAGGAAGATCCATGTCAACATTAGGATTCAAGCCCACGAATTCCGATACCAAGGAGTACTGCCTTATACATTCGGCCTTAGTTTATCTCATTACTATTAACCCTTTGACAATTTCATTTTTTTTCTAGAATTCGGTCAAAAAATGTCACATTTTTTATTGCATTTGTTTGTTTATTTTACATTTTTATGTAAAGAAATGTTATGAAAATTAACAATTCTAATATATTTAAGTATTTAATACAACTTTTTTTCTTTCTATGAAAGCATCATAAAACTGAAGTTTACCTTTATTCTCATCGATATCCAAGTTAATTTTTGGAATTCCAGTGAAAGCAAATAAAGGAGGCGGATCCGAAGGATTATTACAATTAATGTAAAAAAATTGTCTTGCTTGACTAATTCCAATGTACTACTACCAGAGTCACTACTATCCAGGTCATCTAGTAAACTTTCGCTACTATCATTTACAGAGAATTCAGTTTCTGATTCCGAGTCACAGTCCGAATCACAAATAAAAGCTTCATACGTTCTGAATTATCCATTATTTAAAAGTAAAAATATATTATTCAACTCTTACATCAATAAAATTGTCAGGCAGTTAGTAAAATATAACCAGAAAGCTATACACTGAAATATAACAATTTGTCTTCTGATACAAAACATACGAAAAAATCCACGCTTTTGAACCAATCAGAGTAGAAAATACGATAAACTACAAAATATCATTTACTGGATAACTATCGTTATCTATACGAATAATTTGTTACTAAAATTGGAAAAAATACGACCGAAACAGTGGAAGCGAAATAGAAATCAGATTACCCGTATTCCGTACGGGCAAATCAGTAAAGATTAGAAATTTGTACCCGTACGACGTACGGGAAAAACAGGGGAGGGGTTAACCCCTTCGACCAACTTCTCGTATACTGGAAGCAGCGATTTCACTCTTATCAGTCCAGTTTCGCCTCCACGCGATGATCTCGTGTTGATATACGAGAGACCAGCTTCTCGTCAGATCTGAACATTTTATTTTAATTTTTAAATCCTAGATTTAATTACTAGATAGCATTAAACGGCAATGGTTTTCACAACGGTCGACTCGGTTTACGGTGGACCTAAACGGGTTAAACGAATTTAACTGGCAGCAAATTTTAATGACAAAGCCAGGAAGCTGATTGAATCGAGATCACGACAGAATCTGATTCCTCCAATATACAGTAAACAGCTTCTGCAAGGATTAGAAGAATTGGAATAGAGAATAAAACATTTTCTAATTTAACGCTGTCTGGCATATCTTTATAGATATTGCTAAAATATAGCGTGTATAATTTTTATATTTCCGTAACGAGTTTTCTTTTTGAGAGTAGGGAGAGGGAAATCTTATAATCCATCTACAAATTTTTCATGTAATTTCTATTATTTATAAATTTTCCGTTTGGATCAACACTTTGATTTTTTTGAACAGCTCGTATAAAATTTACTTTTTCGGCAGGTACATAAACTGAAAGTCATAACAAATCGCTTTATCTATTATAAATCTCCATTTTACAATACTTAATTTACATGGAATACCAAATAATTATTATTTTTTCAAGAAAGGTTTTCTTATTTCATAAATAGCATCCCACGAGGTTTAAAACGATAGCTGATCGCTAATGTGACATGCTGTAGTATTCAAAGTTGTTTAAACTTTATATTTATTTTTTCTATACTGTCCCAAATAATTAAGATTTATGATATGTATTGATGAATATTTGACAGAAATGATTCGGACTTCAACAAATAGTTAACACTTGGCATGCGGGTATACTTCAACGCCAACTTACGCGTGCAGCGGGCGTTTTTTCGTGAATAGCGCGAAAGTTTAGTTATTCAGGAAAATCGCAGTCAATCGAAAACTACTTTGTTTTTATGAACGAAACTTTTTTTACACTTTAATATATACTGTATGATTATTTAACAAAAAAAATAATATTTTTACGAAATCACAAAAATAAACGATTTTTAAAATTAAAATCCGATAATCTGTCAGTGCCTCTTTCTTCATCACTATCTTGGTCACAACGGCTCATTTTATCAATTTTGTATTCAGCAATAAAAAAAAACCAAGCTTCAAATTGACAAAACACGACTTGTACGTTCTGGAGCTGAAGACGAAATAACGCAACCAAAAACCGAGTAACTCGACAATCATAACTTGGAAAGAAAAAATGCAAAGCGTCACATAGCATCGCAAACAACACGCATATAATGTCACACATGCTTATAATCATACGTATTTAGTAGATTTGTGATGGCTAGCGGGTATCCAAAACAAATCTACTAAATACTTATTTTTACTTGACCCGCGCTCCAGTGACAACTGCAAAAAACGTAAAAATACGGTGCCCGCACGCGAAGTGTTAAGAGATACTATTCTACATTTCTTCCAACCAAAATTTCTTTAAAAAATCAAAAAAGATATTCTTCTAAATTTCTTAATCAGAAAGCTAAATATTGTGGAGTTTCTCCATTTTTATTTTACAATCTACTCTGAAAGAACTAACGAAATAAAGAACTTACCTGTGGTACTTGAAATGAAAAATATAATGCTTTTTTTTCTTTCAAAGTATAAGCAGACGAAAAACGAGAGGGTTACTAAATGTTCCACTGCTCATAAAACACTTTTTTGGAATGCAATAAATCCTAAATCATTCGTACAATAGGTAGAGATAGAGCCTTGACACTTTATCTGTGTAGATCATAAGTTAAATGCTTGCATGATTAGGCAGAAATACGGATTTCATTTCACAGAATATATATGATGGGAAAGCTTCTCTGTTTTTTATTCGCAACCAAGGACAACGATCTTTTGTCAGATTCGTGATAAAGGTGGTATCTCTCAAATAATTAGTATTTTAAAATACTTGATTTATTCTGTTCAAGTTTCAGAAGTTTAAATGGGGCAAATATATATTTGAGGAGTAAGAGTTTTTACTAGTCCGCTTTAACCCTTCTCCTTAATGACACACGTGTCACTGATATATCGATTTTTTTTAAAATTCTATAAATAACAAGCTATGTTACGTAGAAAGCTTGGTTTGGATCACCACGGTCTATGTTTTCGCAACACGAGGGCTTTTAGTTTTGGTTTTTGGAGAGCTACGGTCTGCTTTTTGTAACACGAGGGCTAATGAGACCGGGACCTACTGCTTAAAGCAGAATCCGAATATCTACGAACATCTATGCCATAGTAGGATTCGAACCCACAAACTCCGGTTCCGAAGGCCGGCACCCTAACTATTCGGCCATCATTCGGCCACGAGAGTTTTTGAGACGGAGTGCTACTGCTTAAAGCCAATTCCGAACTGTTACGATTATACATGCTACAGTAGGATTCGAACCCAAGAATTCCGGTTCCGAAGATCAGCGCCCTAACCATGCGGTCATCGTTCGGCGTTGTGCAGAAAACAATGACGCGTCTTCTAAATATTTATTCGTGGTATCTCCTTAAGACCAGGAATAAAAAAGATAGAGGTTGATTTTAGTGTAGTGGGGTCTAGAGACTAATAAATCATGTGTTCCAAGAACGCACTTAGCGAAGGCGTCAATCTCTCAACCTGAGTGTTGTCGGATAGTCTCGAGCCTTTCAACGAGCCACTGTATTCATGAATGACGTCTGGGGCACATAAAATAGGTTTGCTGTCGCAATGTCCTCCAAGTTCTCAAACAATACCTCTGGATCTGGTAGGTCAAACCTTGGGGTTCTTCTACTTGGTCCCTGCTTCCTTATAATAAAGACCCTTTCCGTATGGCTCCGGCTAGGGCGGCTAGAGAAATTCTCTTATAATAAAGACCCTCTTTGTTTGGTTTGGTTTTGGAGCGCTACGGTTTACTTTTTGCAACACGAGGGTTAATGAGACCGGGACCTACTGCTTAAAGCCGATTCCGAACGGCTACGAACATCCATGCCATAGTGAGATTCGAACCCACGAACTCCGGTTCCGAAGGCCAGCACTCTAACCATTCGGCCATCATTCGGCCCCTCTTTGTTTGTGTTGTTTTCGGGAGCAATGTTGGCCGGCTATATGGTGGTCCTATATTGAAATGGTCAACAATTAAGGGGCGATGTAAGGGTGAATACTTAACAGGTAAGTACCCTCGCGTTATTGAAATAATTCATGTGTTCTAAGTTGTGGGATGTATCTCTTTATCTTGTTGTTGTTGCCGATACCACTTGGATCAGTAAAGCACGTGGGCTAAATAACATAAATTTAAGGCGAAGGGGTAAGTCTTTCATTAGATGTCACTGATAGGGTGAAAGATCGCTTTATTTCAGGTGGGTCCTCGTAATTTAGAAGTAGAGTCCAAGCAAAAGATACACAGGTTTTGTCTGACAACCTCAGAGGTATCGTTTGAGAATTTGTAATTGTGCCCACGAACATTTTTTACGTGCCCCAGTTGACATTAATTCATTAACGCCAGGATATTTCTGATGACTATATATTAGTAAATACCTAACACAGAAGCTATTATAGGCACCTGGAAGTAAAAAAAAATATGAAATTTAAACACCTTTAAATATGACATCAAGTCATCGTTAGTGAGGAGGTGTCATTTTCAAACATAAGATGGCTTTAAAGAAAAGGAAAACTTCGTGATAAGAGATTTATTTGCTATCATATATGAGAAAAGTACTGAAAAGAGATGACTTATTACAGATATGGCTAATTGCCATCATATTAACCGGTATACGTTCAGAATACCGGTTATAATACGTTCCTATTCTAAGCTTGAAAATCGTAAAATGCCGATCGAAAGTTATAGATAAGATCATATTTGAAAACTTTGGAGATTATTCATAAGATTAATATCTATTTCCATTAAAAAGGAAGAATCGTTTCAAGAAAACGAACCATTATTTGACTGTCCTCAAATAAGGACGCTGGGCGTTAATGGGTTAACGAACATGGAAGATCTTCGGCCGGCTAGAGCGGTACCTTCGAGAGAGATACCGCTCTCGACGGTACCGCTAGAGCCCCAAATCGTCAATCCTTCTGTTACGACACCGTTGCTGATTAATCTACCGCGGATCATTTTGTCCTCAGTAGAGTGTTGGCAACGATGGAAAAACTATAGCAAGGTTGAAGATTGCGTCCGATAAAAAACAATAGTATTGAAATTTTCGATTTCAGATTAAAAATACTTTGATGGCGAATTTCACTTGCTGAATATGGAAAATGTTTTACAGAAATATTTACTTAATTCTTACTTTGAAAGAGTTTAAATAGATCGAAAATAAATTCTTAGTTCGCATTTAATTTCGCACCTCAGGAGTGATATATATGTTTGAACCAGATTATAAAGGACTTTAAAAAATGCAGTACCGAAGCCTTGTTTATTATGTTAACACCAGAAGAATTTTCTAAATGCCAGTATATTAATTTTTGGTCTATCAAGACATATAATAAACTTGTCCTATAAACACAGTCTTAAATATTTGAGCAATATGCAAAAATAATGAGTAAAATAATAAAAATGAATTGTGTACTATTAAGATATTAGTATACGAGTGAATTATTGAGTATAGTGCGAGTGTTCTATTATAATAGTAAACGAAATTGTGTACTATTAGGATAATAGTATACAAGTATACTATTTTTCTATGTACTGAGTTTTATAATAAACCAGTTTAAAGGCCTATAAAACAGACTGAAATATTTATGCAATAGGTAAATATCAATTGAATAATGAATAAAATAATTAAATCGAAGTTGTGTACTATTATGGTAATAGTATACGAGTGAATTATTAAATATAGTGCGAGTGTTATATTATGATAATAGTTACAATAGTAGTATTATAAAATACAGCATTGTGCACTATTAAGATAATAGTATATGAGTTTTTGTCTATTCAGATGTGTAATGAACTAGTTTAAATTTTTTTATAAACAGACTAAAATATTTGCTCAACAGGCTAAATAATTAAAATGAATAGTATAATTATTCGCAATGAAAACATTATAAAGATATGGCATGCAATATATTTAAATGTTAAATATTTCTTTTTATACAAAATTTTTGGTAAAACAAGCTGAACATAAGCAGTATCCCATGTTTACAATTTATAATACAATATAAACTTATTGTAAATGTAAAGAAAAACATCAATGACTGTACTAAAGTAGGCTAAGTTCTTCTCAGGAGCCTTTAATACAGAAAATAATGCAATGAAAATTTAAATGAAATACTCACATAACTAGACATTAATATAGTACTATGATTTTCACTCGAAATAAACAGCATCCTACAAGCTCAGGTGCCATAAAAATACTAGTATGTAAAGAAGTAATGGCGGAAAGCATTCAGCGGTGGAAAGCATTCAGCAGTAAGTGTTATCGAAACGTTAGAATTCTATTGATTGTTTAAGATTTATTGCCAGAAATTAAAATTTATTTAACATTAAATGAAGTTAAACGTCCACGATTGGAGCCAAAATTTTAAAATAAGATATTACAAAAACTTTCCTTTAAGTTATTGCAATGATAGTTTATAAAATATTGAGAAATACGAAAATTAAAATAAACAGATGCATTTATTTATTAAAACTTGGCGAAAACTAAAATATAAAGGATTTTGTGAATTTAAGCCAACACTTCCAACGAGAAATATACTTTAAACACCATTTGGATAAATGTAACATCGAACCTATAGAATGGTTTAACTTCGTTTGAAGGTGTGCGATCTGTACTGCTTACTGTTTTGCTGCACGAGGAGTAATGAGACCAGAACCCACTGCTCAAAGACGATTCCACACTGCTGCAAACGCGAGCATGCCAGCAGCGAGTTTAGAACACGCGAACTCTGGTACCAAAGAGCAAAGCTAACATTTCGCTCTCGTTCAGTAAACCCAAACAATGAAAATGTTCTAGACTATGAGTTAGAGTCCATCAAGTAGTTTAAAGCCAAGATACAATAAATTAAATTCTGTAATATAATGGCCAATAACACATCCCTAAAGGAATATATTTATAAACTTTTGGTGCAATGCTTGCATATCATCAATAAATATTTGCACTTAAAATTTAATTAAATTCTGAAAGTTATAATATGAGTGGCTGCTACCGTGTGGCAAGTATCCCAGTCTTTCAAAAGTTCAATTTAAAGTTTTAATCGGATAAAAAGAGATGTTTTCTTTATTGTTTAATAGACATTCAGAAATATGCTGCAGTAACCTATTTCTTTACTTAAAAGCTATAATATACTTTTTACCACATGTTACACTAGCTGTCAAAGTCTGTCTCTTCAACTGCCCACTTCTCATAGCTTACCTGCATTCCAGGTGGTAATTAAACAGTTACACCTTGTCTTATTATGACTCCAGAAACAAACTGAAAAACTGTTTTCGAAGGCTTAAGATCTGATCTATTAAAATAAATCAATATTTTTCGTTTTTTTTTGTTTCACTGAAATTGTTAGTTGAATACTGACTGTTAATTTAAATAAGTGTATGAATTAGATTAAAAAATAAATCTTAAACAATCAATAGGATTCTAACATTTGGATAACACTCACTGCTGAATACTTTCCACCGCCATTACTTCTTTACATACTAGTCTTTTTATGGCACCTGATCTTGTAGGATGCTGTTTATTTCGAGTGAAGATAATGGTAGTATTTTGATGTTTAGGTAAATGAGTATTTCATTTAAATTTTCATTGAATTATTTTCTGTATTAAAGGCTCCTGGGAAGAACTTATTTTACGTTTTATAGCCCTAAGCCTACTTTAGAACAGTCATTGATTTTTTTAAATTTACAATAGGTTTATATTGTATTATAAATCGTAAACATGGGATACTGCTTTTGTTCAGCTTGTTTTACCAAAAATATTGTATACAAAGAAGTCTTTAACAATTAGATATATTGTATGACATATCTTTATACTGTTTTCATTGCAAATAATTATGCTATTCATTTTAATTATTTAATTCATTATTTTGCCTGTTGAGCAAATATTTTAGTCTGTTTATACAAAAATTTAAACTAATTCATTACACATCTGAATAGACAAAAACTAGTGTACTCGTATAATATAATACTACTATTGTAACTATTATCGTAATACAAGACTCGTACTATATTTAATAATTCACTCGTATACTATTAACATAATAATACACAATTCCTTTTAATTATTTTATTCATTATTCAATTGATATTTACCTATTGCACAAATATTTCAGTCAGCTTTATAGGCCTTTAAACTGGTTTATTATAAAACGCAGTAAA
>CM063498.1:205283362-205309162 GCA_032207245.1 Pardosa pseudoannulata | reverse complement strand
CTGACAAATTTCACAAACTCATACTAAAATGTTATGCTGAAGCAAAATTTTTACAGTTTTATTTACGTATAACATCTGATACTGATTTGTACTACATAAACAATGAAACATAATTCAATACTATATAGAGAAAAATGTAAAAATATTACAAGAAATATTTAGGAAATTTTTTTTAATTTTTCTTTTATTGGATTTTTCCTTAACTTCTTCAATATATTTTTCAGTCACTTTTTTAGAGTAGTTATTCAGAAATATTTTATAAATAGTTAAAATTATATTTTTAAAATGAAGTAAACAATCATGCAAACATAATTTAGAACGCCTATTTATATAATCTATTACATTTTTAAGATATGGTTAAGTGACTGAGTTGATTATCATTTGCTATAAAATTGCTGTTATATTTTAATAAAAAATTTGTAAATATCTGAATACATAAATGTAACTTTAAGTGTAAATACAGTTTTTTTAGTTCCTCTACCTAAAGCATCTATTAATTAAAATTTATTTATATAATTATAACAGCTTGCAAATTTTATTTAGATGGGATTTTTCTACTTTTGGCTGTTAGACATATCTATTCAAAAACTTTAAGCATGTTTATTTAATTACTTTTCTACAGGTTATATGAGAACTTACCTGTTATAAAATAGTACAGCATTGAATAAAGGTTATATTTTTATAATAAAAATGTGTAAAAACATTGCTTCTGTCGATTACTTTAGATTAATTTTTTTTCTTACATTTATAAATTTTCTTTTGGTAGTTTAATTTTTATTACATATATGTTTTCTTTACGCTTCGACATTCAAAATTTTAAATTGTAGAAAGTTAATATAAAAAATCTGGAAAAAGAGCTCAGGACGTAAAAAATATGAAGTTGATAAATCAGAAACAATTTAAAGTGCAGATAACATTGATTCTACATAGAAATTTCAAAGTTGCTATTGTAATATGGAAAAGAAGTTGCACATCAACTTTTATTAATAAAGCCCCTTAAAAACACATTATAAATCAATGAAGTAAGGATACATAAATCTTTTATTGTGGTAATAATAACTAGTTTTCCTTTAGGATAAAACAGAAATTGTAATTTGTGAGTTATCAACAATAGCCAAGTTGCAATACACAGCAAAAACAAAACTTTAACATAACTTAGAATACATTTAACTTACGGATATTAAATGTTGTATTATATAATTATAAACTCCTGAATGAGATCTAACAATAAAATGAAACTTATTTTTAAAACGACAGTTATAATATACAATATGATACAAAGCACATACTAATAACAAAACATTTGAACCATTCTAAAGTGTCGAACTTAAGAATTACCATCATTCATATGATATACTTAATTAGAAAACAGCTCATAAAATAATAGGAGAAACAGTAGCAAAATTGCTACTTACCTTACATATAAAAACAAACATTATTTTACTTCATAAATTTCTTTTTTTTTTTTTTTTTTCCCCAAAAGAAGTAATAGGCAAGCAATCAACAAGCATCCACAGAATAAATAGAATACCGCCTTTGAGAGATCACGTGACCGGTTTTCGGAAAATCAGCACGCAGGCCTTGTGTTTAGATGGCTGTGTTCTGACGCTGCAAAACTTATATAACCGTGGTCCTGCAATATAAATTGTAATTACATCACAGATAAATGTGTTTGTAGATAAAAAAATAAAGTTTTAATTAAATTTTGCATAATTAATAGTATTTTTAATCAATATCCATTTTACCCCACCTCTGGGGTAAAATGGGTATAAAAAAAGAAGTAAAAAATTATAAATGTACAATTTAAGAAAATGTATGAAACTATTTTAATAATAATGATAATGAACCCAATGCATGAATACATGCAAAAAAAATTGCTTGTTTATAGTTTTTTTTAAATGAAAAAGAAATCTGAATGAGAAATCACGCTTTTTCTACCCATTTTACCCCTCTAGACCCCATTTCACAGGCAGATGTCATAATGCTAAAAAATGTTAAAATAATATTTAAAACATGAAAGAAATAGGCATCCGAAACGTCATTTCTAATTTTGAAAACACATTTGCCGATTGTTTTATATAAGCTAAATTATGACAATATTTCTTCTGCCTCTGATTTTTAAAGAGAAATCAAAGAAAAAATCTTGTAAAGGGGCTCAAGACCTTTAAACCTTCATTTCACTTTTTCGATTTTATAAAAAATGCATGCTATAGATTGGAATGTTCTACGCATTAAAAAAAAGACATAAAATTCCTTTTACTTTAAAAGTTAGTATATTACTATAAGAGTTATTAAGTATGTTCCTTTTACTTTAAAAGTACTTTAAAGTTATTTAAATGTTATATGATAAAAGTCTGTAAAAGAGTGATTTCTGTGTTTTGAAGTGGACTTGAAGTTGATTTTTATCAGACTGCAAAATTTTAATGTTGCACGCAAGATTCCTCAAAACCTATTTAATCCTTTTGCAGCATTATAATCTTCATTTCAATACAATAATGGTTTCTTATAATTGAAGTAAAATTATTGGTATGAGAGTAATATTTTTTTTATTTTAGAGAGGGAAGCAAATGTCAAATTAATTAAAATAATATAATGAATTATAGGAAAAACTTTTCTATAGTATATTTTTATATAATTTTTTATACCTTTACGTCCTCCATTATTGGTTATTTTTTGCGTACCATCAATGGTACGTGTACCACAAGTTAGGAAATGCTGATATAGATGAAAAACAACAAGGATAATTTATAATTTATGACCATCTTTCAGGGAATCATCAGCTGGCAAAAAGCAGAATATATTCGACCTGGAAAAATGAGAACCTTATCCCCCAAATGCATTAAAATTCTGAAGACATTCAACCTGTACGTTTGCTTCTTTGCACTGGTAAGTGTCTATTCGCTCACGCTCGTCTTCAAAATTCTCAAATAGTAATGATTTATTTCCTAAATATTCAGTTTCTAAAAGAAAATTCTCCTTCAGTTAGAAAAAATATGGTATGCATTATCACATGAGATAGTTCTGTGTTAAATTCCGAGAAGAAAATATTTGCAAATTACGTATGATTATCGTGTCTTTAGTTCAGCAAATTCAAACATCTGGTTAACTGTGAGTTGTATCTCTCCATGTCATTTTCCTTTGTTTCAGGGATTGTGTGTTGCCTTACCAGGTCCTTGTCTCTTGGATTTGCAACATATCGTCCAAACTGATACACAACAAATTGCTTTCATCTATGCCGCAAGATCAGTTGGATATGTCATAGGCTCAATACTTTGTAAGTGTTTAGTAACCAAACATTACTTTTGACGATATTCATTAGAATCATTTTCTTGGCTCGTGAAGACGTATGTTGGAAGGGGGGATTCAAACAACCCCTCCCCCAAAATTTTCTGATTTATACTGGGCGTTCCCAGAAGGTCTGATAAACTCTGCACAGCCAATTTAGTTGTTTGGAAGAAAAACTGCCCAAATTGCCCAGTACTTCTACGACCCATAGTTTTCGAGAAAAATGCAAGAGTATATGTATGACGCCATACCCGGTTTGTCATACAATGCTTTTATTCGAAAAAATGATTGTCGTTATTCGCGTATTTAAACCTTAAAATGAAAAGATTTGATAAAAATATTTTTATTTAATATTTTGTCAAAAGTGGTTTCAAAAAATTACATTAACACATTCTCTACCCGAAAGCTTTTGCGTTTCTGATACCGAGTACTGGCAGAAATAATGAAATTTTGAAATTGCTTGCCAAGCATTCTTGTATCGTTAAGGCAAGGATAAAAGTTATAAAAATGCACTCAGCATACAGAAGAGTTATTATTGTTCAATTAGAGTTATTTTCTTTACTAATATTCTTTCCTAATAGTTATTTTCTGTACCATATTTCAAATGAGTATTCTTTCTGCTTATCCTCTGTTCCAGTAGGGATGTGTATGTGTCAATGCGTTGTTCTATTCTATTTTTATTTTTACCACTTTTTTCTCTCTTGCACATGCACTTTTTGGTCACCTTCTGTACTAGAAGTGGTCTTTCTGATCTTTTTCTACCTGTTCTGTGTGTCATCTTTCTGTCTCACCTGTTCCTATCCTAAATATGCATGGTGACGTGAGTGATGACGATTTCTACGACTCCTACTCCCAGAGTCTGTCCAGCCTACTATAATGGAGAGTTGTGTTGAAGAGAGGGATTTCTCTTCTAATATGTGTTGTTATGGCTCACCTTTCTTCTCTTGTACTAGCGAGTAAGATATATATACTTACGTAACGTATGTGAGTGTGTATACATATCTTAATAATTTTATTTTCTGTTTTTTATTTTTTTTGTCTTTTTTCCCACAGTATACTGTATGAGTGTTATGGGAATGGGCTGTGGACAAATAAGAGACGTTTTCAGTCTCTATGTATATACAAAAAGCTAAAAAAAACTGGTATAGGCATGCGTATGTAAATAAAGAGATAAGGAACCAGTCACACTAAAGAGCTGTGATCGGAAAAGCTTATATAAGACAAAAAGTGTCTGGCACAGTTGTTAGATCGGTCACTGACTCTACAATTGTACGTTATCGAGATTTAAGTGAGTTTGAACGTGGTGCTATAGTCGGTGCACAATTTGGATGAATTTGAAATTTGGATTTTGCCGTAAAACCATTTCATTAATGTACTATCAATATCGGGAATCCGGTAAAACATCAAACCTTCGACATCGCTCTAGCCGAAAAGAAGGTCTTGCAAGAACGGGACCAACGCCGACTGGGGAAAATCATTAAATGTGACAAAAGTGCAACCCTTCCATAAATTGCTGCAATTTTCAATGCTGGGTCATCAACAATTGTCAGCGTGCGAACCATTCAATTAAACATCCTCGAGTGGCCTTCAGAGCCCAAGGTCCACTCGAGTACCCTTGATGACTGCACGACTCAAAGCTTTACACCCCTCCATTGCCGGGAAAACCGAAAATGGATTGTTGATGACTGTAAACGCGTTGACTGGTCTGACGAGTCTCGTTCCAAGTTGTATCGGGTGAATGTACGTGTATGGAGACAACCTCATAAATCCATGGACCCTGCATGCATTAGGGAATGTTAGTGGAGGCTCTGTGATGGTGTGCAGCATGTGCAGTTGGAGTGATATGGGACCCTTTATATGTCTAGATACGGAACTGACCGGTGATACGTACGTAAGCATCCTGTATGATTACCAGCATTTATTCATTGTGCATGCCAGTGTTCTTGGGGGATTCCAGAAGGACAATGCGACACCGCACACGTCCTGAATTGCTGCTACAGAGTGGTTCCAGGAAAACTCTTGATTTTAAACACTTTCTCTGGCCACCAAAATTCCTAGACATAAGCATATCTGAGATGCCTTGCCACGTGCTGTTCAGAAGAGATTTCATTCACCTCATACTGTTAGGTATTTAGGGATAACCCTGGGGAATTCATGGTGTCAATTACCTCCAGCAATACTTCAGACATTAGTCGAGTCCATTGGGCGGCACTTCTGCGTGCTCTTGGGGACCCTACACGATGTTAGGCAGGTGTACCAGATTTTTTAGGTCTTTAGTGTATATATCTGTGTGTAAGTCTGTGTGTATGCCTGCGTGCGTGTGTGTTTGTTTGCGTGTGTGCGCGAATGTTCTAAAATTGAAAAAAAAAATGTAATTATTTTTCAAACTAGGAAAAAATGCTATCATGATAGCTCTTTTTCGATCTATTTTCAGGTATCAAATGTTTTCGATTGATTTCTGATTTCTTATATACTTTACTCATAAATAGTATGTGCTAAAAGGTGACCTCACAACGTTGAATTTGTGGCTCATTGATAAGTGATATAATCGTGTAAAGAAAATATTTGTTAAGATTGATCAGAAATTTTATTATAAAACTAAATTGATTTTTTAATGGTTCTCTTTACAGGTGGGATTTTACTGGATGCAGTCAAATCCAAACAAGCTGTTATGACCATTTGTAATTTTTTGATCTCTTCATCCATGCTTGGAATACCGTGGAGCAGAAATTTACCTACTTTGACGGAATTCATGGTTATTAATGGCCTGTCACTTGGTGCTGTCGACATTGGTATATCGTTTCCATTCAAAATATCTAACAATCACTTTAGATAATCGCAAATTATATTCAAAATATTTAACTCTTATGAGAACAGTAGACGTTGCGATGTGTTTATAAAAATTATGCTATTGTTGTTACTCATCACCATTGTTCCCCCAGGTCTTCATTGATTCTAGTATATGCTTCTTTAGGCTTCCCATTCTTCTTTTTTAGTGTTTTTGCTTCTAGTAATGCTTCCAGGTCGTAATTGTGTTTTTATCAGTATTAAAATTTACAATTTGTACCTAAGTATTTAAACTATGATAATTGATTCGACAATATACCTGTAAGGTACATTGTCCATAAATTTTAAAGGTAAAAGACGATTAGGCATACACTTGGAGTATTTCATATATTTATACAATTAAAACATTTTTCTCTTAAAAACTGTTAAGAGTAGTTATTAGTGCAATTGAATTGTCAGTTAAAATAACAAGTATAATAATTTTTCATTTGATGGATATTGAAATACCCTCTTTGATTCTTATCCTTAGATGTATTTAACATTTGAGAGAGAAATATTGAATTTTTAAACAATTTTGTACAGTTAAATATCTGCTGTAACCTTAAAGTGATAACTATTGCATAAACGAATCCTGACATTGCCTCTATGTTCTGCTTTCAGGAGGCAATGTGGTGTGCCTGACGTTATGGGGAGGCGATAGTGGACCTTTCTTTCAAGCTTTGCATTTCACTTTCGGCATGGGTGGTCTGGTGGCGCCGCTCATCGCAGCTCCATTCCTTGGCGATTTCACCGTCGAAGATTACACCACGATAGAAACGAACAATGTTACATATCCAACCAATTTTACTAGTCTAATGCCTCAATTTATCCACGGCAACGGCTCTGTGTCAAATTCTACCATGCCTAACATTGTGTACCCTTTATCAATTATTGGAATATTCATTCAATCTGTCACTCTTCTGTTCCTCCTGATGTTTCTCATTTCACCCGTAGAAGAAAAGCTATCACCGATCAAAAACGAGGAAAACCCTAATTCGGATCTAGGATTTCTGATTACTGTAATTATCCTCAATTTTCTACTGCTCTTCGTAGAAACTGGGACAGAAATTGGGTATAGCCAAATGCTAACAACGTACGTCGTTAAAGGGAGACTGAAGCTGACTTCTGCCGTAAGTTCCTACATGACATCAACATTCTGGGCCGCGTTCACCCTTTCCAGATTTGTTTCTATATTCCTGGCTATCAAAGTTAGCAGTTTCAAACTCATCGTATATGACTTAGCTATAACCTTGGTTGGGTCGTTTGTCTTGCTGTTCCTGGCGTCTTATGAGTGGGCTATATGGCTCGCTTCTGTTCTCTTGGGTGTAGGAATTGCTCTGTTTTTTCCTGCGGCGCTAGCATGGCTCGACACATATTAATGTAACTAACAAAATTGCCTCCATCTGTAATGTAGGGGAAGCTTTCGGTGAAATGTTAATACCGTTTACTATCAGCTACTTTATAGACACTGTACCTGATGTATTAATATACAAAGTGCCAGCTTCCAGTATTTTCTCCTCTGTGTTAGTCTTCGTTTTATATCTAATTTTAAGAAAAAATGGAAAGAAAAATGTGTTTAAAGAGCCCGAATGCTTTGTTATTAGTGGTCCAAGTATCAATACTTAATTGAACTGTTTTTTTTTTCTCTCTAATTTTCATATCAACGACATATTTCATTATCTTTACGGGTAGGAGTATCAATAAGTAACACATCCTTTAGAACACAGTAATAAAAAGACTATTGAGGACAATATGAAAAGAAATGAATGTATAATTAATTTATTAATTTTTGACATAAGTTCTGTTCGCATTTACGTATTTGTCCCTGCGCTGGATCAGTGTGTAAACCTCGGCTTTAAAGAATTCCGTAGAATGCATTTAGAGGGCGATACTGTCACATAACTCGTTGAAGCCGGTTAAATATGCGTCCGTTTAACCTCTTCATGAGACAAAACCTCTGAGTCTGAGAAATGGCATTGAAGCAGATGAAATTCTGAAGGTGCCCAATGGACTGCATAAACATTTTCACCCGTTTACACAAAGACAGTGGCTTCCGAGTTCTGCATTCATCGATTAAAGTCGTTAAAAGTAATTTACACCATCTTCCCACATTTGTCCCACAAATGCCTCCTTAACGGAGATTAATGCAGTCTACCAGTAAATAGAATCACTGAGATCTCCGAAGCATTAGATGCAGGCAATCACATCCTATGTTGTTATTACTTATCTCCCTGATGTAGGAAAGCCTACACCAGTTCCAATAGTCGCCCTCGCAATATGCAACTTGTTCATGGCTAAGGGTAATATGCAGTTTCACTCTGAGCGACGAACCACGAGAGCTGAAGACTGACTAAGCCTCAAGATGGGGTGTGCCTTTCGTTTGATGAGCACCGACATGAAGAAAAACGACTTTGCTTAAGTGGGGCCTAGTAATTTAGAAGCATGGACCTAGCAGAAGACCTCTGCCCACAGGTTTGACCTTCCACCTCAAGAGATATCGTTTAAGAACTTGGAGGACCTGTGACCACGAACCTATTTTACGTGCCTTAGTCTCGTTTAATAAATACGGTAGACCTTTGGCCGGCTCGAGCCTCGATTTCGCCACCCTCCGGTTACGATATCGCTGCCTTTGCCGACTGAACTATCGTAGCCTCTGTCGCACCGTATATTTGGACCATTCACGTTTCCTCCAAATCATTTCATATTGCAAAGAAAATGTGCATGAACATTACTTATTGATACACTCTCGTAGTTATATATTTTGGTTAAATTTTATGGGATAAAATATTGTCTGAAGTGTCTGTAAAATCATTTCTGTTTGATCTTCGAGATAACAAAATTTTTAGATGTCTGAGAAATGGCATTGAAGCAAGTGACACTGATTCATTTGTTCCTTGTAGCAGTTAATTGACACAATCTGCAAATTAACTTGCATGTCAAATGGTTGGTGCGCTACAAGAAAAAAATTTCTCCTTTTCTTGTAAAGAACAGTGTGTGCCTTGTATACTTGTAATAATTAAATTATATGTAATAGTTGTTTAATTTTCTTGTATTTATATATTGACTGTGAAACTTCTGATTTTTATGCATCAATACACAATAAAATTCCTTCTCACTAAAAAAATGTCTCGATGTCTCAACCTATATATTTACATACTAGCCGTTTTGCCCCCAGATTTCAGTCTGCGTATGCTATCCAGGAACGAATCATCCCATAGTCTAAGTTGTCTCAAAGTGTGTTCCTCTGAACCCTGGGGTTCCGCAACGACCCTCCATGGGTTCCTCAGGAAATTTTTTAACACAATTTGTCATAAACGAAAAAACTTATTTTTCTTCGGGGAAGCATGAAAAATTTAATAAACTAACACTGGACTGTTCAAACACATCTTTTTGTTAAACAGTGTTAGTGTCAGAATTCTGGTGTATTTTGAAAGGGAAATATCCATTATTATCAGAAAAGTCTATATGTGCAGTTACCATTTGCAACCACTTATATTTTCAAAACTGGCTTTTCAACACATGTCTGATCAAAAACTAAATACGGAAATATGATGGCAGCAGAGAATGATGCGAAAATACGTAAATCTTCCTTACAATTAAATTTTAAAGAACTTTGTGGTAGTCAAAAATTGAAGATATTCATCCTATTAATACTTTCCCTCAAGTTACCACATTACTTGTATTATTTCCTAGAAAAATTTTTTTTCTTCCATGCCACTTTTTGTAAGTTCTACCTACATTTCAGCACTGTTTTATATTCTTTACTTTTTATGTTTATGTCTAATCAGTGATAAATTATATTTCGCCCTTAAGTAAAGCCCTTAGTTTTTCCTAAAACATATCTTTCAGGGGTTTCTTGATATGTGTGTGATAAGAAAACATTCCGTGGAGTAAAAAAGTTTGATAACCAGTGCCATCGACGAATCAGGACCAACTAAACCCTTGAAAAGGCGAATGAGTGCCACAAGATTTCATCTCTATTCTCACACAAGCCACATTCACAAATCAGGACCGATTACACCTTTGAAAAGGCAAATAGAGTGCTTCAAGATTTCATCTCTATTCTCACACAAGTCGCAGTGCCATTTTCAAAGACATAGGATGTGCGATCATCCAGCATAGTGCTTGCTTGAAACATCAAATTTCCCATCAAACTTGCCATAACGGTCGATTTCCCTTCACTGATGAGTCAGGTTCAGTTTTATCGGACTCGTAACTTTTAACACATTTGTCCTTGTGAATGTATTGCACGTCCAATTCACAGAACTATTATTAATCAGCAAAACAAATCTATTTTCAAATTAATCTTTTTTCTGCTTATTTTTTTTATCAAGTTTAATCGATTTAAAATTTCACTGATTGTCACACCAATAGAACCAAAGACCAGTTACTTGACCTCCAATGTCCGAGAAACAGGTGCATCAAAAGCATTTACTGTAGAGCTTCAAATCAAACCAATTACTGCGAAATCGTTAGAAAAATTCTCTTTGGAATGGATTGGTTAGTCTAGAGAGCTAGGATGTACAATTTTACTTTTAAGGCTAATGAGACCGGGACCTGCTGCGAATCTGTATGCCATCAGTGGAATTCGAAACCATGAATTCCGGTACCGAATAGACAAGCGCTACCCATTCGGCCATCGTCCGGCCACTTCTATTTGGAACCACAATCTGTATATTTGAGTGGAGTGGCCCAGTACTTGTGGTCTGCCAACCATCTCTACTATAAGCCTGGAGGACCACAAGGTCAAATGGGGCCGGATTGGTGCATGAATGTCTAAGAACCACAGCTGTGTTGAATGTTTCTAGTCGTTTGGAGTTAGTTTTAAGGAAGAGGTCTTTGTCTAAAGAGCTATCAACTATCAAAACATCTCCACCTACTTAACCTCAAAATGCATTACTGTGAATAAACTTTGAGGAAAATTATTTTACGATATCTGTCAAGCAAGAAGGCATATAATGACATCCAAATGAATATCCCCTATTCATATAAAACTAAGTATTCCAAGTTATTTGAGTGGAATAGTCCCTTATCAAAAATTAGCAATGGAAATTTTAAAAAAATTAAAAACCGACTCACGAGATACATTGACTTCCTTTAAGTGAATTCCTGAAAAAAAAACCTGACTAGAATAACAGGTTGCAAATTGCATCAAAGAAAAATTTAAAGATCAGCGGTATGGAGAGATACATATTTCCGAAAGGGGAATTAAAAAAAAATAAGGTTTCGAAAAAGTATTTCTACTTGAGAGATTTCAAAGCTAAGAATAAAGTTTGAATTTGGGGCAGAAGAATAATGTTAACTTCCCCATAAAGAGAAGCATATCTGCATTATTCTACCCGGTCTGAGATTTACAAAGAAAACTCGTTTGTAAAGGAATTTTTTCGGGTGGGAACCTATTTTTCAGTAGAAGGAATTGTGAATATTTTCTGAGTGCAAAATAAATTTTTCCACATTTATAGAATAACATGTCTAAAGGCATGAAAGAATATCAGGAAAATTATTAAATATTTACCTTAAGGCAAAAAAATTAAAAAGCAGAATTAAATAAGAGAAAACTTTCACCCACAAAAATATAAATAAATTCTTTACCAAACCTAAAAAATGTTAAGTATGTTCCTAAACTGAATTTTTAGAATTCCTTGCATAACATAAATGTTTTAAGTCTTTTATCCTTGTATTATCTATTAAGCATCCAATTCACAAAACTATTATTAATCAGCAAAGGATATCAGTTTTCAAATTAATCTTTTTTATGCGCATTTTCCATTGGGCAACAATCCGAACAATAACCGAGTAAGTATAGCACTGCTCCTTGGTACTGGAGTTCAGGGGCTCGAATCCCACTGACTACATGGATGTTCGTAACCGTTCTGAATCGGCTTTAAGCATTAGGTCCCGTTTTGTTACCCGTGTAGCAAAAATCACACTGTAGAGCTCCAAACCAAGCCAAATAGGTCACCTGAAAAAACTCGAGAGCTAATAAAACCGAGACCTACTGCTTAAAGCGGATTCCGAACGCCAATGAACATTCAGTGGGGATTCGAAACCGGTACCAAAGAGAAGTGCCCTACTCCTTCAGTCATCGTTCGGTAAATTTGTAAATATTGATAAATCCAAAAATAATGTTAGTATCTTTACATAATGCATAATTTACATCGAAAATGCAAGCAATTTATATTTTTCCCAATACTATAAAAGTTTAAAAAATGTATGTGGGAGATTTATTCCCACGGTAAAAAGATGCTCCAAAGCTTAACAAACACTAACTTATTTAATGAAAACTATTTACAACTTATGTAAAAATTATATGGTGTCTAGGGACAGTTAAAATGAGAGTTGACATCGGTGCCCGTCTGGCATAACATAAGCGCCCGTCTTGGCGATCAGTCGGTAGTGCCGTCTGCACTCGGTACTGTCCAGCTCAAGTCTGTGTTCTGTCAATCTCGGTGTTCCACTCGGGAGGGTTGTTGCCATACTGTAGAAGTAAAAGTTCATTTGCTCTAAGCGCGCATCAAATCTGGTGTTCGATGTCATCCAGGCTACCACATGTATTTTTATTACTTCGTTCTTAAACAAGACGTGCCGAAGGATAGCCAAATAGTAGAGGGCTGCTCTTCAGTTCCGGAGTTTGCGAGTTCGAATCCCGCTGCTGGAAGGGATGTTCGTATCCGTTCGAAAGACTAAGCAGTAGGTCCCGGTTTTGGTAGCCCTCGTGAGCAAAGCAGTAGACCGTAGTGCTCCAAACCAAACATAAATAGGACGTTTTGCATTATGTTTTCCCAAATCTTATTATATATAGTTATATTTGACTTTAATTACTGTATTACCAGCAACTTCAAATTCCACTCTAAGCCAACACTAATCTCAGGTTCGCGAATATTAAATAATCAATACATATTTTTATTTTTGAGTTATATTTGAAATATTTACATTTAAAAAACTCATTTATTTTCACTACAGTTTTAAATACAAAGTAAATACGTGATCTAAGGTATACGTTTATTTATTAATCTTTTCTTATTTTTCAAGCAGATTGTAAAATTTTAAATACATCAAGTGTAAACAGTAAACAAATATTACCATCATGTAATAACACAGCTGATTTCATTCAGAGCTTTGAACTTTGTGGAATATGATTGGTTCAACAGATGAGGGTTCTATGAAAATTCTTCGAAGCTTATGAAGTTCAACTGTAATTCTCGGAGAATGATGGCAAATATCGACAGGTTCAGTCGATGTTATGCACCGTGCGGTATCGATAATATAAAAAATCAATCACGTTATTTGTTCATTAACATGATTGTTTATATTATTACTCGCTACTAATGATTACCATTCTCTCAATTTTTTTTTTATATTTTAGCTATTTCAGAAGCATCTTTCACTCGTGCAGCTCTTGGATATACTAATAACAATATAATAAAGACATCTGCATTGAAAATTTGCCTTACCTTTCATCGTTTTCGTTTTAAAAACAACCTATTAACATAAACTTTATGATTTAAACGTATTTTTTATTCACATATAATAAAAAAAATGTTGATTTGGTTTGATTTTGGAGTGCTACGGTCTACTTTTTGCAACACGAGGGCTAATGAGACCGGGACCTACTGCTTAAAGTCGATTCCGAACGGCTGCGAACATCCATGCCATAGTGGGATTCGAACCCACGAACTCCGGCTCCGAAGGCCATCACCCTAACCTTCGGCCATCGTTCGGCAAAAAAAAAAAAATGTGGAAACTATTATTAATAGAGAATGAAATTTTATATTAAAATTAAAATAAATAAAAATATAATTATGTTACAACAGCCATCCTTAGCATATCAAAAATTAAAAAGATTGAAAGATATTTCTAAATTATAACGTCAACTACAATTTAAACTCAAATCTTTTCATTCAAAAACAATTTTAAAAAATGTTGACACGATTATTAATACAGAAGGATTTTTTAAAATTAAAATCAAAATAAATAAAAGCATAATTACTAAACCAAAACATCATACAATATCATCTATAGTGTAACGATCCGTTACATGACCCTAGCGAAAGAAGAGCGGAAGGTGACCTTTAGCAGCGGACAATTATGGTTAGCGGCAGGTAGAAACGGGCGGTCCTAACAATAGCCATTTGTGTACTAGGTCCCGTCAACGAACCCACGACTCACGCTTAAATGGACGTAATTGAAAACTGTCGGTACGCTAAGGCCACGGCGTCTGAGCCTTTGTGAGGGTTATTTGAGTGAAAAGACTAACGTAATAATTATTAATCGAGCGATGCTATAGTGTTTGAAATTGCACAATTTCAATAAACTTACTTTTTTTTTACATTCTGAACACAATACTTGAATATAACACATGCAAACAAAGGAATTATCTGATTACAATAAAAACATAGTTCAAACACAGATAAAAAAAAAATTAACTTTCGATGGGAAGTACTGCAATTTTTGTGATTGCCCTTTTTATTTCGCCTGTTTTTGTTTTTACCCTTGCTGTTCTTACTTTGTTATCTGAGCCATGATAAACCTCGACAATTCGACCCATAAGCCATTTACAAACAGGTAAAAAGTCCTCCTTGACGAGTACCATGGTTCCTATAGATAAATTATTTTTTTTTCTATTTGCCACTTGTTTCTCTGTTGTAGTGTTCCTAGATAATCCATTGACCATTTTTTTCCAGATAATTTGGACAAATTTTGTCGTTCTTTGCCAACGACTTAAGCGATTCTCGTTTACATCCACTATCATCGGCTCTGGGATTTCACTAATCGATCTCCCAATTAAAAAATGCCCAGGTGTCAAAACTTCATAGTTGTCAAAATCATTTAAAATGGGTGTAATTTTAATATGCCCTCTATTTGCACAATAACGGTTTCAAACTCTTCGTACGTAAAACTTAAATTTCCTATCGCTCTCTTTAAATGGTGTTTTACAGATTTTACACCGGCCTCCCATAACCCTCCGAAATGTGGGGACCTTGGGGGGGGATAAAGTTCCAGTCTATTTCTTCAGAAATAAAATATGAGGCTAACATTTTGTCAGGAAAATTTCACAACATTGTAAAACTTTTTCAATTGAGAATAGGTCCCACAAAATTAGTAGCATTGTCTGTGAATATTTTCGCACATTTGCCGCGTCGAGACAAGTGGCAATTAAGGCAGTAGAAGTTAAATCTGACAAAAGCTCAAGGTGAATAGCACGTGTTATGAAGCATATATACACACATATGTAAATCTTATTAAGCAAACCCTTTCTTTGATTTTTGTAAGCAACGAAAAATGGCCCGCTCAGGTCCAAGCCTGTCACACTAAATGGGGTGATCTACCTTTCATGTGGCAAATTACCCATAATCTGTGAAGACAAAATGGGTTTGTATTTAAAACAGGTCACGCAAATGTGTACAGTTTTTTCTCGCCAAATCTCTGCCTCCTAAAGGCCAAAACTTCAAGCATACAAGCCTTGAGGGCCAACATGCAGTAATCGTTTGTGTATAGTACAAAAGTAAATCTTACTTAACCTAGAATCTCTTGGTAGGATCACAGGGTTCTTTTGGGAATAAGGCAAAAATGCTTTCTCAAGTCTACCACCTACCCTCAGTATTTCCTTACTAACAGCAAAGGCGTATAAATTTCTTAAGTTACCTGTTACGATTCCCTTACAAACCAGAGTTTTTTGCTCGTAGACAATTATTTTTTTCTTCGGCAGCTTTCACCTCATCTGTACTAAGAGGACCAATCCCTTTGCTTTTACACTTACAATTAATTATGATCCTAAAAATATAAGAAAAACATTAATTATTTTATAATAATTGTTACTAATGTTCAACAGTTCCTCATAGATGTTAAAGCCTTCATGAATCAGCATAATTCTCTCGGAACCATCATTGACATCAGTCTCAACGGAACCTTTGCTTTCGTGCAAACAGGATTCTCTTTCAGTTGGTGTCAGATACTCTAGAACTGTAGTTTGTAAGTACTTATTTGAAGTATGTGCTCTACCAGGAAGTCTGCACAAGTCTATCAGTTGGAACTGTTCACTAGTGAAGAGGCACCAACTCCTCGAATTAGGAGATATGCGGGATTGTCCTTGGTTGAGCAATAAATCCAAGAATCTGGATTGGTTAATTCTGGATTTCGTTGACACGATTTTGGACGAATGACTTCCATTTTCTGCTGGATCCATTGATATGATATAATGTGACTTTAGAATCACTCAAAAAATATATATGATCCTTTACGATCGAGTCCCCTTTTAACTTCCGCACCTAGTCTGGCAGCAATCAGCGCACCAAGTAGTTACAGTCTAAGCCAAGATACTCTTTTTACCGGGGCAACTCCGCTTTTAGAAGCTATCAAATTTACAGAAACCCTTCCGCGATCTTGCACTCTAACATAAACCGCTGCTCTATATGATTTTTGGCTTGCGTCTGAGAAAACATGGATATCTACGTTTCCATCACAAATCTAAAACGAATCTTGGAACTATAAAGTTATTAAAATGCAATATCTCACTACACCACTGGGACCACTCGTCGCTAAATCTGAAGGAAGCTCAACGTCCCATGGTAATTTCCGTAACAAAACTTTTTGCAGCAAAAACTTTAATCTAACAGTAAAGGGTGTGATTAATCCAAGCGGATCCTACACCTTCCCAGCTGTCTGAAGAATAACACATTTTGTGTTTTCCTTTCCTTTTAATGCTTCAATCAAACAAGCAGTCTCAGTACATAAACTGTCCTCTTGAATGTCCCATTGAATACCTAAAACTTTCAGTATCTTCTCATTCGACTCCTTTGAACTTAGTGGGTTAATGTCAAAATGTTCTTCATTCCATTTTCTAGTCAAACTCTCATCATTTGTCACCCATTTTCGCAAATTCATGCTAGCTGTACTCATAATTTCTTTAGCTGCAGTGGAAATTTTAAAGGCTTCTAGCTCATTATCTGCTCCTGTAATAAGGTCGTCTACGTACATACACGTATCAAGAATTCGAAAAACGTCGGGATTCAAATCTCTAAATTTTTGAATATGTAGTTTGATAGTTGCTGCCAGTAGAAATGGGCTAGAATTTACACCAAAAAGTACACGCTTAAATCTGTACACCTCTAACTGGCTCTTAAGATTATGCAAATCGGCATCATTTTTCTCAACGAAAAGAAATCTCACTGCATCTGTCTTTCTCAGCTAAGAAGATCTGTAAAAATGCTTTTTCTACGTCTCCTAAAATCGCGACTTTGTTTAGTCTAAAATATAAAAGCAAATGAAACATATTCGGGTTTAAGTTAATACCCTGCCACAAACAGCCATTCAGGGATAAACGACCTACTTCATGTGAATTGGCGTCAAATACAATACGCATTTTTTGTAGTAACACTTTCTTGTCTGTACACAGCTTGATGCAGCAAATAAAAAACTGGCTTGTTTTCCGGTTTCGAAGTATCTGATACTCGTTCTATTATGTCTTTATTAAGATACTCGTTTAAAATTTCTCTATAATTTAAGTACAAAGTATTGTCATACTGCATTCGTCTCACTAGACATTTTAGTATGTTCTCTGCCACTGAAAAATTGTTCTCTAATTGTTCCCAGTTTTTCTTCCAGGGTAAGTTACTTAGTCGTCCGACCCAGCTTACGCCATACGGGTTTCTTCCAGGGTAAACTAACAACATAACGATTGTCTCTAAAGTCAACGGTTTTATTAAATATCTCTAGGGCTTTATCTTCATCATAACAGTTGGGATCACCCCTAATGCCAATTGATTCCAAGTCAAAGAATTGTTTCAACTGTGTTTAGACATTTTCACAAAACAAACCACATTACGTAAGTTGACCATCTTTTGGCAAATCTTCAATACTCCCACTTACTAAATAAATATCCAAACACTGAGTTCTGCAGTACTAAATTTGAGTTGGGTACATATATTTGCCCAGATTTTATCAAACCAAAAAATATTTCTGAACCAAATAGCAACTGTATTTTCCCCTTTATTGAAGTCCGGATCCGCTAAACTTAATTCCTTTAGGAATAGTAAAATTAGAGATATTAATGTTTTAAAAACATCAAATGAGTAATTTTGGGGATTACAAAAAAGTCTAATTTACGACTATAAGTTCTTTCTGTATTATAAATAATTGTATTAACTTTTGATTTTAACGTAGTTGAAATTCCAGATAAACAACCTACCGATAATTTAACATTTTCTTTCTGCAAATGAAGTTTATCAGCTAATTCCGATGAGCACGGATTAATCATACTTCCATTATCAAACAAAGTTTTAGCTGGTATAAAAATTCCCTCTTTACCCCTAATAAACACCACAGCTGTTTGTAAAAGCACTATCTTGAAACTTTTTTTTTTTCATTAGCCGCTGTTATGAAACATTGATTTCCGGTATCGCTTGTCTGACCTTTCACCTGACAGTGGAGACAGAACTTCGCAATTCTTCGAATTTTGCGAGAATGTTTTGTCTCTTTCGAAACAAAGTAAAGAGTTGTGCTTTTTATTTTTGCATAATCGACAAGAGTAAGTTGAATGGCAATTCTTTACAGTATGAATACCAAAACAACAAAAGCATAAATTTTGTTTCTTAACGAACTCAACTCTATCATTAACGCTAAAATTTTTGAACTTCAGGCATTTAAATAACTTATGCTCCCTATTACAAAGTTTACAAAAGCTAGAATTTTTATCAGTAACACACGAAACCATTGATGTAACCTTCGAATTATTTCGTTTAAGAATTACAGTATTCTTAGTAACACTCAGAGTTCTATCGTAATCTTTCAGAAAATCTAATAATTCTGATATTGTGGGCATTTTTTTTTAATTTCTTTCCCACCACAATCTAGTATTTTGATCAAGTTTCTGGCTAAGAATATACGCAAAGACAGTTAAAGAAAACCCTTCTATTTTTTACTCTAAACATTCCAATGCTCTAACGACTTCACATGTAGCATCAATCAAATTCAAAATTGCAGGTGCAAACTCACTTTGCACTGTTGGAATACTTATACATCTCTTGATATGCGCATAAATTTGTTCCCGTGTATTAGAATATCGTTCTTTTAAGAGGGACCATGCTAACTTATAATTAGGATCGGCTATAGAAATTGTTTGGATTATTCGAAAGGCATCTCCTTTCAGTGACAACTTTAAATATTGCAGTTTTATAGTATTTGATAAATTAGGATTCTGATCAATACTTGCTTTGAAAATATCTTTGAAAGAAAGCCAAGAATGCATTTCCCCCGAAAATGTGGGTAACGAAATTTTCGGTAAACGAACTACAGAATTTTCAAAAACAAACACTGTAGTTCCTAATTTACACTCTACAACATTAGTTTACGCTAATATACTATTAATATCAAACTATCTATCTATATCAATTATCTATATCAATTCTAAACTATCTATATCAATTAGAATATCATTTATATCTTCTTGCTCGTTCGTGAGCTTATCAATATTTTCCTCAGGCTTCAAACTAATAATAGAATCAAAAATGCTCATTCTGCAAACTACTAAATTTAGTTCGCAACAAATTACCAACACTTACATCTGGCTCAGAAAGTTTTTGTTTCAACTTCTTTAACGTTGATTTCGCAGTTTTCATTTTAGCAAGAAAATCTTTCAAATTAGTAGCCATTTTCGCTATACTATCAATTAATCTTATATTGCACACAAATTATCCACAAAAAGGAACGTATTTTTAAAGGGTTACTTACCCTTTCTCAGCTCGCTTATCTGCATGCTTTCGTTTTATTCATTCAATGTTCTCACGCGTATGTAACAAGTCAGATTCACTGTATCTAAGCGGCAATACGCTTCACTATATCAAATCGAAATTAATAATTCGGCATACAACTGGGGCTCGTTCGGAAAACTAAAATGTTATCGACAAAGTGCTCAGTGGACTGTAACTAAATAAATGACACGATGCTAAAAAACTAGAACTAAATGTCACAAAACCAAATCTTTAATGACAACTATTCGAACCAGAGTTTGGCTCTCATGCTCACGCCACTCGCAAACACAACTCTATATGAACATAAAACGACTAGGCCGCCATCTGGCACATTGCTTTCCGGAATGACTTAACAAACGGAAAGGTAAAATCATAGACTAACGCACTTTAGTCTATGATTAACGCACTTAACCGGTTTAGTCTATGGGTAAAATATTGGTTGCCTATTGGTTATTTATAGAAATACACATGAACGAGGAAGGACATTAATGTAGTTAGTGACACTGCGTGAAATTCCCTTATTCATAAATGCTATTTTATGTTGTCACCGTTTGTGAATTTCTTCAATTATATGTTAACAACACTCAATTCCAAAAGTTAAGCACGAAGATGAAAATGCTAATTTGCGGAAGGCAATCAGATTTAAAGAGGATGCAATTCGCTTCAGAGGTAGATGGAAGTATACAAAGATGTAAGTGAACATCCAATAGCGATTTCATGTCAAGAAATATGCAAACAGGTCAATCTTATAAGATGACAGCTTTAGGAAGGGTTATATAAAATGATTGTAAGTGCAGGATTGAAGGTGTTTAAAAATTTCGCAGTTTGTTTTCAAGACATACATGTTTGTATGACTTCCTGGTGACGAACGGAAGATTCTGAGAGCTGGTGTGCTGTGGGGCTCAGCAAGCCAGAGGAGCAGGACAGTCGATCACAGATGTTGCTCTTTTCTTCAGAGTTCATCATTCTGTAATTTCACGTTTATGGAAACAATTTGAAACCACACAGACAGTTGTCCGAAGGCCCGTAGCCGGTCTCCCAAGGGTTACAACCCCCGCGGAAGATCGATATATTGCTATTTTAGCCAAGCGGAATCGCAGAGCGACCTCCACACGTGTGACATCTATGGTTACAGCGTCCATTGGTAAGGCGATATCTGCAGCTACTGTACTCCAAAGATTACATACAAGTGGACTGTACGCCCGGGTACCTCGAGTTTGTGTTTTTCTATCCGCCCAATCAAGAGGGGCACGATTAAAGTGGTGCCGGGAACATGTCAATTGGACTCTAAATGGGACAATGCCATGTTTACTGATGAGTCAAGATTTGCTCTGGAGTGAGTTGACTAGCGTATAAGGATATGACGTGAACAAGGAACACTCAATCAGCCCCAAAACATCACCGAACATTACGTGTTTCGAGGTGGAATTATTATGGTGTTGGCAGGGATTTCATTAGGATACCACACCGACTTGCACGTCTTTAAACGGGGTTCTGTGACGGCTGTCCAGTATCGAGATGAAGTCCTAGAACACATTGTGAGATTTTACTCTGCAGCAGTTGGCCCTAATTTTGTTTTAATGGACGATAACGCAAGTCCTCATAGAGTGACATCGTCGATGACTACCTGGAGTGTGAAGGGATTGTTCGTATGGCGTGGCATGTTCATTTTCATGTTTACGATAGCCAATAGGCAACCAATATGTTTATCCTTCCGTTTGGAAAAGGAAGCCAAAATCGTCATAAGTTGAGATGTGTCCTGCTGTGTGAAATCGTCTTATTAAGATATGTCGCAGGCAACCCCAAGTCATAATGACATCAAATCACCAGAGATGAAAAATTTGGTACCATAAATTCCATTTTATGACGTAAAAATGCCTGTGACATATCTCAAATACAATATGGTAAAAGGTGATGTCAAACAGAACAAAAAAGAAATGTGAGAACTTAAAATATTCTATGTTGGATAATCGCAGACTTATATAAAATCCTGATAACAAGGAATATGAGATATTGTATAGCTTTACTTCCAATCACAGAGGTAAATAAACTAGCTGTTAGTAAGTGATTGATTAAATTCTTAAACATATTAGAATCTTGAGAACTATTAAATATTGACTATTAGAATCTTGACATACTTTGTAGAATTATTAAAATTATTAATTATATATATATATATATATATATATATATATATATATATATATATATATAATCATTAGATTCGTTCTTCTCTAGTTTATGATTCAATTGACAAAATTCTTAACCTCTCATCGTTTTGTATCTCCTCCTCTTAACTCTGCTCTCCTGGCTTGGTAATTTTTTTTTTTTATTGTGTGCTACCGTTGGAAGTGTTTTTTAAGCTAAAGTATGGCGGGTGTAGTTGATCACGATACGGCTGTAGGCATTAAAAAAGAATTAGAAGACGTAGCTGAATCACCCGAACAAACTGATGCACAAGATTCACCTCAAAATCAGTCTGAGGCAAATGGCTCTCAAAAACAAAGTAAAGGTATGTAAGCCTTTTATTCATTATTTTGTTTTGTTTTTAAGCATTTTAGATATGTTAATTGACATTTCCCTTCTTAGTTCTACAAGCACATTTGCCAAATACTGTTAACTCCGTTTTTCGTAGATTTTTAGAATTTGGTTACACCTCTTTAGACATGAATATTTTAATTAGAGTAATTTCTTTTTCTGACATTGCTGTACAAAAAGAGATGATTTAGTTAAATGTTTGTTATTACTGTTTTCATCTACTTGGGTGTTATGTTTATAAATATAATGTACACACTATTTACTGCTAAAATTGGGATGTTACAATTGTTGATAACCGCTTAACTTAATCAGTGTATATATTAATTCCATCGTATGTGCATTTGAAATATCCGTAAAGCAAATGCGTGCAAGAAGTTTGTTAATTGCTGCTTAATAAGTCTTAATTTACCGTATTTTCAAAAGCCTGTATTAATAATTTATTTCATACTTTTAAATTGGTCCCCAAAATGTTTATAAATTTATCATGACAACGATTAACATGAATACTTGCTAATAAATTAGTATTTAATGGTACGAATCTATAATTGATAAAATTAGCTGTAATGTATATTTTAATTTTTTCAATTGACATTAATTAATGGTATTGATCACATTATAAATAAGTAAATTATGTGCTTCCACTATTCAGTTTTAAAACAACCACAATTATTTCTGCACTGCACTTTGGTTTAGCATTTATAAAAGTCATAAATAAACTATTACAAAACTGTAAAACTTTTGTGCCCCTAATTTTTCTTTTTCTTCCACATGTACTTAAATGTTTTCTATCTATTGTATGTTACTGATATTTAAATTTATAGTGCATTCAGAAGATAACTTGTATACGAATTTACATGAAGTAATATATATTTTTAAATGGTTTTTCTAGACTTATTTCTGGCTTAGCAGGTGGGCCTACCATCTTTCAGTTGTGAATGGTTAGAGACTGTCATTTTAAGTTTTTCAGGGTGGCCACACAATGCAAATCATCAGGGTATTTTATAATTCTGAAAAATATCTGAATACTTTTCAAAATTTCGACAAAATGTGGAAGATTTTCCCAAAATTTAAACTAGATACTTCTAAACATGTATGTTAAACTAGATATTCTTTCATCCCAACTCATATTTAAATAAACATTTTGTCACTTTAATTTTAGCATTCACATACACACAGTTTAGATTATTATACTGAGATGTTGCAGCTGTAAAATACCTACTGATAAAAGAGAAAACCTACTAAAAAAAAGATTTGACATGTGATGTGATTCTTACTACTCCAATTAAAAGAGCAATGAAATTATTTGCATCCAAATTGAAAACTGTGCCAGTATTTACCTAAAATTATACTTTTTATACAAATTTAAAAAAAAAATGACACTGCACCACTATACAGACTTTGTACACTCCTTAAAACTCCTTGAAAAGAGTCCTTTATTTGTAAACTAAGTTATAATTTTTTAATACGAAATAAATTGCTAATGTTACAAAAGAAATTACATAACCCATTTCAAAAAGTTTCAACAAGATATTTTGGTTCTACCCTTTTTTAGGACATTCTACTGCAGGAGATATTTTAAGAGAATTTTATAAAAAGGTCAAATCGTTAATTCTTTTTTAGCTCTTTCGTGTATTAACAGATAGTCAATCTCTCTATTGGAACCCTTATGAGGCTTTCTAAAAGGATTTAGAAAGGGCATTTGCAATGTTTATGAATTAGTAGTTTCATAATTTTAAATAATGCTTTTAGGAAATGAGCATTATTTACTGATTGAGGTATTGTTTCGGTGTAGTTAGACTGAATTTGTTATTTAAGGATTCTTCTGCAAAGATCAACAATTTTAAAAATGAAACTGCTTATAAAATTATGTAATTAACAAAGATAATCAAAATTATAAATCTGAATAAGTTTTTGTCATCCATAATTTTCAGCAAAATCCTTGAACTTGAAAGACTTTTTTAAAAGTCTTCAATTTCTCCTTGTAAATACCTGTATAAACACCTGTATGCAATCTATCCCAGATCAAAATTTAGCTCATATCCAAGAAATGTTATATAACTGATATATGTCAAGAAATTTTGGGAAAACTATTAGTATTAACTATTATTTCATCATTTATCCTCAGGGTTTTACAGCCTCTTTTTTTATACTCATCAGCATAACTTAATATAATTTATTTTGATGTGTTATTTTTTTTCTTTAGAAAGTTATGTAGAATTTCTTTTTTGTAAACTTATAAAATATTTTGCATGTTTACATCTTTAAAATGTTTCATGATGTTAAAGCTATATAGTTATATATTAAACCTTAAGTCAACCAGTCTTAAACTAATTCTGCTATTATAGCTGTTAGTTAATCAGGTATTTGGCAAAAATGTAATATTGACCATTTCCTCTCAATTTTGTATATTTTCATTTGCTTTATTTCACCTGTTTAAGATAGTGAAAATATATGAAATCTCACAGAAATTTTTTTTTTCTCTGGAGGTGGGGGGGGGGGGGGGTTTGATTCACCCAACTGGTGGGAAAGTATATCATTTGTTTCTTTCAAAAGCATTTTATGATCTTACATGACATTAAACATCTATAAATTCATTGTGTAATTCTACTGCTGTTAAAAGAAAATTTTCAAATTTTTCTTTACTTCATTCTGATATTAAAAACAAACTTTTACTGCAGGTGAAAATGCAGTTAAGAATGTCCCTTCGTTTTATTAGCGGTATTTTTTGTTGCCTACATGACTTATAAGTGGCAGAAATAAACTGCATAAAAAGTATAAAAATGCAATAAACTATATGTATTAAAATAGTAAAAAAAACACAGCATGGTAAAAAATTTATATGCAGATTGTAGCAATTTTTTAAAATTTACAAATGCGTGGAGAACAATTTTTTTAATTTTCTAAATCATATGGAAGTTTGAGAAAACGTGAATATAATTACTTTAGAAAAGTTATGAAAATGAATCATAAACTACGAGTATTTACATATTTTAAACAGTATACAAAAATTTTATACAGAATACAGAAACCCTTGGGTTGTCATATATGAGAAAACTTGATTACTTGACGATGATAATAAGAATCAAAATTCAAGGGCACCCTAAACTGCAGTGGAGGCTTACTGCAAATTTTTTTTTTTTTAAAGTTGAAAATTCTAATTTTCAATTTCATGCATTTCTTTGTAAATCCTGAAGTCCATATATGCCAGCCTCTCTTCTTTGCCTTATAAAATCTAAACTATTTAAGTGAGATTTGATTTTGACCACACTTCTGAAAAAAGTAATAATTTTTCTTTAAATAGATATTAATAAATTTCAGAATCAAACTCAACTTATCTTCCTCAGTCAAAGGTAAAAATAAAAGTATATTAGTATCACTTGTGATGTATCAGAACTAAGGAGGT
>CM063498.1:205278762-205283262 GCA_032207245.1 Pardosa pseudoannulata | reverse complement strand
AAAGAAACAAAACAGTATTATGAGATACATTTGTGAAAAAGCGTAGCATATAATATAGCAGTCCACATGAATTGCTAATGATACAGGCGGATTTCAGTATATTAAATCATATCCAAATGAAAGAAACATTTTATAGTTTTGTTCGCTTAGAAAACTACATGCTTATATTCCTTTCTCTATATTTCAAAAGAAAGTATAGAGTGAATGTGGTCCATCTATCAGAGAAGACATGTAAACCACATCTGGTTGAAAATTATACTTTGATATTGTTAAAATACATTACAAAATAAATAAAATGGTATGGTTTTGTTCATCCTGAAGTGTTTTACACGCTGTTATTTTTTATACTTTCCAAAAAATGAAAGAGTGTTACTGGGGTTTGTTTTTCAGACAACACACAGGCGAGAATGTTATAATAATCTTTATATATTGAAAAAATATTAATGTGAATAAACTAATGTTTTTTTTTGTTTTAAGTTTTAAATTGTTTTTTTTTTATAAAAAATATACAGTGTTAATGGGGTCAGTATTTCTGAAAATTATGCAGCCTTGAGGCATCTTTTTATGTGTATATTATTTTTAAATTTTTTTTGTTTAAAATTATTATTGTTGATAAATCCTTTTTAAAATATATTTTGTTTTTTAAAATTCAGTAAAATATTTTTTTTATTTTGATTTTATTTTTTATGATTGATTTTTTTTTAATTTATTTTTTTAATATTAAATATAATATTTTATGCGAATGTAGTATGTTGTATAATTATTACTTATAACATAAATTCATTCATCTTTGGAGGGTTTTCTTAATGGCACTCTTGAAAATTACATACAGTACAATAAGTAACGCATGCTGCTGCATTTATTATGAAATAAATAAATGCATTTTTTATGACTGCGAATTTAGATTTTTTTTTATTCTAAATTAAATCCACCCAATCAATGCTGCGTAACACGAGGCTACACCGAAACCAAATACGACGGATGATGTCCACAAAGCCCATTCATTAGGCATGAAGAACAACAAAATCAACCCAGAGATGCCTACAATAATGATATCTGCTATGAACAGAGTCAAGCTATCGATTTTAATTGCGAGAAATACCGAAACCAGCCTGGCAACGGTGAATGATGCCCAATACACAGATGTCATATAAGAACCGATGGTGGCAGTCGTATGAAGTTGGCCTTTCACTGCGTAGGTAGTCAGCATTTGACCGTATGCGATTTGCATTCCTACGGCAACAAAAAATATGAGGAACGTGAAGACAATAACGCCAAACATGAAAACGTAACCCCTGTTGGAATTATTTTCTTTGTCGCTTTGAGATCCTTCCTCCTCTTTCGGCGAGATGAAGCACACCACGAGAAATAAAATTGCGACAAGCAAGGCAACTGCTCCAATGATGGAAAACGGATACGTGATATTTGCAGCACCTTCGAACGTCGATCCCTCTGTAAAGTTAGTTGTGATGTTGAAACCCATATCTTCCAAGTAAGTGATATTGTCGTAAGAGTCATCGAGGTCTCTGTAATTGCTCAGAAAAGGTGCAGCTATAAGAGGTGATATGAGGCCTCCTAAGCCAAAAGCAAAGTGAAGGGCCTGGAAGTATGGGCCACTTCCACACAGTTGAATGCAGACTACGTTTGCCCCTGAAAAAGACAAAGTTAAGATTTAACACGGATGTATGTATTTGGTAAGTATATAAGAAAATGGATGCCTGATATTTTTTAAATGAAAAAGGAAAGGTTTTCAAAAGTGCGAGGTCCTTTTTACAAGGGTGAAAAGTGTTTAAAGTCTTTAACGATGCGGGTGCCAACAAGGTTTTATAAGCAATATTGCTTAAAGTATTTTTATTATTCTACAGTACTTGTATAAAAAGTAAGTGTGGTATACCCTGATCAGTGCAAAGCCATCTAGAATAAATTGTAAAACAAGTAATTAGAACAAATGCGGAAAAATAAGATGCTTAAGATATCGATACCGTCAATTAAAATTCTTCCTTTAAGCAGCACGACAGCTGCTGCAATCTTATGTCGATGTTTTTCAAAGGCTTTCACTTGGAGAAACAGGAAAATATACATCAAGATCAGATCGGGACTGTAAGGGCTGGGAATGCAATTAGATGCTGTTCCAGACCAGGTAGAGGTTGACCACGGAGGTGAGGAAAAAGCAATGTGAAAGCTTTGTGAAGCTTCCAGATGGCACAGATTTTTCTAATCTGCAAATATTTAGAGGCATTTTATCCATTTATACGTAGTCTGTGACTATTGGAACATAAAACTACCTGCCTAAGTTCAAAATATCACACATACATTGCACATTGTCCTTGTTTCTGCTCATGGGTATGTTTCGTCTTAGATACTTCTCATGGCCAATTATTTTAAACCATTTGACCCATCTTTAAACGACAGCTTTTGAAAAGCTTTCACTCCTGAACACTTGCTAAAATTTTCAAAATCAATTTTCAGAGTTCCACGTAGAATTTAATGACATACTGGTGCTTGGTAGAATGGACTCTTAATCTTCGAGACTATAGAGAGGTGTATTACAGAAGTTCACTGAAATATGAATTCCTGAAAAGCTCTATTCAAATGAAGATAGGTGTACTTTGACTGGCTGATTTTATTGATTTGAAGTGATACGGTGTACTGTTTTGCTACACGAAAGCTAACGAGACTTATATCTACTCCTTAAAGTCAATTCACATACTATATGTACATACAACTTGATTTGAACATGCGAACTCTAGCACCGAAGAGCAGTGCCTTACCCACTCGGCCACCATTCGGCAGGTACGTTTTGAAGCCTAATTTCTTCTCCACCAAATCTGTCTGATACCAGCTCACTGCAATGTACAGTCGTGCCGGAAAAAGTAGGTCTTGTTATTTTATACAAGCCTTGTGTTAGGAAATACAAGTTATGTAATTTAATGACTATATTAACCAATGAAAATATGAAGAGCAGCTTAATCTTCTAGAGCATAATGTGAGAGTAGTAATAAAGCTTAGTAACTTTTCAAGTAAAGGAGATGCGTCTAATTTTTCATGAGATTCGTTGAATTTTCTTGATTTAAAGGTGATATAAAACTGAAATATTGAAGATGTATACACTTCTATTTCAACATACCTGTTTCGATAGCTCCCAAAGACAGTCCATTCACAACCATTACGCCCATCAGAACAGTAACATCTCTACACCAAGGTATTCCAAATAACGTTGCGGCGATGAAAAAATTACACGCTGTCAACACAGCTTGTTTAGACTGTACTATATCAAGTATGATTCCACCTGAAAAAAATTGAGATACAAGAGAATATTTTACAAACACATATTTATTGAATTAAATTTATACAATGAAGCAAGACATTTAATTTTATTTGCGTGGGGGAAATGTTGTGTTAAACCAAGAAAGTCAGAAATGTGGAACTATGTACTGTAAAATCATGAATTCAAGGTGATTTTTTTTCGCACCGTGCTTTTGTTTATGAGACGCTTATAAGAGAAAAAATAATTCATTATCTTAAAAAAATAACAATTAAACTTTCAAATTTTGAGAGTTTTTAACACAATATGGAGATTTTTAAAACATCTCTAAAGGGGTGAAGTTTGGTCCCTAGTATATGAATTTAATTTAAAATGATGACATCGAAAATTCTACAAATAATAAAGTTTTTAATTTAAGCAAATCGAAGTATCCTCTAATGTAAGGTAAAAATAGAATTTAGTGTTTTCTAAACAAGAACAAAATAATAAGAACTTTTAGAGTATAGGAAAATTTATAGTTTTCCAGTTTTAAAAATGACGGAAATACCCAGGTAGCACAAAAATACCGGGTCATCATGTTCAGATATTTGGCAATGTTGATTGATATTTTCTCAAGATACTTGAATGTCAATTTTGATATTTAGCAAAGTTGGTTAATATTTCCCCGATATCCTTGCATGAAAATTTTGATATTCAGAAACATTGGTTAATATCTTCTCGATATCCTTGAATGTCAGATTTGATATTTAACAATGTTGGTTAATATTTCCCCGATAGCCTTGAATGACAATTTTGATATTTAGCAATATTGGCCAATATTTCTCTGATATCCTTGAATATCATTTTTTGAAATTTATCAATATTGGTCAATGTTTCCCTGATATCCTTGAGTATCATTTTATGTTTTTTACAATATTTGTAATTACCGATATTCCTAGATATCTTTATTTGATATTTTTGCAATGTTCACCATGGGGTAATTTTTCAGTGTATACTAATTACTTCCCTTTTTTTTTGAAGGATTTATCTATTTTTTTAGAAGCTTTACGTTTCAATTTTGTATTACGTGGCATTTTACCTCACAACAAAAACCTGCGGCAGTCTAGAACTAGACTGCTGTAGATTTTTGATCTAGTTCTACTTTGCTTGTCTCTAAAGATTTGCAGCATTTGCAATTACTCGTAGTACTTGTTTAGGGAGAATGAGTAGAATCGGTTCACTTTCGTTCAGATTAA
>CM063498.1:205251262-205273762 GCA_032207245.1 Pardosa pseudoannulata | reverse complement strand
AAACAGTTCAAACTGTTATTGATTTACTTAAAGCATATTTTAATAAAACAGTCAGTGGTACACGTTGAATGTATTATTGTTGATTTAACACTAAATTTACGGACCGAGCCACTTTGACTCATTAAAAATTTGATCACTATATATATATATATATATATATATATATATATATATATATATAATTTTAATATCACTTTTCAAAAACATACGTTGGTTTTTAGTTAAGTAATAAAATATATGTAAACTTTCATTCCTCTTCCCCGCAGACCCCTTCATTTCGCATTATCAAATGGGGTGAACACATTTTCACGGTTGGGAGCCAATTGGACTCATAGAATGGTTTAACAGTTAATCGCATAACATGAAATTTATTGGCCCAATCAGACCTGGGATATTTTCCAGTTAGCTGAAGAGCTAAGAAGTAAATATAGAGAAGAAGTCGAGAACACTTCCATTCCAATGACAGAAATTCGTGCTACTGATGCACGGAAGAATTGTCAAGCTTTTTTAATTTAATCCCTCGGTGTAGCATTTCTGATATATATTTTTTTAAAATTTAAACAATCGGAGAATTGTGCTTAACACTAGATTTACGGACCGAGCCAATTTGACTCATTAAAAATTTTATCACTATATATATATATATATAAAACTTTAATATCACTTTTCAAAAACATACGTTAGTTTTTAGTTAAGTAATTAAACTTTCATTCCTCTTCCCCGTAGACCTTTTCAATGCGCATTATCAAATGGGGTATACCTATTTTCCCTGTTGTGAGCCAATTTAACTCAGAGTGTATATGAAAATAAATAAATTTAGTAATAAATACAGTATAAAGAAAAGAAAGTATAAAGTATAGAATAAAGTAAATATAGAGAAGAAGTCGAGAACACTTCCATTCCAGTGACAGAAATTCATGCTCCTCACGCACGGAAGAATTGTCAAGTTTAAAAATCATGCAAAAGAACAGATGTAGAAACAATTGTGCTAAATGTAATAGTAATATATATATATTTGTATTTACATATATTTCGTTTATTTCTATTTATATATTTGTTTATATATTTCGATATAAAATACGAAAAGTTGGTTAAAAAATGAAATAATTTTCGAGGTATTAAGATTTAACTGAATAACTAAATTAACGTGCAAAACGCCCGCCCCCGGTACAATTCCGCTGCGAAACGTACCCGCGCACAATGTGTTAATTGAACTTCTTTAAGCATTTCTTCAGCTAGAGCATTTTTTAGGATGGTGTCAAATCTACGATTGCAATGTGACTAAAAAAAGCAATTTAGCTGTAGTTTGTACTAGGGCCTGTAACATCAGCAAATTTGCAAATTATACCGGTAAAGTAAAATAATTTACCGGTAATTTCCGAATGAAAAGCGATTTTAGGTTTTTAGGTTTGTGTAAAGTATTTATACCGTATAAAACCATATGATTAACGACTAGGGAATGCTAGAGATTACTTTCAACAATTAGATTCTTTGCACTAAATTTTAGTGCAAAGAAGGTCATTAGGTGTATAAATTTTTGACAAATGAATACTTTTACGCACATACTTTTAAAAAAACATTAAGCTATAAAAATTATATTAATCTGTATTCACTAACATATAGCCCGTCATATGACGGGATCAGTAAAATTTATAATTTATCAGAATTCTAAAGTACCCTATGAGGCAGGTAAAAAAGGGTTTGTTTTTTGGCTGAGAATTATCTGGTACACTCTCAATTTTTTTATTTTCATACTCCTCCAAAGTGTTCCGATACTGAATAGGCCGTTTAGAATCACGTGGAATTCATTTAGTCAAACTGTGTGGTTATGTATAAAAAACAAACATACAAACGAAGGAGCTTCTTAATTTTCAAAGATATACAACTTAAACGCTAGGTATTTATTAGTCCGTGAAATAGATTCCTAGACTTTTATGAAAATAATTTGTTAGTACCGATGATAAAATTTTCATTGCAACAAAAAATAATCGATGATTAAATTTAAAATAATCACATGTGTACATAATCTATTATTTAAGCCAAATATAAAATAATTTAAAATAAGAAATCATTAAATGAGATGGTTAAAGATATGACGTCATAATGCTAGAAATATGTTATTTTTTACCTATTTATTATGTTATAAATTGATAAATTTATTCACCTGCTCTTAAGCGAAGAAAATAGGATTTGAAATAATGACATTAAACGCTCAAAAAGGGGGGAAGTGTTGGATTTCGAACGTTTTAAAGAAGGCAGTATTTTTCGCTGTGATAAGAAGCATATTTATCCTAATTTATTTTAGAATCGGATCGATAGTTTAGGAGAAGATAAACTTTACTCGCTTTGAATTTTGCTAACTTTACCTGACCAAGAATACAATATAGATGCCTCTATCCATTCCAGGTCTAATCGCTTCATAAATTCGGGGACAGATGGCCAGATAACTTTGGCAGTTATTATATAGAGGATTTTCTAAATTTCCAATTATTGCGTTTTTAATCATTCACTAATATTTGATCCCATTGTGGCATGGATGTTTGTAGCCGTTCGGAATCGGCTTTAAGCGGTAGGTCCCGATCTCATTAGCCCTCGTGTGCAAAACAGTAGACCGTAGCGCTCCAAACCAAACCACTAATATTTGTTTAAGCTGTTTAGGAAATAAGGGAGATATTTTTATTGAATATTTTTTGGAGATTTAAATGCTGGATTAACGTTAATATAATTTTAAAGACAAAATACTGAGTAGTAATAGAGAATAAACCAAAAATAATACCACGTCAGTACTTGTTACCTACGTTTTAGGCAGTTGTTCGGAGAAAAAATGATCGGTAAGAAGATTTTTATTTATCGAATTACTGGTAAATGAAAACATTGGTAAATTTTGTACTACATGCATTGGTTTGTTGTGGAGTACTACGGTCTACTTTTTGCTGGCTAATTATATCGCGACCTACTGCTAAAACCGGATTCAGAACGGGTACGAAGATCCATGTCAACATTAGGATTCAAGTCCACGAATTCCGATACCAAGGAGTAGTGCCTTATCCATTCGACCATTGTTTATATCATTACTATTAATCCTTTGACAATTTCATTTTTTTCCAGAATTCAGTCAAAAAAAATGTCACATTTTTTGTTGCATTTTACATTAAGTAAAGAAATGTTATGAAAATTAACATTTCTAATATATTTAAGTATTTATTACAACTTTTTTTCTTTCTATGAAAGCATCATAAAACTGAAGTTTACCTTTATTCTCATCGATATCCAAGTTAATTTTTGGAATTCCAGTGAAGACCAATATAGGAGGCGGATTCGAGGGATTATTACAATTAATGTAAAAAAATTGTCTTGCTTGACTGATTCCAATGTACTACTACCAGAGTCACTATTATCCAGGTCATCTAGTAAACTTTCGCTACTATCCTTTACAGATAATTCAGTTTCTGATTCCGAGTCACAGTCCGAATCACAAATAAAAGCTTCATACGCTCTGAATTATCTATTTAAAAGTAAATGTATTATTCAACTCTTACATCAATAAAATTATCAGGCGATTAGTAATATATAACCAGAAAGCTATACACTGAAATAAAACAATTTGTCTTCTGATACAAAACATACGAAAGAACCCTCGATTTTGAACTAACCAGAGTAGAAAATGCAATAAACTGTAAACTATCATTTAGTGGATAACTATTGCTAACGAATAATTTGTTACTAAAATTATAAAAATACGGCCGAAACAGTGGAAGCGAAATAGAAACCAGATTGCCCGTATTCCGTACGCGCAAATCAGTAAAGACCAGAAAACTGTACCCGTACGACGTACGGGAAAAACAGGGAAGGGGTTAACCCCTTCGACCAACGTCTCGTATACTGGAAGCAGCGATTTCACTCTTATCAGTCCAGTTTCGCCTCCACGCGATGATCTCGGGTTGATATACGAGAGACCAGCTTCTCGTCGGATCTGAACATTTTATTTTAATTTTTAAATCCTAGATTTAATTACTAGATGGCATTAAACGGCAATGGTTTTCACAACGGTCGTCGACTCGGTTAGCTTTTACGGTGGACCTAAACGGGTTAAACGAATTTAACTGGCAGCAAATTTTAATGACAAAGCCAGGAAGCAGATTGAATCGAGATCACGACAGAATCTGATTCCTCCAATATACAGTAAACAGCTTCTGCAAGGATTAGAAGAATTGGAATAGAGAATAAAACATTTTCTAATTTAACGCTGTCTGGCATAACTTTATAGATATTGCTAAAATATAGCGTGTATAATTTTTATATTTCCGTAACGAGTTTTCTTTTTGAGAGAAGGGAGAGGGAAATCTTATAACCCATCTACAAATTTTTCATGTAATTTCTATTATTTATAAATTTTCCGTTTGGATCAACACTTTGATTTTTTTGAACAGCTCGTATAAATTTACTTTTTCGGCAGGTACATAGACTGAAATCATAACAAATCGCTTTATCTATTATAAATCTCCATTTTACAATGCTTAATTTACATGCAATACCAAATAATTATTTTTTCAAGAAGGTTTTCTTATTTCATAAATAGCATCCCATGAGGTTTAAAACGATAGCTGATCGTGACATGCTGTAGTATTCAAAGTTGCTTAAACTCCATACTTATTTTTTTCTATACTGTCCGAAATAATTAAGATTTATGATATGTATTGATGTGTAATCGACAGAAATGATTTGGCCTTCAACAAATAGTTAACACTTGGCATGCGGGTATACTTCACCGCCAACTTACGCGTGCAGCGGGCGTTTTTTTCGTGAATCGCGCGAAAGTTTAGTTATTCAGAAAAATCGCAGTCAATCGAAAACTACTTTGTTTTTATGAACGAAACTTCTTTTATTTTACACTTTAATATATACTGTATGATTATTTAACAAAACAAAAAGCAATATTTTTACGAAATCACAAAAATAAACGATTTTTAAAATTAAAGTCCGATAATCTGTCAGCGCCTATTTCTTCATCACTATCTTTGTCACAACGGCTCATTTTATCAATTTTGTATTCAGCAATAAAAATTAGGCTTCAAATTGACAAAACATGCCTTCTACGTTCTGGAGCTAGGAATTCGATTGAAGACGAAATAACGCTACAAAAGACCGAGTAACTCGACAATCATAAAATGTGAAAAGAAAATATGCAAAGCGTTGCATAGCAGCGCAAACAACAGGCATATAATGTCACACATACATATAATTATACGTATTTAGTAGATTTGGGTTGGTTAGCGGGTATCCACCACAAATCTACTAAATACGTCTTTTTACGTGACCCGCGCTCCAGTGACAGACTGCAAGAAATGTAAAAATACGGTGCCCGCACGCGAGGTGTTAAAAGATACTATTATAAATTTCTTCCAACCAAAATTTCTTTAAAAAATCAAAAAAGATATTCTTCTAAATTTCTTAATCAGAAAGCTAAATATTGTGGGGTTTCTCCATTTTTATTTTACAATCTACTCTGAAAGAACTAACGAAATAAAGAACTTACCTGTGGTACTTGAAATGAAAAATATAATGCTTTTTTTTCTTTCAAAGTATAAGCAGACGAAAAACGAGAGGGTTACTAAATGTTCCACTGCTCATAAAACACTTTTTTGGAATGCAATAAATCCTAAATCATTCGTACAATAGGTAGAGATAGAGCCTTGACACTTTATCTGTGTAGATCATAAGTTAAATGCTTGCATGATTAGGCAGAAATACGGATTTCATTTCACAGAATATATATGATGGGAAAGCTTCTCTGTTTTTTATTCGCAACCAAGGACAACGATCTTTTGTCAGATTCGTGATAAAAGGTGCTAGCTCTCCAATAATTAGTATTTTAAAATAGTTGATTTATTCTGTTCAAGTTTCAGAAGTTTAAATGGGGCCAAAATATATTTGAGGAGTAAGAGTTTTTACTAGACAGCTTTAACCCTTCTCCTTAATGACGGACGTGTCACTGATACATCGATTTTTTTTAAACTTCTAGAATTAACAAGCTATGTTACGTAGAAAGCTTGATTTGGATCACCACGGTCTAAGTTTTCGCAACACGAGGGGTTTTGGTTTTTGGAGCGCTACGGTTTACTTTTTGTAACACGAGGGTAATACGATGCTTTGCACCGCCATTACTTCTTTACATACTAGTCTTCTTATGGCACCTGAGCTTGTAGGATGCTGTTTATTTCGAGTGAAGATCATGGTACTTATTTTGATGTTTAGTTAAGTGCGTATTTCATTTAAATTTTCATTGCGTTATTTTCTGTATTAAAGGCTCCTGCTAAGTAAAAAAAAATTATGAAATTTAAACACCTTTAAATATGACATCAAGTCATCATTAGTGAGGAGGTGTCATTTTAAAACATAAGATGGCTTTAAAAAAATGAAAAATTCGTGATAAGAGATTTATTTGCTATCATATATGAGAAAAGTACTGAAAAGAGGTGACTTATTACAGATATGGCTATTCGCCATCATTTTGACCGGTATACGTTCCTATTCTAAGCTTGAAAATCGTAAAATGCCGATCGAAAGTTATAGATAAGATCATATTTGAATACTTCGGAGATTATTCATAAGATTAATATCTATTTCCATTAAAAAGGAAGAATCGTTTCAAGAAAACGAACCATTTTTTGACTGTCCTCAAATAAGGACGCTGGGCGTTAATGGGTTAACGAACATGGAAGATCTTCGGCCGGCTAGAGCGGTACCTTCGAGAGAGGTACCGCTCTCGACGGTACCGCTAGAGCCCCAAACCTTCAATCCTTCTCTTGCGACACCGTTGCTACCGCGGATAATTTTGTCCTCAGTAGAGTGTTGCCAACGATGGAAAAACTATAGCAAGGTTGAAGATTGCGTCCGATAAAAAACAATAGTATTGAAATTTTCGATTTCAGATTAAAAATACTTTGATGGCGAATTTCACTTGCTAATATGGAAAATGTTTTACAGAAATATTTACTTAATTCTTACTTTGAAAGAGTTTAAATAGATCGAAAAGTTCGCATTTAATTTTACATCTCAGGAGTGATATATATCTTTGAACCAGATTATAAAGGACTTTAAAAAATGCAGTACCAAAGCCTCGTTTATTATGTTAAATTCAGAAGAATTTTCTAAATGCGAGTATACTAATTTTTGGTCTATCAACACTTATAATAAACAAGTCCTGTAAAAGCAGTCTTAAATATTTGAGCAATATGCAAAAATAATGAGTAAAATAATAAAAATGAATTGTGTACTATTAAGATATTAGTATACAAGTGAATTATTGAGTATAGTACGAGTGTTCTATTATAATAGTAAACGGAATTGTGTACTATTAGGATAATAGTATACAAGTAAATTATTTTTCTATCTACTGAGTTTTATAATAAACCCGTTTAAAGGCCTATAAAACAGACTGAAATATTTATGCTATAGGTAAATATCAATTGAATACTGAATAAAATAATTAAAAGGAATTGTGTACTATTATAGTAATAGTATACGAGTGAATTATTAAATATAGTACGAGTGTTATATTACGATAATAGTTATAATAGTACTATTATAGAATACGGCATTGAACACTATTAAGATAATAGTATACGAGTATACTAGTTTTTGTCTATTCAGATGTGTAATGAACTAGTTTAAATTTTTGTACAAACAGACTAAAATATTTGTTCAACAGGCAAAATAATGAATTAAATAATCAAAATGGATAGTATAATTATTTGCAACGAAAACAGTATAAAGATATGGCATACAATAAATATAACTAAATATCAAAGATTTCTTTATACAATATTTTCAGTGAAACAAGCTGAACATAAGCAGTATCCCATGTTTACGATTTATAATACAATATAAACTTCTTGGAAATGTCAAAAAAAAACATCAATCCCTGTTCTAAAGTAGGCTTAGGGCTACAAAACGTAAACTAAGTTCTTCCCGGGAGCCTTTAATACAGAAAATAATGCAATGAAAATTTAAATGAAATACTCACTTAACAGAACATCAAAACACTACTATTATCTTCACTCGAAATAAACAGCATCCTACAAGCTCAGGTGCCATAAAAGGACTAGTATGTAAAGAAGTAATGGCGATGGAATGCATTCTGCAGTGACTGTTATCGAAATGTTTGAATCCTATTGATTGTTTAAGATTTATTGTCAGAAATTAAAATTTATTTAACATTAAATGAAGTTAAACGTCACGCTTGGAGCCAGAATTTTAAAATAAGATATTACAAAAACTTTTCTTCAAGTTATTGCAATGATAGGTTATAAAATATTGAGAATTACGTAAATTAAAATAAACAGATGCATATATTTGTAAAAACTTGCCGAAAACTAAAATATAAAGCATTTTGTGAATTTAAGCCAACACTTCCAACGAGAAATAAACTTTAAACACCATTTGGATAAATGTAACATCGAACCTATAGAATGGTTTAACTTCGTTTGAAGCTGTGCGATCTGTACTGCTTACTGTTTTGCTGCACGAAGAGTAATGAGACCAGAACCGACTGCTGCAAGGCGATTCTGCTGCGAACGCGTGCATGCCAGCAGCGAGTTTAGAACACGTGAACTCTGGTACCGTTTGTTTCGTTTGGTTTGGAACGCTACGGTCTACTGTTTTGCACACGAGGGCTAATGAGACTGAATTCTGGTACCAAAGAGCAGAGCTAACATTTCGCCATAGTTCAGTAAACCTAAAGGATGAAAATGTTCTAGACTATGAGTTAGAGTAGATCAAGTAATTTAAAGCCAAGAAACAATAAATTAAAGTTTCTAATGTAACTGCCATCCCTAAATGCAAATATTTATAACCTTTTGGTGCAATGCTTGCATAACATCAATAAATATATGCAGATAAAATTTAATTAAATTCTGAAAATTATTATAATAGGAGTGGCTGCTACCGTTTAGCAAGTATCCCAGTCTTTCAAAAGTTCAATTTAAAGTTTTAATCGGATAAAAAGAGATGTTTTCTTTATCATTTAATAAACATTCAGAAATATGCTGCAGTAACCTATTTCTTTACTTAAAAGCTATAATATACTTTTTAATACATGTTACACTAACTGTCAAAGTCTGTCTCTTCAACTGCCCACTTCTCATAGCTTACCTGCATTCCATGTGGTAATTAAACAGTTACACCTTGTCGTATTATGACTCCAGAAACATTTTGAAAAACTGTTTTCGAAGGCTTAAGATCTATTAAAATAAATCAATATTTTTCGTTTTTTTTGTTTCACTGAAATTGTTAGTTGAATACTGACTGTTAATTTAAATAAGGGTATGAATTAGATTAAAAAATAAATCTTAAACAATCAATAGGATTCTAACATTTGGATAACACTCACTGCTGAATACTTTCCACCGCCATTACTTCTTTACATACTAGTCTTTTTATGGCACCTGAGCTTGTAGGATGCTGTTTATTTCGAGTGAAGATCATGGTACTGTTTTGATGTTTAGGTAAATGAGTATTTCATTTAAATTTTCATTGAATTATTTTCTGTATTAAAGGCTCCTGGGAAGAACTTAGTTTACGTTTTGTAGCCCTAAGCCTACTTTAGAACAGTCATTGATTTTTTTAATTTTACAATAGGTTTATATTGTATTATAAATCGTAAACATGGGATACTGCTTATGTTCAGCTTGTTTTAATAAAAATATTGTATACAAAGAATTCTTTAACAATTAGATATATTGTATGACATATCTTTATACTGTTTTCGTTGCAAATAATTATGCTATTCATTTTAATTATTTAATTCATTATTTTGCCTGTTGAACAAATATTTTAGTCTGTTTATACAAAAATTTAAACTAATTCATTACACATCTGAATAGACAAAAACTAGTGTACTCGTATACTATTATCTTAATAGTGTTCAATGCCGTATACTATAATACTACTATTGTAACTATTATCGTAATACAACACTCGTACTATATTTAATAATTCACTCGTATACTATTACCATAATAGTACACAATTCCTTTTAATTATTTTATTCATTATTCAATTGATATTTACATATTGCACAAATATTTCAGTCTGTTTTATAGGCCTTTAAACTGGTTTATTATAAAACTCAGTAGATAGAAAAATAGTATACTTGTATACTATTATCCTAATAGTACACAATTCCGTTTACTATTATAATAGAACACTCGTACTATACTCAATAATTCACTCGTATACTAATATCTTAATAGTACACGATTAGGGCCAACCAAAATTTTTTTTTATTCCACCCTATAAAATGTTGGCCCAAGACTTCCGTATGTCAGGAAATTTATCAGAAACTCTTGCAAGAATAAATCTGTCTGAAAGTGCGTAAACTGTTATCAGTTCCTTAAAATAGATTGTGCAAGATAATATTTCCTTTTGTAAGTTGTCATTTTTTTTTCGAAACAGTCATTCAGAAACTGTGGCTATTTCGAGTTAAAACTTTCCAATAATAACTGAGTTTGATGAAGTTGTGTTAGTTGCACTACTAAACTGTCTTTTTACTTCTTTCTGCTAAGTAAAGGAAATATTGTAATCGCGTCAAATTTTAGTGTTCAGATGAGTTTAGTTATTCAAACAAAATACTTATTTTGTTTGTGACTGAATCGATTTTGACAAAATTCAGCGTTACGTCTGTACCTACACACAAGCAAACTTAAAGTTTGAAATTTAAATATTCATTTTTACTATCCTTAAGTGTATTTTAACTATTTTCATCTTGACGTATAGTTTCTTTCAGCTTTGTACATATATTCGTACTATATATATATATATATATATGTAGTACGAATAAAAAAATTCAAATATGTATATATATATATATATATATATATATATATATATTTATTTGATTTTTTTTTTTTACAATTTATTTTTTCAGTTTTTTATTTTAGAATTTTTTTTTTCAAATTTTTTTTTCATATTTTTTTTCAGAATTTTTTTAAAAATTAAAAAATTTCTTTTTCATATTTTTTTTTAAAAATTAAAAAAAAAATTTTTTTTAGATTTTTTTTTCAAATTTTTTTCAAATTTTTTTTCAAAAATATCTTTTTTCAATTTTTTTTTCAGATTTTCTTTTCAGTTTTTTTAAAATTTAAAAAAAAAATTTTTTTTTCAATTTTTTTTTCAGATTTTTTTTCTAATTTTTTTTTTAGATTTTTTTAAATTCTTTTTTTTTTCAGAATTTTTTTTTTCTGAATTTTTTTTTCAAAATTTTTATTTCAAAAAATTTTTTTTCAGTTTTTTTTTTTAGTTTTTTTTTTGAGATTTTTTTTCAGATTTTTTTAAATATCTTTTTCAATTATTTTTTTCAGAATTTTTTTTCCAAGAAATTTTTTTTTCAAAAATTATTTTTTCAAAATTTTTTACAGATTTTTTTTTAGATTTTTTTGTTTCAGAATTTTTTTTTTCAAATTTTTTTTCAGAACTTTTTTTTTCAAATTTTTTTTTCAAAAATTTTTTTTTCAATTTTTTTTTCAGAATTTTTTTTTTCAAAATTATTTTCAAAAATTTTTTTCAGATTTTTTTTCAGAAATTTTTTTTTTTCAGATTTTTTTTTTTTCAAAAAATTTTTTTTCAAATTTTTTTCAAAAATTTTTTTTTTTTAGATGTTTTTTTTTCAGATTTTTTTTTCAGAATTTTATTTCCTCAGATTTTTTTTCAGATTTTTTCTTTTTAGATATTTTTTTCTTCAAAAATTTCTTTTTCAGATTTTTTTTTCAAAATTTTTTTTTCAGAATTTTTTTTTTTTTTTTTTTTTTTTTTTTTTAGAATTTATTTTTTTTGAGATTTTTTTTTCAATTTGTTTTTCAGAATTTTTTTTCTCAGACTTTTTTTTTCAGATTTTTTTTAAATTTTTCTTTATTTTTTTCAAAACTTTTTATTTATTTTATTTTTTTATTCAAAGAAACAAAACAGTATTATGAGATACATTTGTGAAAAAGCGTAGCATATAATATAGCAGTCCACATGAATTGCTAATGATACAGGCGGATTTCAGTATATTAAATCATATCCAAATGAAAGAAACATTTTATAGTTTTGTTCGCTTAGAAAACTACATGCTTATATTCCTTTCTCTATATTTCAAAAGAAAGTATAGAGTGAATGTGGTCCATCTATCAGAGAAGACATGTAAACCACATACTCTGGTTGAAAATTATAAAGTCGACTTTGATATGTTAAAATACATTACAAAATAAATAAAATGGTATGGTTTTGTTCATCCTGAAGTGTTTTACACGCTGTTATTTTTCTATACTTTCCAAAAAATGAAAGAGTGTTACTTTGGTTTGTTTTTCAGACAACACACAGGCGAGAATGTTATAATAATCTTTATATATTGAAAAAATATTAATGTGAATAAACTAATGTTTTGTTTGTTTTAAAAAGTTTTACTCGCTGATATAAATTGTTCCTTGCTTCAAAAGAAAATATACAGTGTTAATGGGGTCAGTATTTCTGAAAATTCACGCAAGCAGCCTTGAGGCATCTTGCATTTATGGAAACTGTATATAGTCAGATTTAACTTGTTGATAAATTTATCCTTGTTTATAAAATTATTATTGTTGATAAATCCTTTTTAAGTTCAATCTTGTTTTACTGATAAAAGTTTCAGTAAAATATATTTCGAGCTTATTTTGCTGGTTACAATCTGTAAATTAATTCATTTATGACTTGATTCCCCTTTGAAAATGAATAATTATAGTTTACAGATATTTTTCGAACAACTGACATCTTTCTTCTAAATGGCGCCTGCTAAAACATAATATATCTTATGCGAGATGTAGTACATCATGTTTGTATAGCATTATTACTTATAACATAACATTCATTCATCTTTGGAGGGTCTTTCTTAATGGCACTCTTGAAAATTACATACAGTACAATAAGTAACGCAGTCACAACGATGCACGATGCCACAATTAAATATGCAAACATTTCAGGAATTATTTCCATGAAATAAGCTATTATAAATGGCATCACCATCTCTCCTGCTGCGCCACCGACTGCGAATATAGCAGATATTTTATTCGTTATTAAAATAAAGTTGTCTATCCACCCAATCAATGCTGCGTAACACGAGGCTACACCGAAACCAAATACGACGGATGATGTCCACATAGCCCATTCATTAGGCATGAAGAACAACAAAATCAACCCAGAGATGCCTACAATAATGATATCTGCTATGAACAGAGTCAAGCTATCGATTTTAATTGCGAGAAATACCGAAACCAGCCTGGCAACGGTGAATGATGCCCAATACACAGATGTCATATAAGAACCGATGGTGGCAGTCGTATGAAGTTGGCCTTTCACTGCGTAGGTAGTCAGCATTTGACCGTATGCGATTTGCATTCCTACGGCAACAAAAAATATGAGGAACGTGAAGACAATAACGCCAAACATGAAAACGTAACCCCTGTTGGAATTATTTTCTTTGTCGCTTTGAGATCCTTCCTCCTCTTTCGGCGAGATGAAGCACACCACGAGAAATAAAATTGCGACAAGCAAGGCAACTGCTCCAATGATGGAAAACGGATACGTGATATTTGCAGCACCTTCGAACGTCGATCCCTCTGTAAAGTTAGTTGTGATGTTGAAACCCATATCTTCCAAGTAAGTGATATTGTCGTAAGAGTCATCGAGGTCTCTGTAATTGCTCAGAAAAGGTGCAGCTATAAGAGGTGATATGAGGCCTCCTAAGCCAAAAGCAAAGTGAAGGGCCTGGAAGTATGGGCCACTTCCACACAGTTGAATGCAGACTACGTTTGCCCCTGAAAAAGACAAAGTTAAGATTTAACACGGATGTATGTATTTGGTAAGTATATAAGAAAATGGATGCCTGATATTTTTTAAATGAAAAAGGAAAGGTTTTCAAAAGTGCGAGGTCCTTTTTACAAGGGTGAAAAGTGTTTAAAGTCTTTAACGATGCGGGTGCCAACAAGGTTTTATAAGCAATATTGCTTAAAGTATTTTTATTATTCTACAGTACTTGTATAAAAAGTAAGTGTGGTATACCCTGATCAGTGCAAAGCCATCTAGAATAAATTGTAAAACAAGTAATTAGAACAAATGCGGAAAAATAAGATGCTTAAGATATCGATACCGTCAATTAAAATTCTTCCTTTAAGCAGCACGACAGCTGCTGCAATCTTATGTCGATGTTTTTCAAAGGCTTTCACTTGGAGAAACAGGAAAATATACATCAAGATCAGATCGGGACTGTAAGGGCTGGGAATGCAATTAGATGCTGTTCCAGACCAGGTAGAGGTTGACCACGGAGGTGAGGAAAAAGCAATGTGAAAGCTTTGTGAAGCTTCCAGATGGCACAGATTTTTCTAATCTGCAAATATTTAGAGGCATTTTATCCATTTATACGTAGTCTGTGACTATTGGAACATAAAACTACCTGCCTAAGTTCAAAATATCACACATACATTGCACATTGTCCTTGTTTCTGCTCATGAGTATGTTTCGTCTTAGATACTTCTCATGGCCAATTATTTTAAACCATTTGACCCATCTTTAAACGACAGCTTTTGAAAAGCTTTCACTCCTGAACACTTGCTAAAATTTTCAAAATCAGTTTTCAGAGTTCCACGTAGAATTTAATGACATACTGCTGCTTGGTAGAATGGACTCTTAATCTTCGAGACTATAGAGATGTGTATTACAGAAGTTCACTGAAATATGAATTCCTGAAAAGCTCTATTCAAATGAAGATAGGTGTACTTTGACTGGCTGATTTTATTGATTTGAAGTGATACGGTGTACTGTTTTGCTACACGAAAGCTAACGAGACTTATATCTACTCCTTAAAGTCAATTACATACTATATGTACATACAGCTTGATTTGAACATGCGAACTCTAGCACCGAAGAGCAGTGCCTTACCCACTCGGCCACCATTCGGCAGGTACGTTTTGAAGCCTAATTTCTTCTCCACCAAATCTGTCTGATACCAGCTCACTGCAATGTACAGTCGTGCCGGAAAAAGTAGGTCTTGTTATTTTATACAAGCCTTGTGTTAGGAAATACAAGTTATGTAATTTAATGAATATATTAACCAATGAAAATATGAAGAGCAGCTTAATTTTCTAGAGCATAGTAATAAAGCTTAGTAACTTTTAAGGTAAAGGAAATGCGTCTAATTTTTCACGAGATTTGATGAATTTCCATGATTTAAAGGTGATATAAAACTGAAATATTGAAGATGTATACACTTCTATTTCAACATACCTGTTTCGATAGCTCCCAAAGATAGTCCATTCACAACCATTACGCCCATCAGAACAGTAACATCTCTACACCAAGGTATTCCAAATAACGTTGCGGCGATGAAAAAATTACACGCTGTCAACACAGCTTGTTTAGACTGTACTATATCAAGTATGATTCCACCTGAAAAAAATTGAGATACAAGAGAATATTTTACAAACACATATTTATTGAATTAAATTTATACAATGAAGCAAGACATTTAATTTTATTTGCGTGGGGGAAATGTTGTGTTAAACCAAGAAAGTCAGAAATGTGGAACTATGTACTGTAAAATCATGAATTCCAGGTGATTTTTTTTCGGATCGTGCTTTTGTTTATGAGACGCTTTTACGAGAAAGAATTATTCATTATCTTAAAAAAATAACAATTAAACTTTTAAATTTTGAGAGTTTTTAACACAATATGTAGATTTTTAAAACGTCTCTAAAGGGGTGAAGTTTGGTCCCTAGTATATGAATTTAATTTAAAATGATGACATCGAAAATTCTACAAATAATAAAGTTTTTAATTTAAGCAAATCGAAGTATCCTCTAATGTAAGGTAAAAATAGAATTTAGTGTTTTCTAAACAAGAACAAAATAATAAGAACTTTAGAGTATAGGAAAATTTATAGTTTTCCAGTTTTAAAAATGACGGAAATACCCAGGTAGCACAAAAATACCGGGTCATCATGTTCAGATATTTGGCAATGTTGATTGATATTTTCTCGATATACTTGAATGTCAATTTTGATATTTAGCAATGTTGGTTAACATTTCCCCGATATCCTTGAATGTCAATTTTGATATTTAGCAAAGTTGGTTAATATTTCCCCGATATCCTTGAATGTCAATTTTGATATTTAGCAAAGTTGGTTAATATATTTTCCCGATATCCTTGAATAACAATTTTGATATTTAGTAATATTGGCCAATATTTCTCTAATATCCTTGAATATCATTATTTGAAATTTATCAATATTGGTCAATGTTTCCCTGATATCCTTGAGTATCATTTTATGTTTTTTACAATATTTGTAATTACCGATATTCCTATGGATATCTTTATTTGATATTTTTGCAATGTTCACCATGGGGTAATTTTTCAGTGTAAACTAATTAATTTCCTTTTTCGTGAAGGCTTTATCTATTTTTTTTAGAAGCTTTACGATTCAATTTTGTATTACGTGGCATTTTACCTCTCAACAAAAACCTGCGGCAGTCTAGAACTAGACTGCTGTAGATTTTTGGTCTAGTTCTACTTTGCTTGTGAAGATTTGCAGCATTTGCAATTACTTGGAGTACTCGTTTAGGAGAATGAGTAGAATCGGTTCAATTTCTTTCAGATTAAGCTAATGTTTTATTAATAATAAATTTTTGATTCTACCTTCCTTTAAAATTTTGGTCAACAAATCAAGTTCATCAAGTTGTACGCGTTTTAATTTGACTGTACATATGCGCGAATCATGAATACGGTTCTATTTTTAAATTCTGTGAGCATCACTTTTGTTTGGTTTGTAGCTCTACGGTCTACAGTTTTGCACACGAGGGCTAATGAGACCGGGACCTACCGCTTAAAGCCGATTCCGAACGGCTACGAACATCCATGCTATAATAGAATCACTTTGGACATTGTCCACACTGAAATAAAAGCATCGTTTTTAAGGATTACAATGACTCACTTACTTAACACTGCACCCACCAAATATCCGACAGATCTCGACGTATAAATGAGGGCGATGTGTTGAGTGTCCGTGCCCACTAAGCGCTGTATATCCAAGAGACATGGTCCCGTGAGAGCTACTCCAAGGCCCTGTTTCATTCAAAGAAAGGTAAAGTTAGTTACAGGTAATGGAAATAGTCACTTTTAAAATACTGGTCTATGATACATGTGTAGTAGCAATAATAACGTTGTTGCTAAATATAACTATTTTAATCCCATTTAGATTCTATAACACATAAAAATATATGGTAGATTTATGTAATAATTGGTATTTCTGTAAAGTATATTATGCAAATATACCGTACCACACCATATATCAGAAGTGGGGAAACTTTTTATCATTAGAGACGTTAAATAAGGCATACAAATCGCGATGATATACATAATAAATGCTACTTAAAAATATAATTATAGTTTTTCTGTTATTTTATGAATTTATTGCACTAGATAGAAATAATACAAAAAACTCCTATAAAATTTCTACTTATTTAGCATAGTTACTTCGACCATGAAATATATTCTACATAAAATATAGTATTACAATAGCTCCGTTTAAATGCTTATCATTTAAATATAGAACCTTACTGATCACAACATGAAAATACGTATACACTGTCTACCAATAAGTATTTGAACACCTATGAAAATAAAGATATCTGCGGTCCTGAGGTACGTCACGGGCTCCGCTGGTATACATCGTGTAGGAAACAGCATCGGCATTAGTCGCATGCAAGATGCCGCTCAGCTCGAAGCTCTCTGATTTCGAGAAGGGTATAATTATCGGGTATCACAAATGTGACTGATCCTTAAGGGACATATCTAGCGATCTGAAGTACCAAAAATCGACAGTGGCCTATGTGATTAAGAAGTGGAAGGTGAGCGGTGATTGTTGAAATGTGCCCCGAGTCGGCAGATCAACGAAACTGGGAAATAGAGAGCAACGAGTTCTGTCCAGAGAAATTCGGAAGAACCGCATCCAACCGATGGCCCTCATCCTCGAGGAGTTTCAACAAGCATTCGGGAGTATTGTTTCAATGAATATCATCCATAAGGAAGTACATCTGCTTGGTTTTCATGGTTGTGCTGCTGCCCATAAGCTTTTGATCACAAAGTCCAACCACTCTGCTCGGTTAATGTGGTGCAAAGCGCATCGAAATTAGACCGTAGATCAGTGGAAACGAGTTCTTTGGAGCGACGAATCAAGGTTCACCCTATACCATTCGTATGGCAGGGTCTGGGTCTAGCGTCTGCCTGGAGAACATCTCCTGCCATAATGCATTGTGCCAACAGTGACGTTCGGCGGAGGTGGAATTATGGTCTGGAGGTGTTTCTCTGATCTGGGGGTAGTACAAAGACTTGTGGAAAGTATGCAGTTGTAATTGCCTCTCGTGGAGGCTCTACCAACTATTGATTTTGAATAAAGTTAGTTTTTCTTTTCTATTACAGGCGTCCAAATACTTATTGGTAGACAGTGTATAAGGGATCAAAGTAAAACTCAAGCACAATGCATTTTCTGTTCAATTTGAGATTTTAAAAATGAAAAACAAGAAATTCTAGTATATTCTTTTATAAATTTCAGTAATTTATATATATATATATATATATATATATATATATATATATATATATATATATATAAATTACTGAACACACGAAAGCATACGCCCACACACACACACACATGTCAGGTCTAAAAAAGGGGTAGTTGAAAATTACGTGAGTTAAAAACGATTTTAAAGAGGGACACTATTATAATAATAAAATAAAAGAAAGAGACCCAAGCTCGCGTAAGTTTTTGGTATCATCTGGTCAGGCGGAAGCATTTTTGAGTTAATTGATGAGCTTGCAAACAAATAAGTTTCAGTCAGCACGTGGACATGGAACTGTGAACACCTATTCCACGCTTGAATCCGCCACGATCAATGAAAATGGCGCAAGTTCTGCTTTCAGAAGAAACGATGATTTAATAAAATTATTATTATCAAGAAGACTTTTCTATTCGCTTTAACTCTGGATCACGACATCTCTCTCTCTCTCTTTCTCTCTCGCACACACACACACACACACACACACACACACACACACACACGCACGGCCTGTCCTAGGCTATTAGGTGCCTGCGGGCATAGTAGTAGTATTTGGCTACCCTCTATTCCTGAGTGCAAGATAATATATGACCGCCCCTTATCAATGCGTATACCAAGTAGATATTCTTCCGACTGTCCTAGACATTTCGCCATCAGTGCATACTCGCATTGCACACCTACTAGCCCTGGACCTGTATACACACACACACAACACACACACATATATATATATATATATATATATATATATATATATTATACACAAGCACACACACACACACACACACACACACACACACATATATATATATATATATATATATATATATTTATATATAATTATATACTTTAGTGTCCAATATATAGTTGTTAAATGTTTTACTAGATAATTTAGTAACACTTACTAAATTTCTAAAAACTTGGATATAATACTAGAATATAAAAAATAGATTCATAACATTAATATATATACATATATATTGCTTACGTGGCAATGGCAAGTAGCAAGTGTGCGAACGTTCTAGCTTTAAATCAATAGTGAATCCTCAGCCATAGGTTTTCTTGTCTACTTATTGGTAGACAGTGTATAAGGGATCAAAGTAAAACTCACGTACAATGCATTTTCTGTTCAATTTGAGGTTTTAAAAATGAAAAACAAGAAATTCAAGTATATTCTTTTATAAATTTCAATATATATATATATATATATATATATATATATATATATATATATATATATATATATATATATATATATATATATATATATATATATATATATATGGACAAAAGTTCATCAGAGGCTGTTCTGATCACAGCGGTAGCAAAGACCTGTGTCGTACGCTGGGTCTAATTTTTTGTGTTGGATATATACTCTTTTTATTCTATTGTGATTGTATTGCGATGTGCTGACTTAACTTGTAGCTTCGTTTATGCTACATTATTATCGTCAGTGAAAAAAATAGCTTGAAAAGTGACCCTAAACTGCTTACTACAGATCTACACACCACACACACACATATATATATATATATATATATATATATATATATATATATATATATATATATATATATATATATATATATATATATCTATATATATATATTTATATATGTGTGTATGTGTGTCTGTCAGGTCTAAAAAAGGGGTAGTTGGAAATTACGTGAGTTAAAAACGATTTTAAAAAGGGAACTCTATTATAATATTAAAATAAATGAAAAAGACCCACGCTCGAGGAAGCTTTTGGGATCATCCGGTCAGGCGGAAGCATTTTTGAGCTAACTGATGAGCTTGCAAACAGGTAAGTTTCAGTCAGCGCGTCGACATGGAACTGTGAATACCTATTCCACGCTTAACTCCGCCACAAACAGTGAAAATGCCGTAGGTTTTGCTTTTAGAAGAAACAATGATTTAATAAAATTATTATTATCAAAAAAGACCGTTTTCCATTCGCCTTAACTCTGGATCACGATATTATATATTATATATATTTTTCACTCACTCACTCACTCACTGACACACACTCTCTCTCTCTCTCTCTCACACACTATATATATATATATATATATATATATATATATATATATATATATATATATATATATATATATATATATATATATATATATATATATATATATACTTTAGTGTCCAATATATAATTGCTAAATGTTTTCATAGATAATTTACTAATACTTACTAAATTTCTAATAACTTGGATATAATACTAGAATATAAAAACTAGATTCATAACATTAATATATATACATATATATTGCCTACGTGGCAATGGCAAGTAGCAAGTGTGCGAACGTTCTAGTTTTAAATCCATAGTGAATCCTCAGCGATAGGTTTTCATCTTCATTTTCAAATAATTCATTTGTAAATAGTTTATAGATATTAGTTCACTACACTTATTTATGTAAATAACTACATAAAATATTTATAGGAATCTACATATTTTCTACTTACCAGAGTGAAAACGCATAGATACAGGTTACCCGTTTTTATAATTTTCATATTCTTTCTTACAGTTTTCAGCATTCTTGATCTGTTACTGGGCTCCAAAGCCTAACAAATAAAGTTTATTCAGCTTTTATCCAAAGTGCGTGAATTAAGTAATATTTATGAATTTATCCTAATGAATTAATTTATTGATCTTAAATGACTGATGTCCCCCGATATATTTACTCTTGATTATTTGTTCCTTTTCTACAGTTACAAAAATCGAAGTTTTCATTCTGCTTTGATAGGATGCTTTTTCCCCCTAAGGACGTTCGAGTGAAAGACACAAACCAAATATTATACCCTATTTTAACAAACCAAGTCTTTGTTGCCTAAGGATATTTAAAATTAATAATGAAGATATCTCGACACTACTTTACTTACAACCTCTATAGAGTTTAAGACAAATAATATTTAAAAATTAAGAGCATTTAAACAAAACTTCACTGGATTGTTTTCGTAAGTTTCTACAGAAACATTGTTTTTGTGTCGACAAAATAAAGACATTAAACAGTTCAAACTGTTATTGATTTACTTAAAGCATATTTTAATAAAACAGTCAGTGGTACACGTTGCATGTATTCTTCTTTATTTAACACTAAATTTACGGACCGAGCCAATTTGACTCATTAAAAATTTGATCACTATATATATATATATATATATATATATATATAACTTTAATATCACTTTTCAAAAACATACTTTGGTTTTTAGTTAAGTAATAAAATATATGTAAACTTTCATTCCTCTTCCCCGCAGACCCCTTCATTTCGCATTATCCAATGGGGTATACATATTTTCACGGTTGTGAGCCAATTGGACTCATAGACTGGTTTAACAGTCGCATACCATGAAATTTATTGGCCCAATCAGACCTGGGATATTTTCCAGTTAGCTGAAGAGCAAAGAAGTAAATATGGAGAAGAAGTCGAGAACACTTCCATTCCAATGACAGAAATTCATGCTACTGACGCACGGAAGAATTGTCAAGCTTTTTTAATTTAATCCCTTGGTGTAGCATTTCTGATATATATTTTTTTAAAATTTACACAGGCGGAGAATTATGCTTAACACTAGATTTACGGACCGAGCCAATTTGACTCATTAAAAATTGGATCACTATATATATATAAAACTTTAATATCACTTTTCAAAAACATACGTTGGTTTTTAGTTAAGTAATTAAACTTTCATTCCTCTTCCCCGCAGACCTTTTCATTTCGCATTATCAAATGGGGTATACCTATTTTCCCTGTTGTGAGCCAATTTAACTCAGAGTGTATATGAAAATAAATAAATTTAGTAATAAATACAGTATAAAGAAAAGAAAGTATAAAGTATAGAATAAAGTAAATATAGAGAAGAAGTC
>CM063498.1:205214442-205251162 GCA_032207245.1 Pardosa pseudoannulata | reverse complement strand
ACAAAAATGAATGCTTCCGGTCGCCGACTACCACAATACAATTGCACAAGTTATCGATGTATTTATATGTAATATAATAAACAATATTTTTTTAAATAGTTGAAACAATAGTTGAAACAATATTTTTTTTAAATAGTTGAAACAATGCTTTTAAAGCCCTTTTCTAGCAAGGAGAAAAAGTAGTACGGTAATCTCGTTAAATGCCAGCTCATAATTAAAAATGTATACAATAATATATCTCCATGCAATGATGTTAACGCTACAGGTATTTCACATACTTCTACTCAGACTTCTTCTGTTCACTTTTTGATTTGTGTTGTGCTTGCGCGTGAGCACCCACTTACATCACCTCTTTTCGTCTAGGACCTTCTGAAGATTCATGGCCTCCTGGCCTAATTAGAGCTACGGTCTAATGTTCTGCTACAAGAGGTTTGGTTTGGAGTACTACGGTCAAGTGTTTTGCTATACGAAAGCTTATGCGGCCGGACTTACTTTTTAAGTCGATTCCGAACGACTGCAAACAACCATGTCAATAGTGGGATTTGAACCAACAAACTCCGTTTTCGAAGATCAGTGTCCTACTCATTTGACCATAATCTGGCTTGCTACACGAGATATAATGGGACTGTGACATACACCTTAATCTCGATTCGAACTGCTATGTACATCCGTGCCAAAAGTGCGATTCGAACTCACGACGAATTCTGATCCCAAATATCATCGTCCTATTCATTCAGCCATTGTTAGACCATCTTCTCCTATACTTGATGCAGCCCTCCAAAGATTAGAGAAATAAGTCGCAAAAACAGCAACGTTTCAAGTCTGTGTCAGATGTATGTACTCGAGCTCTACACAAAGAACACAGTTACCTTAAAAAACTGAACTAACTTTGTACCTTGAAAGGAATGTGTGAATGATAATTCTGGGGTAGACCATACAATTAAAATAAAATATGTAGAATTGAAAAGGCGTACAAAGAAGTCGTGTTGTGCCCCTTCCCCTTAGATCTTTTTCGGGATCGTGTACTAACTTTCGTGTACTGAACTAACTTTGTACCTTGAAAGGAATGTGTGAATAATAATTCTGGGGAAGCACCATGCAATTAAAATAAAATGTGTAGAATTAAAAAGGCGTACGAAGAAGTAGTGTTGTGCCTCTCCCCCTTAGATCTTTTTCGGGATCGTGTACTAACTTTCGTGTACTGAACTAACTTTGTACCTTGAAAGGAATGTGTGAATAATAATTCTGGGGAAGCACCATGCAATTAAAATAAAATGTGTAGAATTAAAAAGGCGTACGAAGAAGTAGTGTTGTGCCCCTCACCCTTAGATCTTTTTCGGGATCGTGTACGTTGTGAACTGCATAGAAAGAAATAAAACACGACAATGTTGTATGCAAATATACTGCTGCCATTGAGCAGCAGTTCAATTTATTCACTAAAAAATTATCACAAGTGTTTTCGCCCTCTTCTATTATGACGAAAACAGAGGGGAGAAACTACATATAGGTCTATTGCAATGGTTGACAGCAGTCCCAAAGGCTGCCATGAATATGACGGGAAGAAAAAAAAACTCAACAAGTAGGGCTACAATCAAAATAGAATATTTGCTTCTTGCTGCCATGTTTTAGAAAACCAAGGAAAAAAACCATTATTTGTTTGGTAAAACATAAAATACAAGTTTTGAGGTAATCACTTATAACACACTTTTAACATTACATTAATTTTTATATTTCACTGTAGTCTTTAATACAATAACAAAACCCTAAATCAACACATTTAAAGGATGACATTTCAACAAGAAAAGGTCCTAAAACATGGCATATGTGTAATGCGCGTGAGCAACAGAAATTATGCACATAAATGTTTATGAGATGAATATACTTAAATCTATAAAACACCTTTTTGTTATCACACAGTATTGGAATGATAAATTCATTTGTTCAGAGCACTGTGCATTTTGATTTCGATAGTTTAAGTTAGACGAGAAAAAAAATAGTAATATAATGGCTAGTTTGGTATTACATCCATCAAACTCATAGAAAATGAAGAAAGCACGAAAAAGTATTTGTAGGTTCAAGAATATTCAGTAGATGTATTTTAGTACCCATCCAAACATACACGGATACTGGGAATTTATATTTTGGTTTCCAATATTCAATTTGCAATGATGTATATGTTTTAGATTCAGATGTTTTTTTCTTTGCAGATATTATATTATCTTTTGATTGACTTCTTGATAAGAAGTTAGAGAATTTCTTCTGTAACTTACACAAAAATAATGTTATGTCCACTTCTCAAGGCAAATAAGGAGTATACACTAACAGGTAAATACTCTAAATTATGAATGAAAGCCAATTAAAAATATTGTACGCATTAAAACAATTGTATAGTTCACGTTCTGATAAGAAGTTCCACAGAATACTTCTGCAACTGGAATGAAGATAGTTCTATGTTCCTTTCTCAAGGTAAATAAGGAGTATATACCTACATAGGTAAGTAGTCTTAAATCATGAATGAAAGGAGGCCAGTTAAAACAATTGTACGATTAACATCCTGATAGGGAGTTACAGAGAATTTCTTCTGCAACTTGCACGAAGATAATGCTATGTCCCTTTCTCAAGGCAAAAAAGGAGTAAATACCAACTCAGGTAGTAGTCTTAAATTATGAATAAAAGGAGGTCAATTAAAACAATTGTACGTATTAAAACGATTGTACGATTAACATCCTGATAAGGAGTTACAGAGAAACTCTTCTGCAACTGGCATGAAGATAATTCTATGTCCCTTTCTCAAGACAAATAAGGAGTATATACCAACTCAGGTAGTGGTCTTAAATTATGTATAAAAGGAGGACAGTTAAAACAATTGTACGATTTACGCCCTGATAAGGAGTTACAGAGAATCTCTTCTGCAACTTGCACGAAGATAATGCTATGTCCCCTCCTCAAGGCAAATAAGGAGCATATATCAACATAGGTAAGTAATCTAAATTCTGAATTAAAAGCTAATTAAAACAATTGTACGTTTAGCATATATAAAAACAGATGTTTTACATGAACAATTAAAATTTCCGATTAAGCATGATCCGGTAAACAATTCCTACAAGCAAGTGAAAAAAGGAAGTTGTCCTCTTTGATGAAGTAAAAAACCATAAAATACATACCATGCAATGAAAATCGATAACAATCATAAACTCATACATACTAGCACGTTTATAAGTACAAAAATATTTTCCATTTTGTTATAACAATGTGTGCTACATTGTGCATATTTATTTATGATTCTTAAAAGCCACAACAAATATGTATCATTCAAATTTCCTTTAGAATCCATAAATATAACTATGCGTAACAGGCATATAACACTTGAATTCATACAGAAAAAATTGCTAAAATATATTCACATTTACCATTTTTTAAAGATAGGAATATTGAATCTAAAACTATACAGCAAGGTTTATGTAAAAATATTTTTAACTCTATAGCTTATGAGAAATTCTTGTACAAATGCAAGTATGAATGTTTTTCTTTTTGTGACTGGGACGAAGATGAAATGAAAACCTTTTTCACCCTAAATTATTGGTAACTTTTATGTCTATTGTTATGGGTATACTCTAAAGTAACTGAACAACACTTTTCTACACAACGTGTGGGTGAAAGATATGCTAAAAAAATTCTTTATCTTAACCCATTAATGCCTAGCATCTCTTTTTAGAGACATCTGAGAAACACTTTACAGAATTTTTATACGTTTCGGAACGAGTTTTAATTTTCAGTGAAGGTAGATGGGAATCTTATAAATTATCTTCCGAATTTTCGCGATTCTTCTAGGGTGTATAGTTTTGCCATTTATTCGTTTTAGAACCTGGCAAATAAATTTGCTTTTTCGGTAGATCGACAGCAATCGTGATTAGGTAGCTTTATAAAATAAAATAAAGCTTTACTTTAAAGTAATATATTTAGACGTGATGCCAATTAAATCTATTAATCTAGCAATTTTTCTTTTTTAAAAATGGCATCGTATAATGTTTAAACTGACGGCTGATTACGGATTAAAACAAGCTGAAATATTCAAAGCCGTATAAATTTGATAAACTATCTTCCTAATTTTCGCGATTCTGCTAGATTTTTATAGTTTTGCCATTTGGATTGATATTTTATTCTTTTTAATGGCTTTAATTCTTTTTAATTCTTTTTATTCTGGCAAATAAATTTGCTATTTTGGTAGATCGACTGCAATCCTGATTAGGTAGCTTTATAAAATAAAATAAAGCTTTACTTTATAGTAATATATTTAGACGTGATGCCAATTAAATCTATTAATCTTGCAGTTTTTCTTTTTTAAAAATGGCATCGTATAATGTTTAAAATGACGGCTGATCACTGATTAAAACAAGCTGAAATATTCAAAGCCGTATAAATGTGATATCCGAGTTATTCTGTGCAGTCAATACACGGCCGTTCCAAGTAGGGGTGCAAATCGTAAAGTAAGCTGGGTTTCTAAAATCAAGGGCAGACGAACATCTGTGTACATAACCGTTAGAAAGCTCCTTTAACCCATATTGGACCGCTGTCCTATAAACATGACAGCAAATAAAATTCCATTTAATAATAAAGTTATAAATATTTTCTGAGTGGATTTTATTTTAACACCTTTAAAATAGACACACTTAGCATAGTAACAAAAAACTGAGAAATCAAATTATATTGTATTGTAAAATTTATTTTCAGCAACCTCTTAAAAATTGTCATTTTTTAATCTTTAATTTTATATTTATTATTATTATTATTATTTAAACATTGTGGAGGTTACTTTTAGTTTAAAAACAGAGCTAATAATGTAGCTGAAAGTTTTTGTTGAAAAATATATTTTACATGTGTATTTTGTAAGTATAAAAAGGTGCCCTAAAATTAAGACGACGTTCCAATCCTGATTATACTATTATATGATGAAAAATAGGTAAAACATTGCTGCACTTGTTGTCCGTGAAAGTGTGAGTTCTTTTTTTCTTTTAAATAGGGAAACTTACTTTCTGGATGCTCCTCGTAATAACTTAGTGAATATGGAATAAAATTTTTATTAATAAGTGAGTTTTTTTATATTTGGGGCGGAAATCTCACAAATGCAGCCATTGAATTAGGAACGGCCATGACTCCATACATCTTAGATTTTATATATTCACCAATATACATTCGGTAGAAATGACCAGAGGCATTAATGGGTTAGCATCTTCTAACAGTCAAATCAGCAAAATTATAAGAGGAAACTGCTTTTTTGAAGTGACTTTAGAAAGACAGGAAACAAAAAAATTCTCTCCATAACAATAACAAAGAAACAAAAAGAAAATGTGTTTGTAGAATCTGATCTTATTTCATAAATAGGATATAGCAAGTTTAAACATTTATATAGCATTTCTCGTGAATATATATATGTATATATTTATATATTTCATTCTTCAAAACAAAAGATATTTTTATCAATGTGTACATACATGTTTCAGTGATTTTTAGAGTGTGTTTCAAAGGCAAGACACATAATTTCAATTAACATCTATGCATAAGCTGTCAAGATTTGTGAGTGAAGAAAATTTAGGTTGATATCAGTACAAATATACACTGAAGAGCTTATTTCCAAAGCTTATTTGACCTCTGAAAATGTACGTAATAGAAATTCGAGCCAAACTTCTCAAGGTGTCTCAAATATTCTACAGAAAATCGATGCTTGTTGAACATCTATGCGTTTTAACATATCACGAGTTTATAAGTACTTAAAGAGGATACATCGCCTTTAAGAAACGCTAAATGGATGATTATTTTTTGCCTTCATATCTTTTTTAATTATTATCGAAATTAAATGGGATTTTCAACATTTGTTGTCTTATTTATACTTAATAAGTTTTGTTGAATTCACTTCTTTCCTAAAAAAGCTTTTTTTAAAAAGTAAAAATTAAGAGCTTGTTTAAAAATTGTTAACTTTTTTCTGATACAGTGTGCGCAGACATACAACATAAAATGAGTTTCATGAATAAATTTTTGCTTTTTTGTAAACAATTTTTATTAGGCATAATTCTCTACCTATTTGAATTTTTAGAAATGATCAGAAATATTACACCAGGGGATCGAATTTTCAAAGAATCTTAAATAATGTTTAAAAATTCCATTTCAAGTACTATGAATACTAAACGAAATAAACTAAAACGATAAAAGTAGAGCTTATTCTTAAGTCTACAATATATTTAATGTAAAAATTTGAGATCAAATGGTTACCAGTTTTTTATTTACAGAGCTCGCAAGTTTAAAAAAAAACCCGCCATTTTAAGTAGAAAGTATTTAAAATTTTTGTAGTTCATCAAAATCTATGATATTGCATGCAAACATTGTATAGTTTTACAAGTTCTAATGCAAATATTTTAATCATTATTCATTAATCTTTCAATCATTATCATTATAATATTGTGTAAATGATTCAGAAATGTTCATCGACTTTATAAATGTAAAAATAAAGAATGAGTTTTTAAAGGTTTAAAGGTGATGTATCTCCTTATCAAAATGATACAAAGATATACGAGATATTGGCGACACGTTTCATTTGTTGCAAAACTAGAAAAATATTACTCTCAAATGGATTGTAAAAAACTTTAAAATGGTTCATATAGGAAAAATTAAATTATATCACTATCAGGGGTTGACTTAAGAATTGGGTTCCCCCTCCAAACTGGCGATAATGGTTTAAGTATCACACATAAAACGCTAGATATATATTCAATGTTCATTCTTATTTGTTATAATTATTTTAGTCAAGCTGGATTTTTTTAAAAAAATGATGTAAGACAAATAACATATTCAATATCGCTCTGTGTACAAGATTCAACCAAATAAAACAACTATGTGTAAATTAAGAAATCAATCTTTGAATTGGGGAGATAGGGACATTTGAAGTATGTATGGCATTAAAACATAATTTTGTTCAATTTCAATTGACTATATTTTGACTCGATTCATAGGCATTAATGGCATTAATCTTACTTCACAAGTCTTATAAGTAGACATATAGAAATCATGGATTGATTAAAGAACTAGGTTCCCCCGCCAACTTGGCGATATTGGTTTAAGTATTACACGCAAAATGCTAGACATATATTCAATGTTCATTCTTATAATTATTATAATTATTTGTTATAATTATTTTAATTATATGTTGTTATAATTATTTTACTCAAGCTGGATTTAAAAAAATGACGTAAGACAAATAACATATTCAACATCACTCCTGTGTACAAGATTCAACCAAATAAAACAACTATGTGTAAATTAAGAAATCAAAATTTGAGTTGTGGAAATAGGGACATTTGAAGTATGTATGATATTAAAACATAATTTTGTTCAATTTCAATTGACTATATTTTGACTCGATTCATAGGCATTAATGGCATTAATCTTACTTCACAAGTCTTATAGGTAGACATATAGAAATCATGGCTTGACTAAAGAACTGAGTTCCCCCTCCAAATTGGCGATAATGGTTTAAGTATCACACATAAAATGCTAGACATATATTCAATGTTCATTCTTATTTGTTATAATTATTTTAGTCAAGCTGGATTTTTTTAAAAAAATGATGTAAGACAAATAACATATTCAATATCGCTCTGTGTACAAGATTCAACCAAATAAAACAACTATGTGTAAATTAAGAAATCAATCTTTGAATTGGGGAGATAGGGACATTTGAAGTATGTATGGCATTAAAACGTAATTTTGTTCAATTTCAATTGACTATATTTTGACTCGATTCATAGGCATTAATCTTACTTCACAAGTCTTATAGGTAGACATATAGAAATCATGGCTTGACTAAAGAACTGAGTTCCCCTCCAACTTGGCGATAATGGTTTAAGTATTACACATAAAATGCTAGATATATATTCAATGTTCATTCTTATTTGTTATAATTATTTTAGTCAAGCTGGATTTTTTTAAAAAAATGATGTAAGACAAATAACATATTCAATATCGCTCTGTGTACAAGATTCAACCAAATAAAACAACTATGTGTAAATTAAGAAATCAATCTTTGAATTGGGGAGATAGGGACATTTGAAGTATGTATGGCATTAAAACGTAATTTTGTTCAATTTCAATTGACTATATTTTGACTCGATTCATAGGCATTAATGGCATTAATCTTACTTCACAAGTCTTATAGGTAGACATATAGAAATCATGGCTTGACTAAAGAACTGAGTTCCCCCTCCAAATTGTCGATAATGGTTTAAGTATTACACATAAAAATGCTAGATATATATTCAATGTTCATTCTTATTATATTATAATTATTTTAGTCAAGCTGGATTTTTAAAAAAAAATGATGTAAGACAAATAACATATTCAATATCGCTCTGTGTACAAGATTCAACCAAATAAAACAACTATGTGTAAATTAAGAAACCAATCTTTGAATTGGGGAGATAGGGACATTTGAAGTATGTATGGCATTAAAACGTAATTTTGTTCAATTTCAATTGACTATATTTTGACTCGATTCATAGGCATTAATGGCATTAATCTTACTTCACAAGTCTTATAGGTAGACATATAGAAATCATGGCTTGACTAAAGAACTGAGTTCCCCCTCCAAATTGGCGATAATGGTTTAAGTATCACACATAAAATGCTAGACATATATTCAATGTTCATTCTTATTTGTTATAATTATTTTAGTCAAGCTGGATTTTTTTTAAAAAATGATGTAAGACAAATAACATATTCAATATCGCTCTGTGTACAATATTCAACCAAATAAAACAACTATGTGTAAATTAAGAAATCAATCTTTGAATTGGGGAGATGGGGACATTTGAAGTATGTATGGCATTAAAACATAATTTTGTTCAATTTCAATTGACTATATTTTGACTCGATTCATAGGCATTAATGGCATTAATCTTACTTCACAAGTCTTATAGGTAGACATATAGAAATCATGGCTTGACTACAGAATTGGGTTCCCCCTCCAAACTGGCGATAATGGTTTAAGTATCACACATAAAACGCTAGATATATATTCAATGTTCATTCTAATTTGTTATAATTATTTTAGTCAAGCTGGATTTTTTTTAAAAAATGATGTAAGACAAATAACATATTCAATATCGCTCTGTGTACAATATTCAACCAAATAAAACAACTATGTGTAAATTAAGAAATCAATCTTTGAATTGGGGAGATGGGGACATTTGAAGTATGTATGGCATTAAAACATAATTTTGTTCAATTTCAATTGACTATATTTTGACTCGATTCATAGGCATTAATGGCATTAATCTTACTTCACAAGTCTTATAGGTAGACATATAGAAATCATGGCTTGACTAAAGAACTGAGTTCCCCCTCCAAATTGGCGATAATGGTTTAAGTATCACACATAAAATGCTAGACATATATTCAATGTTCATTCTTATTTGTTATAATTATTTTAGTCAAGCTGGATTTTTTTAAAAAAATGATGTAAGACAAATAACATATTCAATATCGCTCTGTGTACAATATTCAACCAAATAAAACAACTATGTGTAAATTAAGAAATCAATCTTTGAATTGGGGAGATGGGGACATTTGAAGTATGTATGGCATTAAAACATAATTTTGTTCAATTTCAATTGACTATATTTTGACTCGATTCATAGGCATTAATGGCATTAATCTTACTTCACAAGTCTTATAGGTAGACATATAGAAATCATGGCTTGACTAAAGAACTGAGTTCCCCCTCCAAATTGGCGATAATGGTTTAAGTATCACACATAAAATGCTAGACATATATTCAATGTTCATTCTTATTTGTTATAATTATTTTAGTCAAGCTGGATTTTTTTTAAAAAATGATGTAAGACAAATAACATATTCAATATCGCTATGTGTACAAGATTCAACTAAATAAAATAACTATGTGTAAATTAAGAAATCAATCTTTGAATTGTGGAAATAGGGACATTTGAAGTATGTATGGCATTAAAACATAATTTTGTTCAGTTTCAATTGACAATATTTTGACTCGATTCATAGGCATTAATCTTACTTCACAAGTCTTATAGATAGACGTATAGAAATCATGGCTTGACTAAAGAACTGGGTTCCCCCGCCAACTTGGTGATAATGGTTTAAGTATGATCGTCTAATATTTTATATTGATCTCACCGTGTTCAAGCAATCTGTATCAATATTATAATTTATATATTTGCATACCACTCTCCTTGTGTAACTCTTTTCGTATATATTAAAAGTGCGCAATGCTTAAAAAAATGAGATATAACAAACCATTAATGATTAACTATGGCTGATTTTTAATAATTTGGAGCTGTAACATTTTATATTGATCTCACCGTGTTCAAGCAATCTGTATCAATATTGTAATTTATATATTTGTATACCACTCTCCTTGTGTAACTCTTTTCTTATATATTAAAAGTGCGCAATGGTTAAAAAATTTAGATATAACAAACCATTAATGGTTAACTATGGCTGATTTTTAATAATTTGGAGCTGTTGTGTTTGTAAACTGTTAATGGATTCATTGCCCATAAATATAAATGTCCGGTTTTCATGCCGTTTTCTTTAATTAAGTAAGAGTATATAATTCTATTACGATGGCACACTGTGCATTAATTTAAGTCGCCAGAAAAAGCAAGAAATACAATATTTGGATGGATTGCCTTTGTGTTTTATTAAATATCACCAACATTTTCACCAAATTTGCTAAGGGGAACTAAATCTTAAATATACCCCACTATCAGAAGATTTAAAATATTCTATTCGAGAGATAAGCCTAAATTTTTATTCTGTATGCATAAATTTGTATTATTTATAGAATGAACTTGTTACTTCCTGGAAATAGTAACTCTAATATGTTAACTCAAATGCAATGGGAAATAAAAATGGCTCGAGATCACAACAAAAACAACCACGGTCTAAAAGTATTCAACTCAATGTAATTATTACTAACATAAGACATAAACTAAGATATTAAATTTAGCAAACATAAGTATAAGAAAATAAAACAATTAGAGTACTTAATGTCAACAAAACTTAAATCAACTTAAAAACAACGAACCAGCCATGAGACAAAAGTAATACTACCTCGGAACAGATGCGTTATAGTTGCCGGTCCCGTCCGCCATGTTTTTTTTGGCGACCAATAGAAAAAGGCGGGTTTTGAAAAATCGCCAAGTAGAAAAACATGGCGGCGGTACGCGTTTTCTGAAAGATCACCAAAGAATTTTCCCAAAGAGGATTTTTATAAGTAGCGACGCATTTTTTAAAGAAAATTAACATTTTTTTGGTTTACTACTTACTGATGGTATTTTGTTAAATTCTCTGACGCGTGGTGATTGTGCCTCAAAGAAAAATTTCAAATAATTTTTTTTAATCCGTTTTTAAAATACATTGCTATTTTTTGATTTTATATGTTTTTAGTACTTCAAATTAACAACAGATGGCAGGACTGCATTTAATTTTTTTTCTTCTTTGAAAAATGTGGGTTTAAAACTACTGAATTCGATTTTTAATGTTTATGACCCCAAATACCCCCCTACTCTCCTTTCTAGGAGAAAAAAAATTTATAAAAGAGGATACAAACAAATATTTTTGGAGGAAAGTTTATATTAATTTTTTTCTGTTTACATAACTTGGTAGTACAGTCGAATGTCAAATATCTGTATATCCTCATGTATGTAAACTGTATCACTTCCAATTAAGTTTTTATATAAAAAATAAAATAAAATAGCAAATAAAAGATTAACAAATAATAGCTATTTGTACATTTTAAGACAAAATTAATAAGAGAAAAAAATAATAAAATTCTTAAGCAAATAATAATTGTGTCTAAGTTTCAGAAATAGAATAAAGAGTGCTTATATTTCTTTATAACTGGTTGAAATTTTTAGTTTATTAATAATTTATATTATATAATGTGTAAGATAAATGCATTTTTCCTTTAATATTTTGTAAATTATTTTCTTAATGATTCATACTATAAATGTCGAATGTAATAAACTGTTATTCCAGTATTATGCTCCTTTCATTACTGCAAACCATAATAAATTTCTTAAAAAAATAATCATATTTTGTTAATTAAATTATTTAAAATTTAATAATTAACTAAAAAATTTTAGGGGCCCAGTCAGCCCGTGCTTTAACCAGGCCCTGCCCAAATAAAAGTGCTTATCAAAATAACCCATCAAACAATTATACAAAACAGTTTGTGTTTTATCTGCACATCAATTAAAACCATTGATGAGACTATTTTTTACATTAAATCGAAAGGTTTAAAATAAAACTTTAAATGTACTTTGTGAAGAATGAATTTTTTTTGTCGGTTAAATCAGTTATGGTTCAGATGATAACTTTACAAATTATGGATATATCTTCATTAAATTTTTAATATACTTTATATATTATACTGAAAATGTTATACGTTTATATATATCTGAGAGGTTATAAAACGTTACTATAGTTTTCATATACCACAATTATTTTTTAATCAATGAAATAAAGGAAATTTTATGAGAACTAAACTTATAAATATCAAATATTGTACTTTACAAAATTTAAAATAATTATAATCAAATACATTTACTAAAAAAAGGGATATGTTTTATACATTTATAAATACATAATATTGATATTAAATCATATTTGACTTGTTTTACAACAAATGAAAGTTAAACGTAATCGGATACCTTAAGCGAAGTATTTAAAATTTCATGAGTATCGACATACATATTGTTTCTCCTAGTTTACCACAGAACAAATTTTAAATCTAGTTTGTTTTAAAGCTTGTAATTACATTTAAGGTCTAGTACTTTGGATATAAGCTCGATAAGTGAACACCTTTGGATTTTAGAAAGAATTCATTTCTGAAAACAATTTTAGTAAATCAATGAATATTTTAAACGAGTCAGTGCAGCTGTAGTTAGTTTTTCCATGAAGCGTTGCGATGTTGAATAACAATCTGCTTTAAACCATATTCGTAGCATTTATAAAATTACAAAGGATCGTTTTCTTCTTTAGGATAGTTAAGACACTTAAATAACCGATTAACTAAATGACGTAGATGCTATCGTCTTCTGATCTTGAACAGCACTTCATGACATACCTGCCAATGTAAGCTCGACCAAATTTATGAATCTTAATGATTATCCATTAGCAAAGAGCTCTATTACATTCAACAATTAAAAAGAAAACGTTCAGCAAATGTTGGCAATGATTGAATATTCAATTGCACGACCACCCACGATGACTGGTCGGAAAAAAATGAGCCTTTATTGTTTGGCAGCGATAGAGGATTTGTTTAATTAGAAGTCTAATGCCGATATTTTGTTTTTTGGTAAATGAAATCTCAGTAGACCCATGTGACAGGAACCCATTGTGTCATGTTATGAACCTTTTCCAACGTCTTCTCAAGAGTCCGTATGGTATCTTCTATGTCATTGTTCACAATTGTCAAGTCAAAAAAGTGACCGTATGCTTGACGTAAAAGCTCACTTTCCTTGTACAGCCTCTCTAAACTTCCATCGATCTAGAGGAAAAAAGAACAAAAATTAAAGTGGTGGAAAATCTTATAAATGAATGTCACTGTATGTACCAAATATTTTCCTAAACTAATTAACCAACTGGAACAAAACTTAATATTTTTATGTTTTACAATACTGCAATAAGTACTGTCTTATTTTAAACTTTCATATATCATCCCCTTCCCAATTTGTATTTATGCACTTATTTGAAACATTAATTTCCCATTTAATCATGAACGATAAATCTACCAATTTATGGCGTCATAACTCAGCTGAAAACTTTTTTCTAGAATTATCACAATAGCCTCTTAAACATATAATTTATTATTATACTTTTTATATATTATTCAAATATCGACTGAATCTTATTTAATCCACTGTTCATCAAATTAAGATATCCAGAGATGAATTTTTAAAATTTATTCTGCGAATTATAGATGAACTATACAAAGAGGTTTGGTTTGGTTTGGAGCGCAATGGTCTACTTTTTGCAACACGAGGGATAATGAGAGCGGGACCTACTGCTCAAAGTCGATTACGAACGGATACGAACATCCCTGCCACAGTGGGATTCGAACCCACGAACTCCGGTTCCGAAGGCCAGCACTCTAGCTATTCGCCCATCGTTCGGCGAACTATATAGAGAGAGTCTTCAAAAAGTAAATTAAAAAAATACAGACTCATAGTAATCATCTAGACTAACAGTACATAAAATAGAACATAGTATCGTATATCACTCTGAGAAGCAGAAAAGAATATATTTAGCGATCAAGTAGTTATTTATTTAGCAGAGAAGGTATTTTCACCCTGCGCAGTCAACATGCTTGGTCTGACAGCAATCACCACTAGACTACCCTTCGTAGACACTAGAAGTGTGGCAGGTGTCCTCGTTGATTACGTGGTAGGTCCTCACATTTTATCAGATCGTCTGACCTGCACAATATACCGTATCTTCTCGCAACAAGACCTTCCTAGTTTATTGCACACTGTTTCGCACCTCATAAAGGCATGCTACTTAACACATTGTATGCGAGACACGTACTAGTACGTTTTCTGACGATTGATACTTGAGAGCGGGTCACGTACTAGTATATACAGGAAAATGAAGCCGAATGTTCTTGTCTTTTATTTCTTATAATGTAAAAATGTTTATATATAACATAATTCGAAAAAATTAAAACTATATACTACTATTTCTATTTGATTTTTTATATTTACGATACCATTATAAATTTATCCAATAAAAATATATTTTTTGTTTACAAAAACTTTATTGTTGTTATTTATATATTTCTATTTATATATTTGTTTACATATTTCAATATAAAATACGAAAAGGTGGTTAAAAAGTTAAATAATTTACGATCTATTGAGATTTAACTGAATAACTAAATTTACGCTCAAAACGCCCACTCCCGGTGCAATTCCGCTGCGAAATGTACCCGCACACAATGTGTTAGGCACGATAGAGCCCCAACATACTTTTAGCAAAGCCCGGTACTACTTGAATGCCACATATACCGCACAATTGATCGGATCTGTCATATTTGTTGCTTAGTACCTCGATCACCAAACTTCAACCCACTGAATCTTTTCTTCTGGGGGCACATGAAATCTTTAGTGTCTGAGAAGACTGTGGATTTCGAAGTGGGAACTGTTATTGCCGCAGACTTATTTATACCAACACCAGGAATCTTCTAGAGGTGGCATCTGTCAGTCCTTTATTTTCCAGTAAAAACTATGTCGCTTAAATTGAACGGACGCGTACGGTGGGTTCGAGCTTTGTTCGCGGACTGTCGACCCCTTCTGTTGCACTCGTATAACACACTTTTGAGGGTATTGCAAAGCGATAATAAATGAAAGCTAATTTTGCGTACAGGACGCCTTACTGTGAAGATTCAAGTCTGACAACTTTTAAACCGGCAACTCTAGTATGATACGTTAAATTCGTCTGGAATTTACGAAAAAGTTTTAAAAAGTTTTCGGTATTATGTGCGCATTTTATTGTGGCTTTTTTCTCTCCCTCTTTGTTGTTTGTGGAGTCATAAACCTTTGGCTGACTGGGGGAGTGGAGAGTTTCTGTGCGACAGCGCGTCTGTCGCACAGGACGCACTTACTGTAAGATTTCGCTGAACTATACAGATTGTGCAACACTTTGTATCGTTCATTCATTTTCCCAACGCAGTTAAAAGTTTATATTACGATTTTAATTTTACCATTTTTTTTTCTACAAAATGCTTCTTCAAGGGGGAAAATGGGCGTTTTTGTATATGTAGTCATGAATGAGAACTGATGAAAGGGTTAGTTTCATTCGTGAGAGCTCTGATCTTCTGTAAGTTTCATGGCCTGGAGAGGAGTCTCAGAATGCCGGTTTGAGACTATTTTTTAGGCATGAAAATGCATCTGATCATTCTTGATGTTACCCGAGATTTCTTTTTATTTTGTTATCCAGTTCCATGGAAAATATCCATCCGGGTGTGTTTTTACAACATTCTTTTTATGATCCGTGTTTCACGGGGGCGAAAAATCCCATTTTCATTTCGTCAAAATTTAATATTTACAATACAGGTGAAAGAGAGGTTTGGAGCAGAACAAACTTCTTAAAAGGGTAAATGTATAGAAGCAAAACTGCTAAAACGGGAATTTTATAGATATTTAGTAGAAATCGACATATTTAAAACGTAACCACATATATAGAACGTTTTAAGCGAGAGAACTTAACAGGAAACTTTTTAAGCGGGTGATATTGTGTGTATATATATATATATATATATATATATATATATATATATATATATATATATCTGTAATAGTAAAATTCTAAAACACATCTTTTTTTAAAATATGGCGGAGAACACTCATTTTCGGGCATGTTAAATTTAGAATCGCAGCTCCGTTGATTTATTTTTTCCGCGCATTGGGACGTACTATCTTCTAGAATAAACTAGAAGTAATTAAAGTAACGTGATTGGTTACCGGAATGACATCATTCCTAGAGCTATTCCCCTTCGAGAAGTTAATATAAGGCCTAGCACATAGATTTCGAGGCTTTTCTTTTGAGAACCCTATATAATATATCATCAAATATTTTCTGTTTTGTGTTCTTTTTTACTAAGTGGATTTGTGTGTTATCTGGTGTTCCAAATAAAAGATGTTTTTGGAAGTCTGCATCAATCAACTCAGCTACATTATGTACAGTATTTTAATTTATGTGGACGTTATATTAAGTTATATCATATAATATATATATATATATATATATATATAATTACGTATATATAATGTCATGCATTCAAGATTAAATTGACCCAATGCTAGGATATACTTTTCCAGCCATTGCACTCATTTGAAGAACAGTTTTTAAAATAAATAAATAAACAACATGATATCTGTCACTCTGAAGATGCTAATGAAATTGACGTCATCTTCAATAATACCAAAACTGTTCTGAACTGATGGTTTATTTCTTAAATGTACAACATGATATTTAACAACTAGCATATAGCCCATCATATGACGGGATTAGTAAAATTTTTAATATTCCAGAACTGTTAAGTACCCAATGAGGCAGGTAAAAAATGGTTTGTTTTTTGGCTGAGAACTATCTGGTTCACTCTCAATAATTTATTCATCGTCATACTGCTCTAGAGTCTCCCGATCCTGTAATGCAGTTTAGAATCACATTGAATTCATTTAGTCAAACCTTGTGGTTATGTATAATAAACAAACACACAAAAGAACAAACTTCTTAATTTCCAAATATATATAAATTAAAAGTTAGATATTTATTAGTCCGTGAAATAGACTCTTAGACTTATATGAAAATAATTTATTGTTAATACCGCTGGTAGAAGTTTCATTGCAACAAAAAATAATCGATGATTAAATTTAAAATTATCACGTATGTACCTAATCTATTATTTAAGCCAAATATAAAAGAAATTCATTTACGTAATATCTAAGTTCATTGATAAAAGATATTAAAATAGTGTAGACGATATTTAAATAGTTTAAAATATGAAATGATTAAATGAGATGTTTAAAAAAATGACGTCACAATGCTAAAAAAGATTGTTATTTTTACCTATTTATTAAGTGATAAATGGATAAATTTAATCGCCTGCTCTTAACCGGGGAAAATAGGGCTTGAAATAATGGCATTAAACTCTCGAAAAGGAGGGAAGGCTTGGATTTCGAACATTTTAAAAACGACAGTATTGTTTGCTGTGGTATGAAACATATTTATACAAATTTATTTTAGAATCGGATCGATAGTTTAGGAGCAGATAAACTTTATTCGCTTTGAATGGATGCCTCTATCCATTCCAGGTCCAACCGCTTCATAAATTGGAGGACAGACGTACAGATAACTTAGGCTATTATTATATAGGGGATGTACCACAGTCACCACACAAGGAAATACTCTCCCTTGAGGAACCACTAGATAACTGATTCCAATTGTTCGGCTTCTAATTCTTGCGCTCTCTCCGCTTAAATAGACTAATTCACACCAAGATCTTTGCATATTAGAAAAGAGTTTGCTGTATTTTTATTAATTACATCTTTAATTTTAACATTTAGTTTCCATGACCTGACATATATATATATTTACTTTGATATTGTAAAAATATAAAATCATGCATTAAAGATTTAATCTGAATGCTATGATATATTTTTTCAATCATTGTTCTCATTTGAAAAAAGTTTTATGAAACACACACACACACACACACACACACACACACACATATATATATATATATATATATATATATATATATATATATATACATATACATATATATATATATACATTAAAAATATATATATTTCATAATATATATATCCATTCCCCTTTTTAACCCCTAACCTAAATTGACCACTGGGGCTACAGGTTACGCCCTCAGAGAAGGGGCCTGGCCAATTATAAACCTACATGGCCCTAGCGGACAATTTAGGAAATTTCCAAATAAAAAGGAGATACACGCTAGCGGAGACAGATTTTTCTAGAGATATTTTCCCACAGATGTTGACCCAGGTGTTACTTGTCTTGTACATAGAACTTCATGCTAGCTGACCCTTCAGTTTGTCCCTATGATGAAGTGGGAACCCGTCCTTCAAAGTTATCTAAATAAAGGTCTTTAGCTGAAACGGTATCATTTTTATGGCCATGACTGCAACCCCCCATCGAGAAGTCAGTCTCATTACATATATATACACATACACATACACATATATACATATATATATACAGATTCAAATGATATAGCTTAATTTAAATAATTAAAGGAAAATATAATGATACATTATTGAATGTTCTAATGCGCTATGCAGCAATCAAAAACATTCAAAGGTATAAATGACAGTAAATAGATAAAATAGAACCTCATATGGTCCATATATGAGGTTCTATTTTTTTCTATTTTTTCTATTTACTATCATTTATATATATATATATATATATATATATATATATATATATATATATATATATATATATATATATATATATATATATATATATATAATACATATATATAAGTTTTAATTGAAATTTAAAAAGGTATTTTTCTGACTCGAATGCTATAATATGTTTTTCCAGCAATTTTACTCATTTAAAAGAAAACCTTGATATTTTACTTACATCTTGCATATTTCCTAATGATGGGGCTGCTATGAATACAGTATATGGTGTATATTCAGAGGTTCTCAGAATTTTCAGAGCCTGGAAAAACACAGTTATATTAAAAAAAACATATAGTGAAGGAAATTATTTAATACTGCTTTTACAATATTCTTTTAATAATTTGATAAAAGATTTAAATTACAAAGAGAAATGCTCCACTACGGTACACCTTTGATATACCCCCCCAAAAAAATTACGCGCCAAATCTGGCACTCCCTACGGACTTTTTAGGGTTTTCTGTTTCTTATTTTGGTGTTGCCAATTTAGGTTTTTTCAGCTTTTAGGTTTTTGCTGTTGCCAAATTTAGTATTTTCTTGTATTTTGTACCATTTTTTGAGGTTTTTTTTTTTTAATTTTGTGGCAACAATTTTTGGATTTCATATATGTTTTACCACCATTTCATTCATTCGCCATTTCTTTGTGAAGTGATCAAGCGGATTTCTGACTTGGTGTATTTTTGCTGCAAATCTGGTTGTATTTTCCAATTAAATTTTTTTTCTATTAATTATTTTTATCTTTTAGCTTTCAATATGTTTCATAAATCATGTTTAGCGGCTAATGTTGATTGTTTCAATAAATTTATTAACTTGCTACTGGGGTAAATTGGGAGGAATTCAAAATTTCTGTATAAATAATTGTTTTTATTAGATTGCCGACAGGTATTGTCAATTGTATTTGTTAAAAGTTTTGTGTAAATTGCATATAACATGTTATTCAGTGTCATTTATTTGTATGTTTTAAGTATTTATTGTATTTTTTAGGTATTCTTTTTTTTTTGTATTTAATGATTCCGTATTTTTTATGTATTAATTATTTGTATTTAGCGAGCATCCATCTTGGCGAGAAAAAAGGAGCCCAAAACAGGTATTTTGCTTGGCGAGAAAAAAAAGTCGCTAAATTTCCGATTTGGGGGGTACATCAAAGTAGTTCCTAAACTTTGTGATAAAATTAAATAAATTTAAAATTTATAAAACAATAAATGAGAGCATTAACATATGCCAATATTCTACAAATTATCCAAACACAAACCCTTAAATAACTGCATATAATATAAAAGGGACTTTCATCACCTTCAAAGAATATGGATATAATTTTAATAAAAATTTTAGCTTTAATATATCCCTTTTAAATGAAATATTTATAAATGAATAAATTTCAGTCAATTTAACAGGCAATTTTGACTAATTGCCTATTAGATTTACTACAAAAAAAGGCAAATGAAAAATGATTAATTTTGTATTTAACTGTTCATTTTTTGCAGTTTTAATGGGAAAATAATATGTAATCATAGCGTGATTCCAAAACAAGTTTATGCGATTCTTTATACAATAGAACAAAATACTTCAACAATATTTCTTCCTCTATTTGCGTGGGCCAAAACCTCACTAATTTTGTTACGAAATAAGAGATGAAATATAATTTAAAATTCTAGAAAGGTAAGCAAAAAAATAAAAAAATACTCGGTGAAAAACTTTTTAAAAAGTTTGTTATATGTAATTTCTGAAAGACTTATCATTTGTCAACCTGTACCCTACGAAATGAAACGGATTCAGTTTATGATTATTTTTCCTGATGTAAGGATTTCTCGTATGAGAATGGAAAATTTTCAACCGATTAAAGGTCTTATTACGTGTTAACTTGAACAGAAAAAAATCTGAAAATTATTTGTTATTACACGGAAAAACCTCGCCCTCTTCATCGGTAAAAAGGAATCGTTGCTTTTTCAACGCGTACAGGTTGACTCATCATAAAGCTTTTAATCAGTTAAAAACTTTTTTTGGCAAGAACACATGACTTGCAAATTCGATACAAATTTGTACCAGGTAATTGAAAAATGAGAATAAGCATCGACAATAAAAAATTCCAAATACAATAAAACACTGAAACGGAAAAGCTATAATGCTTTTTTGAACTTACAGTTATCCCTCAACCAGGTGGTTAGTTTGTGTGCCTTACTGCGCATGACTTTTTACAAATCTCTTGCAGCTACTTCGTTTCTATTTCCGTTAAAGGAAGTAGTGAAATCGAGAAAAATTTCGGCTTAGAAAGAAATATCTAAATAAAGAGAAGCCTTAATATAACGAAAATAACTTTGCGAGTGTATACGAGATGGCCGTACTTGAGCTGTCAGACACCATGGTTACTTCAAGAAACGAAAACTAATTGAATTTTTGAAGAGAATGTGAATGATAATTCTGCGAGTGTCCTCCATACGGCTGCACTTGACCTCTCAGATAACATGGTTACTTCAAGAAACGAAAACTAATTGAATTTTGAAGAGAATGTGAATGATAATTCTGCGAGTGTCCTCCATACGGCTGCACTTGACCTCTCAGATAACATGATTACTTCAAGAAACGAAAACTAATTGAATTTTGAAGAGAATGTGAATGATAATTCTGCGAGTGTCCTCCATACGGCTGCACTTGACCTCTCAGATAACATGATTACTTCAAGAAACGAAAACTAATTGAATTTTGAAGAGAATGTGAATGATAATTCTGCGAGTGTCCTCCATACGGCTGCACTTGACCTCTCAGATAACATGATTACTTCAAGAAACGAAAACTAATTGAATTTTGAAGAGAATGTGAATGATAATTCTGCGAGTGTCCTCTCAGATAACATGATTACTTCAAGAAACGAAAACTAATTGAATTTTGAAGAGAATGTGAATGATAATTCTGATGAAGCATGATAAAATAATATAATATGCTTACATGGAAGTTGGGTGTTGTCCTCATCATATTAAGAGAGGTTTGGTTTGGTTAGGTTTGAAGAGCTACTTTTTGGCAACACGAGGGCTAATGAGATTTAGAGAGGAAGTACCAACCTGGGGCTCTACATCCAGAATGGCCATTTTGCCATCCGCATGTAACCTTCGTATAGTTTCTAGCTTCGTTCCGTACATAGCCTCTTCATGTGTACCATACTCTAGGTATTCATTGGCAGCAATGTCAGCCATCATTTCATCGTGCGACACAAAAAAATAGTTCTTTCCGTTTTCTTCACCTTTACGCATCGGCCTCGTCGTATCTGTTGGAAAAAAAAGTACAAAACAAATATATCTTAACCCTTTAACAATTTCATTTATTTTTCTAGGATTCAATAAAAAAGTCATTATTCATTGCTTTTTTAAAATTAATCAATAGGAAAATGTTATCGAAATTAACATTTCTATCCTAAATGCTTAAAAATAGGAAATTTTACTTCAATGAAAATAATAGTACATTGTTTTCTTTTCCCATATGACTGTCTAATGGTAAAGTAACATTTACAATTGTAAATATAATTACTTTAGAATTTTTTTTCAGATTGCAATTATATTTACTTACTATCTTTATTCTGAATTTTAGAATCATTTCAATTAAATACATTGCCTTGCTTAACTGAACCTTTTTGTACTATTATTAGAATCACTAGCATCGAAGTCATATAAAGTAAACTCTCACTACTGTTAGACTCATTCGAAAATTTCAGATTCTGATTTCCGAATCACAGTTAGAATAAAAAATTAGCTGCATATCCTCTAAATCAGCCATTATCTAAAAGTAAAAATAGATTGCATCGGCAAAAACACTAAATGATTAGTAAAATCCGATTAAAAAGCTAATTAGTGAAAAACACACTTTAGTCTAATGACACAAAATTAGTGGAAAAATGCTCTAATCAGAACGAAAAACAGAATAGAAATCAAACTATCATTTAGTAGCCCTCTATAAGACTAATTGGATCTTAAAAATAGAAAATATACGGAAAAAATAGCACATGCAAGAGAGAAACGAGATTGACCGTACACCGTACAGGTATATTAGTTGCGCCCCCCACCCCGCACACAGTGCCCGTACGGCATACGGGCAAAACTGGAAAAATGTTAAGGCTTGGATAGAATCTCAAATCTAAGTTTTATTGATTTTAACTGATTTGTATCAGTACTATTTTTGTTGAAGATGCCATAAGAAATATAAATTTCATCTAAATATGGATAAACTCAAAAGTAAAATATTTTTACTTTTGAATTATTTTGATTTAATTTCGAATAATTCTGGAGTCTAATTTTTTATGGCTGAATACTGTATTGTCCTCGGAAAGAAACCTATGCACAAAATTTCACATCTCTAACTATAAGAAAAGTAATTAAAAGTAGATTACAAACTTTGAACTGAGATACAAGTGAAGATAAATAAATTAATATTAATTAGATCTGTTTAAAATCTTTCAAAGGAATTTCAAATTTTATTTAGGATTTACCTTTTAGACCTTTGAACAGGAATGGACAAATTAAGCTTAATACCATTCACTTAAAGTAACAAGTGTCCACAATCCCTATATATTTTGCTGTGCATAATTTGTTGCGAAGGAATGTAGAAATTCCCGTTCATGTACAAAGTACTTAGTTACGTGCAATTAAACTCGTCTCTCCCATGCGAGAAATTCGATCCTGCGTAACTATTTTCGGTAACGAAATCATAGTTTTCACTTAAACAGTCAACAACACGCATAACTAGATAGTATAATTGTTACCCGGCAGCCAAATTTACGGTGAAATATCTCGACATTCTTACTGTGTTAATGCTAATTCTTTGTACAGTAATTAGCATGAACGAAAAGGGGTTTTCTTATCGTTCAGTATGCATGTATATATATATATATATATATATATATATATATATATATATACACTGGTTTATATACATACACACATATATACACATAGAGATATATACACATACATACATATACACACATATGTATATATATACATATATCTATATATATACACATACAAAAACATTCACACACACACACACACACATATATATACATATATATATATATGCACCCATATATATATATACATATATACACACACATATATATATATACATATATACACACATATACATATATACACATACATATATACACACATATATATATATATATATATATATATATATATATATACAAACACACACATATATACAAACACATACACACACTATATCTATCTCTCTCTCTATATATACATACACATAGAAAAACATCCACACATACACACACATATATATATACATATATGTGTGTGTCTGTATACACACACACACACACACACACACATATATATATATACACACACGCACTATATATATATATACACACACTATATATATATATATATATATATACGCACTATATATATATATACACATACAAACACACACACTATATATACATACCTACATACACACACACACACACACACACATATATATATATATATATATATACATATCTACCCACACTTATTTATACTTAGTAGTGCAATAAATTACAAAAATTTGAGATACAAAATGAAAAATATTTATATTATTATCCACATCAGATATTTTAAATTTTGTTGAATGTAAAAAATGTTATCACATAGTTTGTACATAAAATTAAATAAGTAAATGATGCTGATATCTTTATAATCGAAGTATTTCTTTCATTACCGTACTTTGACTACGCATTTTACGTTCATAAGAGTAACATTTTTACCATATTTTCTCTTCATTCTAAATACAAGCATCACATATTGCCTTCCGAATATAACGAGGGGCTACTGTGCTTTCATTTAATAGGAAATATTTTAAATGTAAAAGATCTTGATAATTAAAAATATTTTATAATTAGCCCACCGAGTAAAAAATACGTTAAAAAAAGTGAAGCATGTTAAAATTAAATAATTAACAGTTGGTCTAATTTTCTAATTAAGACATAAAACTCATACTTACGAGGTATGGGATAGGCATATTTATCAGGATGATGACTAATTAATGTATTTTTTATATGCCTTCTTCCTACACCATGTGCTCCTGAAAAAAATTCATTCATCAGGCAAATTTGAATCATTTACTGAAATTTGACGTCAGAACAAGCCTCTCCAGTAGGTAAATTTTACAAAAATTAAAAAAAAATCAAAACAGCTTAGTTGTTAAATAAATTGTTACTACTGGTTAATTAATTATAGTATTATTTTGCAAGAAGAATAGACACGAGAGGAATTTTTAAATGAGGTGTAAGAAATACAAAGTAAAATTAAAATAAATCCTTAAATGTACTAATTGATATTTACATTAAATAGTATATTTGAGGCATATATTTACTACAGTGAACTTATACGAAGACTAGAGGGAGCGAAAAATATTTCGTATAAGTGAACATTTCGTAAATGTGAATACGTCTATAAATACATGAAACCAACACTGTATTGTTTTTCGTTCCTTTTTAGGAAACCAATGTAGATTAAAGCTTGAAATTATTTATTTTTAATAGCTGTAAACTGACATACAAAATGAATTTTACTGTCTATATTAAGTATCACAGGTTGCTGTATGTATTATATAGAAACAAACATTTAATGGGTTCCTTTTATAAAACAATTTCAGTCTAAAATAAAATTAAATATTAGAAAAAGTTAAGAAAAAATATTAACGATCATGTTTCTACTTTTTAAAGAACGATAAAAGCAGCTATTCTGAAACTATAGTTCTTGCTCAGGTTACGAAAGTAAGATAGACTAATATTATAAAATAATACTGTTCTAAAAAGAAATTCGACTTTTTAAAGATTTTTAAAAAGCCTTTAAATTTAGACAACTAAATTTAAAGGCTCACACTTCTATTTTTTTAAGAATAACACAAATTGAAATTTTGAAACATTATTCCTTGACTAGGTTACGAAAACGAGACGGACAAATTTTATTAAATAGTTTTTTAAAAATAAAATTAGATCTAAAACACGTAAAACGAAGATTAAACGATCAAATTTCTATTTTTTAAAGAATAATACAAGCTAAAATTATGAAACAATAGTCCTTTCTCAAGTTATGAAAGGGCGACGGATTAATTTTATAAAACAATTTTATGCTAAAATAAAATTAGATATTTAAAAATGTAGAAAACAAAATTTAAACATACTTTAATTTTTTAAAGAATTACACAAGCTAAAATTCTGAAAGAATAGTCCTAGACCAGTTTATCTAAGTGTGATCTGTGAATATGTGCTTGTTTACGTAAATAAATAAATACTGTTATTACATAAGTTTTTATCCATTGCGATAATACTTTTAAATATAGTCGTCATTGTTCTTAATAATTTATATACCAACAGCTATTTTTGTTCTGTATTAAAAAGTTTGTATTAGAAAAAAATTATTTGCAAATATTACTGGTTGCTTTCAATACTTGTTCTACTAATAAAAATTAGTCCATAAAAGAATTATAAAAATGTAATCATTATCAGTCTTACATTCTCATACACGATCTAACTTGCAGGGAAACTACGATCGAATTCGCTTTATAGAAATTAAAGGATTAAATTCAAGTCAAACGCGTATCGCTCGTACCTCAACATCCGTCCGCAAAGTTGTGAAGATAAGCAAATTTCGAGTTTGGTTGGGTTTAAGCCCTCCTGTTGCAAAAGCAAGCGAAGAGCTTCAAACCAAACCCAACCAAGCACGAAACTTGCTTATCTCCAAAAATTTGCTGGCGGAAAGTGAGATACGGGAGATAGCGTTTTTTCGGCCCTAAATATCATTTCACTTACATTTTCCGATATTTTCAGTATATACACAAAATAGTGGCACAAAATATTAACATTTATATAGAGTAGTACACAAGTTTGGAACATTTATATTGTAACTATTTCATAGGAATAAATTACAATTTTTTTACAGAATATGTCAACGAATAATTTTTTTTAAATAATTAAAATGTTTAACTCACGAACCAAAAAATTCGTAATTTCTGTCTTACCTTAAGCCATACAACAAACTTTCGTTAAATACTATATTAGTTTATAGAGGTATAGAAAACAGAGTTTTCACATGATTACGTTAGAACAAAAAGTTACCTAAAATAAAGAAAACGTTTGAAAGAAAATATTTTGTAATCCCTATTTTATTGTAAGCCAATAAACTTTCGTTAAATACTATACTAGTTTATAGAGGTACAGAATATAGAGTTTTCACATGATTACGTTAGAAGAAAAAGTTACCTAAAAGAACTAAAGTTTTCCTCCTAAATGCAGGCAGTTTCACAACTTCTTCATAAGTCACCACATCTAATTGGTCAAAAACGGCATTGTGCTTAGCAAGGTACTTGTCTTTGAAATGTTTCTTCTTTCGAGAAAATATTGAGCAATTCACTACAGGAAAGAAAATACATGTCACATTGCATACATTATTTTTTTACGGTCAAATAGTTTAATTAAGGAATGCTAAAAGAATTTTATCAACAATTCATATTGGTATTCAAGGGCTATAATAACTTTTTAGACAAAAAATATTAGTACAACTTTTTTAGCCTTCATACTAAAATAAATGAAGGTGCAAATGATAATTTTGTTGACATTTCAAATAAAAATTCCAAATACATGTATGCTTTGATAGACGTGCAAGGAAGTGATGTGGTACCCACATCATATTTTTGTGTTGTTATATGGGATTAGAGGTTGAAAAGATATCAAGTTTCTGGTAAGTTAGTGTGATGTTACGATAACTATGTACGATCATTTGTTTCGATTTTGATTTCATCTCGCAGATGGTATTCTAGATCATTTCCATTTAAAAGTAGTTACTTTGAAGACTTCAAGGTAGGGAGGAAACCCTTGGACTGAGAGAATGAAATCAAAACAAGACTTGATTTGGAGAAGTGAGGTAGGTCCCTTGGTCATTCTACTGAATCACTTGCTTCTATTTTGTTTTTATCTCCCAGATGGGATTTTACATCATTTCCATTTCAAAGCAGTTATTTTGAACCATTTAGGTCATTGAGGGATTATGTTCATTTGAAAGTAATTACTTTGAACACTTCAGGTTGAGGAGGAACACCTCGGATTATGCTCACTTGAAAGTAATTACTTTGAACACTTCAGGTTAAGGAAGAACACCTCGGATTATATTCACTTGAAAGTAATTACTTTGAACACTTCAGGTTAAGGAAGAACACCTCGGATTATATTCACTTGAAAGTAATTACTTTGAACACTTCAGGCTAACGAGCAACACCTCGGATCGTTTCCATATGTAAAGTGTCACTTCAGATTAGAAAGGAACATCTTGATTGTTTCCATTTGAAAGTAGGTACATTGAACTCTTCAGCTTAGGGAGAAATATCTCGTACTGAGGGATATAAATCGAAAGCCGGATTGAGAGATGTGATCATTTTACCTTGGTCGTTCTTGGAGCTCTCGATGGCAAGGCAGGCCGTCCTCCACTCTTGAAGTTCGGGTGAAGGAATAAGACCCGCTGTGCCGTCGGAGCCCTCCCTTCTCGCTTGCCACCAATTGTGGTCGTCCTTGCTGATGATCTGCAGGATGTCGCCCGTGCGGAACTCGATGCCGGCCTGAGCACAAGGGATCAGCTCGTCCTCGTTCGGGTTGTAGTCGAACTGAGCCCGAACGTAGATCTGAGGGCACAAACAAAAAGAAAAAAACACATCTTCAGGACCAAAAGTACACTCTACATTGGTTCGCAGTCATGAACACATTTCCACGCTATCTGGGATACCTGTAGTTGTCAACCTACTTCTATCTGGCTTTCAACATGCTTACTTGTTCAGTTAATGGGCACAATTTTTTTGCTAAGTATAATTGTAGAGTTCTGCGTGCTAGAGTTGAGATTATTAGTGGGTATCGTTCAATAGAGAGTGAAAATGGAGGTCAGTTGTGTGCATTTACAGTGAATGTTTCTTTAAACGAAAACTAATTACAGCGAAATCAACTGTTTACAACGGATGCATATCTGGCTACGTATACTAACACTGACGATTCAAAGGAACAGAATAAAGGCCAGTGGAATCAATATCGAGCCAGTCTCTTCCACGAGTATAGGGAAAGATAAAGAGGAGATGAATAAGAAATTAAGAGAATTCTTATTTTCAATTGCGGATTTTATATTTTGGTATACAACATTTCTTTCATACCAGATCATTTAAGCTATTTCTTAGTATAAAGTTTTAAAGACTTTATTATGAATAATCATATTTATAAAAAAATATTTTGATGTTTTCAGCTTACTACAAACTAATATGTTTCACTTTTGATCATGAATTATGCATTTCAAATAAATTTCATAATCTATCTTTCTCTGTTATAGATATATACTAATGTTTTTCTTATAAAGGAGTGTTCCAAGATGTGTTTGTTGCGTAGATTACATCATTAAAAAACAATATATTAAACTTTTATTTTTTGGTACTACATTGTGTTTTGTTTTAATTTCTTATTACCAATTTATATTGTATATATATATATATATATATATATATATATATATATATATATATATATATATATATATATATATATATATATATATAATTGGATGGTTGATTTGGAGGGATACGGCCTACTCTTCTGTTACACGAGAGTTAATGAGATTGGTACATATTTCTTAAAGATGATTACACCAATAGTGGGATACGAACCCACCAACATGAGGAGCAGCGCCCTACATATTCAGGCAACATTTAAGAGAATTTTAATGTTCAATCTTCATTCTCATTGCTTCTTTATTGTGTTAGCTAGATTCAAGGCTCATTTGGTAACTGCGCTTGCCTGCCATAAATTTAAACGTACTTTAACCAGAAAAGAGGTGTGACAAGTTTTTTTTTATTACTGCAGTTTTTACCTCATTTTTTTATTAGATATCCTTCTAATTTCATATATTGCATGATGATTGATTGAATTATATTTTACATACAAACCTATTTTATGTGATATTTTTTAATCTTTAAGATCTTGTTTATAATATATATTCATTCATTCATACATATTACTAAAAATAAATAAAGGAATACATGGAACTGAATTTTCATAAATATAAATACTTTTCATTTGGAAGTTTCTAGAAATTTCCACCTGACAAATGTTAAGTTTACTTCGGTTTGTATAGTTAACTTAATATTTTATATTCTATTGAAAACTAGTAGTTTTCAAAGCATACTTTTTAATCATTTTAAAGCCAGTGAAAGAGTTACAAATAAAGCAATATAAATTATTTTTCTTAAAATCAGAATTTTTACTAGGCACAAAACATATATATACATAAATATTTTATTAAAGAAATCCAGAAATAGCAAATACATATGCTAAATTTGTTAGTACGTTAGTAAAGACACGATATTAACTGGGTAGCATGCATAATTTACTGAATCAGCTTTGTAGCACGTATATATTTCAATAATTTTGTCTGTATTATATAATTAGAAGTTATAATTTATAATATTCAGTTTATTGAACTCAAAACGAAAAACATTTCGTACCTCATATACCCATAATTAATTCTAACATATATTTAGTAACTACTTTTGTAGCATAAAACATTTAATGGTACATTAATTTTATCTCCATTTTGAAATTTTTAATTAATAAAGCCGTATAAAAAACTTAACATTTTTCCATACTAATTTAATTAACAATAGCAAAAAATAATTGCCACGAAATTTATGCTAAAATAGTATTTTATCTTCATTTTGAAATTTTTAATACATTTGTATTATCAGAATTTGGTTAAAAACTTTACGTTCTCCCATGCTAATTTGATTAACAAGAAAAATATTGCCTGGAAATTCATGTTAATATATAATATTCTATTCAGACAAAAATTTTCTTTTCCACTTCAACATGTAGTTAAAGTTTGTTTTAGATAAAAACTGTTTTACATTATTCTAGATTGAAAAAAAATATTTTGTTCCATTTGCAAGTAGTATGGGTTTGTTGTTTTGTTCGGATATTTGATGCGATATGATATACTGTTTTTTTACACAAGGGCTAATGAAACCGGGATCTACTACTTATTTGATTTCGAACGGCTACGAACATTGAGGGCAGTTGTGTGATTAGAACTCGCGAACTTCAGTACCGAAGAGCAGCTTCCTACCCATTAAGCCAAGTAGAATGGGAAAGGGAAGAACTTCTTCATCAAGAAAGTATTCATGATGCAAGAAATTGCTGAAAAACAATTCACATTTTCGTTTTCAGCGTATCATTAACAACAAAATATATTTTATTATAAACAACAAAACTAATTTCATACTTTCGAAATGATAATTTAAGAATGTGATGACTACGCGATAAAATTTTTTTTTCATTAAAACTTTATCACCTTGTATCAATAAATTTTACAATTTTTATCAGATACGATTATAAGCTAACTGGAATATATCCAAGAATGAAGCCACATGTCAACAATGTATATTTTCTATCTCTCGTCTGAGTAAAACTGAAAAACATTTTTATCTTTTCGTTTGCTTTTTGGCCAATAACAATAATGTTTACGATATTAAAGCGCTATTAAAGATTGACCTAGATAAATTCAAAATTATTATGTGCTAAAACTTTTAAAGAAAAAAAAGAAAGTATTTTATTCAAAATAATTTAAAAGCAATTATCTGTTTTATATTAAAAAAGTTTATAGTACTAATAACGTATACAGTTTAATCAGAAAACTGCGTTCGAAATCTTCATTATAGTGTTTTCAAAGCCGTGGTAGATCAGTAGGCAAAGGCGTTGATCTCATAAACGGAGGATTGCGTGTTCGAAGATCGAACCGCTAAAATTCGACGTGTTCATTAATGGCGGAGCCCGTAAAATAGTTTCACGTCGCAATATCTTGCAAATTCAAATGATACTTCTGAAGGTGTCAGACCAAGGCTGCGGGGGGAGTCGTCTTTTGCTTGGTCTTTACTTCTAAAGGACGAGGTCAAAGCGAGTGCATTGCTTCTCGCCTCCTCAGCATTCAATAAGCTATACGTGCTCTTAGGGTGGTGCTTAACAGAACAGGTTCGCAGCGTAGTTTGGCATAATAATATTGTCAGCTGCATTGGAAAGAAAATTTAATGCGGTCGACTTTTACACACACCGTGTTAAAGGGAGGAAACAAATATTCGATATAAAACTTCGATATAAATATAATCGATATAAAATATTCGATATATGGTTTACAGCCTAGTTTGGCATAATGATATTGTCAGCTTCATTGGAAAAAAAAATTTAATGCTGTTGACTTTTAAACACACCGTGTTGAAAGGGAGAAAAAAATTCGATGTAAAACTTCGATATAAAATTCGATATAAATATATTCGATATAAGGTTCATAGCGTAGTTTGGCGTAATGATATTGTCAGCTACATTGGAAAGAAAATTCAATACGGTCGATTTTTACACACTCCGTGTTAAACAGGGGAGAAAAAATATTCGATATAAAACTCAAAATTTTGATAAGATTTAATATAAACGTCATTTATTGGTAAGTTTTTTTTATAATATCAGTAACCCTGCTATAAATTAGAAAATTAAATTCACTGGTATAGAAGTTATCGCCCGTGTACTGTATTGGTTTTAACGAAACAAGTTAGATTATTTTCCCTAACACATCGGGCATTTTCAATACTTATTTGGTACTCGACCTGTGAAGTACCGCTTTCTGTAGTACCTTGTTTTGAAATTACAAAATTATCCAATTTTCTTCAAAAACATTTCTTTAAATTTTATTTTTTGACAATACTTGTTATTTTTCAATGACAATACATTTTTCAATAACCGTTAATTTTTTTATCTAACAAAAATGAAATCAGCTCCTCTTTACGTTGAATTTTTTCTGAAAATTTACTATGTGATCATCTGCCCTGTGTTCAAAGTGTATGCATGTCATCGATTGATTTTGATTACGTACAAGGTGAGGAACTTTCAAAAATAAATTCAGCAGTTTACTCTTTAAGAAGATATAGTACCCATCCAGACTTAAACTTGTCATTATATAGCATTCTTTCGAATCATAATGTAAAATGTTCTTTTTTTCCACTTGCAGTTTGTACATGTTTTTCTACAACAAGATTTGAAATATTACTTAGTTTTATAGAAGTATTTAAGTATATAGTAGTTTTATAGAAGTATTTAGTATAGAAGATTTTAAAAGTATATTTAAAAAAAATCAACCCTGAACACTCCATAAAATGTAATTATATAATTTTAGTTTATTACAGTTATTAACTTTATCACATTTTCCTGCATTTCAAAGCTTTCTCTTAGTTAATTATGTCTGACAACTTTATTAGTTATCAGTGATACGATTTCATTGTTAAAGCCATGAAAAAACTCTTGTTTATGGTAGATTTGTGAAATATATACATCCGTGTGCAGAAATTAGTAGTGACCAGTGCTAATATTTCAATATTAAAACAGTAAAAAACAGTCTGATTTATGAAATATATGCTCTAAGAACAGATACAATTATAAATACTTTTGAATGAGCAGGAATTATTAGTTATCAGTACTATTATTTACATTTATCAAAGCAAAGGAAAAAATACTGTTATTTATAGTAGATTTATGAAATCTATATACTGAGAATAGATACAGTTATAATTAACATTAATGTGCAGGAATTATTAGAAATCAGTGCTATTACTTCATTGTTAAGGAAGGGAAACAATCGGTTACAGTAGATTTATAAAATATATAAACTCAGAATAGATAGTTACTTATAATTTGAATGTGTAGAAAATATTAGGTATCAGTGCTAAGATGTCATTAACACTTCGCGTGCGGGCAACGTATTTTTACGTTTTTTGCAGTCTGTCACTGGAGCGCGGGACACGTAAAAATGCGTATTTAGTAGATTTGTGGTGGATACCCGCTAACCACCAAAAATATACCAAATACGTATAATTATTTGTATGTGTGACATTATATGCGTGTTGTTTGCGTTGCTATGCAACGCTTTGCAGTTTTTCTTTCCACAAGTTATGATTGTCGAGTGACTCGGTGTTTTGTCGCATTATTTCGTCTTCCATCGAATTCCTAGTTCCAGAACGTACAAGTCATCTTTTCTCAATTTGAAGCTTGGTTTTTTATTGTTGAATACAAAATTGATAAAATGAGCCGTCGTGACAAAGATATCGATGAAGAAATAGGCGCTGACAGATAATCGGACTTTCATTTTAAAAATCGTTTATTTTTGTGATTTCGTAAAAATATTGTTTTTTTGTTAAATAATCATACAGTATATATTAAAATTGCAAAATAAAAAACGTTTCACTCATAAAAACAAAGTAGTTTAGTTTTCGATTGACTGCAATTTTTTTGAATAACTTTTGCGCGAGTCACGAAAAAACGCCCACTGTAAGCTGGCGGTGAAGTATACCCGCATGCCAAGTGTTAAAAGCAGTAAAAATACTGATGTTTACAGTATATTTATGAAATCTATACACTGAAAATAGATGCATTTCTATACATTTTTAAAAGTGTTGTATTAAATCTGCGGTACGTGTCAAATCAACTTTAATAAATTCAGTATAAAAATAATACTTACTAGAATAGGAGGAGGGTTAATCCTAAAATACTAGCAGCATAAAAAGAAATAAAATTACTTTTTATTTATTGAATGCATATGCAGAATATAACAATTATAACAATGAATCCACACTACATTTTTAAATATTTGCAAAGAGTATATTACTATGAAAACATTTAGCATTGTAACATATCGATCATGTTTTTTAAAAGTATGCAAAGATCTTGCATACCTCTTGTACCACAATATAATGAGTATGGGAAATAAACTACTTCTATACAAGACTGACCCAAGGCCCATACTTCTCTATGCTACCCCCGTTTGGGGATTGGCGACAAACAATTCTATTCAAAAGTTGCGAACAGTGCAAAACAAAACACTTCGGTCTGCTCGCTCGGTACCATACCAATGATTAATACATCATGGTACAAAATGGATCCAATTAGACTAGACTGGCATCAGGATCTTGCTGTGCATTTTTCTGGAAACTGGAGAAATAGAAAATCTGCCGGAGTATAATCCCAGAGACTTTTTCAAAAGTCCGACAGCTAAGACATTCTTACATCCCTTTCCTAAATCGAATACAATACACACTCTTGCCAGCGTTGATGCCTCGCTTTGAAGTTGAATACCAATTTAAACGAATTTAAGTTATTTTAATCACAACTTTGTACTGTTTAAAACTCATTTAAACCAATAATAATACTTCTCCACTATAATTTTATAAATTCTTTATGTCATAAGCCAACTGAAATTGAAATCTTAACGTGTTTAAAAAAATAACTACCGTGGGTATGAAACTGCTGCTCTTTGTTTCCAAGCCATTACTTTACCTCTATGTCTTAGCTTTGTAACATTGTTTATTAATTTACAAAGTACAGTAACATAGTAGCTTTAGTTATTAGTCATGTAATAACAAGCATAACACAATGTCTAACAAGTATTGTACGATTAATCCCTAAGGCTAGAATATATCAGTTTTATAATAACTCATTTAATATATATTTTTTCTACACAGCAACAAACAGGTTAATTAGCTCATATAAAATATATTAAGGTCAGCAACTTCAGTAAAAGATATTTCGTCCTAATCTGCATGGAAAATATAGAACTATATTCTATTTATACCTATATTCTGTTATTACTTCTTAAATATAGAACTATATTTTCTTTTAAGAACTAGTTCTTTTTGTCTAGTAGGAGTACTAAATCTTTTTGTCTAGTAGAAGTAGTAGTTTTTTTTGTCAAGTAGTAGTTCTTTACAAAAGTTTTAAAAACTTAAACCAAAATAGATCGATTAAAAATTATTTGCTATCACACAAAAAATTGGCACACTCTTCATCGGGAAATAGTTTTTTCCTTCGATGACCGGATTTATAAACTTGAGGGTACAACTTAAATATAAGACTCCATTGGCGATATTTTGTTCTGGTTATTTTTTACATTTAACGCCTCTTATTTTAGCTTATTGCCTATTCCCTAAATGTTTATAACTAGCCAAAATACTGATTATTTTCATAAATTTCTAGAAACTATAAGAGTCGTAAATTAAAAATTTTCATTCGAATTTAGTTATAATTTCTGGATCTACAACGTTCACTTTATTATTCCTTTTTGAATATTTCTTTAATTTATATTATATAAAAGTAATATTTTGCAATCCATATGTAATAAACAATACAGTAGTTAGCTAGGCTACAAAAAAGCCAACAATACAAAATATCGTCAAAGAAGTCGCATACTGAAGCTATTCCAACTTAATATGAGATCACGTCAGATATAATCTCAATATTGTGTTTCTAGTTTGAGCTCCAAACTCCTCAAAATCTAAAATACTTCCTTTACTTTACGAGAAACCAATATGCAAGTATGTCACTTAATTGAATGAAAATAAATGTTTACGCAAAAAATTATAAATATAATTTATATTTTTATGCTGAATTTTAAATTGCTCATTACTAATAGCTTAGATAATAACTAAAAAATAAACATAGTAGAAAAGAAATAGAAATAAATTCGTGTAAAAAGCTAAAAATGATAAGCTATTTTCTTCATTCCCGTTTAATTAACCGTGTGATATGCAAATAGCCTTTTTTTTTTACAAGTAAAATATCTGAAATGGA
>CM063498.1:205149442-205206942 GCA_032207245.1 Pardosa pseudoannulata | reverse complement strand
CGAAATATTATTTTAGCTTTTTTAATTTAATCCTTTGGTGTAGCATTTCTGATAATTTTTGAAAATTTAAACAGGGGGGTGCTTAACACTAGATTTACGGACCGAGCCTATTTGACTAATTAAAAATTTGATCACTATATATATATATATATATATATATATATATATATATATATATATATATATATAACTTTAATATCACTTTTCAAAAGAATACGTTGGTTTTTAGTTAAGTAATAAAATATATGTAAACTTTCACTCCTCTTCCCCACAGACCCCCTTATTTCGCATTATCAAATGGGGTATACCTATTTTCACGGTTGTGAGCTAATTTGACTCATAGAATAATTTAACAGTTAATCGTGTAACTTGAAATTTATGGGTCTTATCAGGCCTGGGCAACAGTCAAGTCGCACGTGATTTGTTTCTCTTCTCATTCACGCAGATGGTCTCTCCAAGTTTTCTACAACATTTTAAATTTAGAAGCTATTAATGCTTGGATTCTGTATAAGAGGAGATGACTCAAGTAAATATTTCACGAAAAGATTTTATTTTCCAATTGGCTGAAGAGCTAAGAAGTACTTATAGAGAAGAAGTCGAGAACACTTCCATTCCAATGACAGAAATTCATGCTACTGACGCACGGAAGAATTGTCAAGTTCAACAATCATGCAAAAGAAACAGATGTAGAAACCATTGTGCTAAATGGAATAGAAATGTTTGAGGAAAATGGGTTTCAAAAACAGATTTTACATGTAAAAAATGTTTTCCGTGAATTTTTTGATAATAAACATTTCATTTAAATTAATTTGGAACTATTTTCTTTGTTAAAAACTTCCATTTTCTTGTATGAGTCAAACTGGATTACTTCAGTAAAAATAGGTATAAGATCAACATCCGTAAATCTAGTTTTAATAGTTATTGTTTGCTAAAAAGCAAAAGTTATTAAAAAAACTAACTTTCTGATATTGTAAATCTGCGTACAGTGTATCAAAAAAACTTTTGAAACAAGCTCTCGCTTTTCACTTTATATAAAAATTATATTTTCTTTTAGAAGTAAAGTAAATTCTGCAAAACTGCATAATTAAAAATGCAGACCCAATTCTGAAAATCCCATGTATCTACCATACTTATATATAAGCCAGAAAATAAGAAAGGTGTTGTGTTCCCTTAAAAACATCAAGTTTTAGCTTCTTATTTCACCAGAAGAGTAGTATATATGGCTAACAAATATTTCACAATGGCACTATTTCTGGTAAAAATTTGATTAACAAATGGCAACAGAAATCACATGTAAATATTTTTAATAAATAAAAAATATGGAATGGCACTTTTAAACTACTTTAAAACTCAAGAAATAATCAATTAATATATTGCATTTGAAATAGTTTATGTCTATGAAATAACTCGAAATCAAGATAAGTAAACATTAAATTAAAAATTTGCCTTTTTAAAGTACTCGGGTATTTGATATATTATTAGTATCTTAAATTACGGAAAATTGATTATTTTTTAAAATTGTTTAAGTGAATTTTTTTGAAGTACTGGATACATTTAAGAGGACATAGTACCTTTCAGTGATCAAAATCTTCTTTATATAATAACAGCCGTTTTTGAAAACATAAAACAAAAAATTCTGCCTCTTTTAGAATGAATTCTTTATAATTTCTTTAGTAATGTTCTAGTTTTGAAAAATATATTTAGTTTTTTCATTCAAAATAACAAAACAAAAGTAGAAAAAATTCACTTACCTGAAAAATAACCTTTGAATATTGGTATGTTAGAAATTAAATGTTTATATCAAATTGAAATAAAATAACTGTTTTATTCTGTAAACTTAAGATATTATATGTAACTGACATTTTTAAAACTGTTAAGAAAGTGAAAGTTTTTAAAAATGAACTTCCCTTATGTTGCAAAATAAAATATATCGCATTAATATAAATGAGGTTCACAAAATAAAAATGATAATTAGTTTCTTCTATGACACTACAGTCCATTATAGATCAAGTAAATACAAAATTGACTAAGCCATCTGGTTCTACCTCACGTAAAATTTTTAAGATGCTTTCAACAGAGTCGAACCACCTAATTGGTGGTCTTCTCAGCTTTCTAGTTATATAAATGTGAATATATAAATGTGAGCTTTTTCATTGTGTTGATATTCTCAGCTCTAAATGCCCTAGTCACCAGTTTCTGTGACTTATGATCTTAACGTTGTCTGGTTGTCTATATTTTCAAAGTTAAACATTGATCGCCAAATGCCGTTTTCACAAACTGCGCCAAATACCTTTCTTAGTATCTCTTACTCAAAGGTGAGTAGCTTATTTCCCATCGATTTAGTAATTGTACAGCTGTCACAGCTATAAAGTATCAGAGGTCGCAATAAGGTTTTATATGTATTAATTTTGGTGCTAGGCCTAATGCATCGATATTTAAACTGTTTTTTAAGTTTACGGTTACATCTATTTTAAACACAGAGTCTATTGTTTTTTCAGCAGTCAAATTATTGTTCTAAGATACTTGTTCTAAGAACTGTGATACTTTTTAGCTTTTAACTGATGAATAAAGTTTGTTACTAACTTAAAAATTTCAAAAGTTATTTTAACCCTCCGAGTGGAACACACCGAGGAAAAAAAGTCTCCAAAAATACGCTAAAGTTTTATTGTGTCAGTGACCAAAGTGTTCTATGATTTTTTACTTCACCCTTTGCCCCATCCCCGTTATTGTCCCTTCTTCCGGTTATAAATAGATATATAAATAGACATTATTGATTGTTAATTTTTAATACACTTAAAGCTCGTCAAGTCTCGAAGATCATCACATAAGAAATAATGTATTCTAAAAGTACGAATAAAAATATTTTTAAGAGAATTATTTATATTTTTTTACTAAAGTCATCCAAGATATTTCAGTGGTGCAATTAGAGATATATCTGTTACCGCAATCAAAATACTTCGAAATAAAGATTGAAAAAGCCATGAGAAGCTGTCAGCGTCTTTGTTCCTCAGAGAGTAGGGGTGCATCCCTCAATAAATGTCAGTCAAAGAGGAATGCAGTTAATAAACAATCGACCTGAACCTCCTACCTCAAAACTCCATGGGGGAAAGAACTGTCAGAAATGTACAATACATCTATTTTCGGAACGTTTTTGGAGGTCGAAAATTGTCTGTGAGAGCCGGCGGAATTGTACGTGCAAACCGCTTAGAGGGTTAAATGTAAATAGATTTTACGTTTTTTACTTTATTCATACATTACATGTTTCATAAAAAAGTATTGCTTTCAAATAAGTAAATTAAGTTAGAATCTTTCAATCATGCAGAAATTTTTTTTATTCTATATAGAGCAGAACTTTTTATTTTATATTAAATCAAAAATAGGTTATTATAACGACTTTTAAGACAAGATTGTACTATGCCTCTTTACTTTATTCTAATTCTTATTACCATGTATCATGAAAATAGTCTTTTAGGAACTTAATGGCACAATTTCATACAAAACACAGTTCAGATAAGTATAAATATTAGAATTGATGGGGAATCATAAAATAAATAGGGAGAAAAATATAATTTAGCCTACACAATAATACACTTGAACATTTATAAAAATATGGCGTTTACAACAAGAGTTTTAACTTTAAAAACAAAGTTTATTGTATAAAACCAACAATAATATAATACGAAACAAAAGTTTAATGTAAAAAAAGTAAAAAACTAGCGGAATGGTAATCTCTTTCATGGCTTGTCCAAGCCAAAGTCTAAGAGTGAAAGCGAAATGGTAATACAAACAGTGAATTTACCGCTTAATAGCAAAGGAAATATATATATATATATATATATATATATATATATATATATATATATATATATATATAATTTATGTTTTTACCTTTTAGAACAAAATCAGGCTTTGATGGCCCCAAAAAAGATTCGTGGGCCATGTTAAGTGCGTTTTGTACCTGAGGGATACACTGATTGTATGTAGTGCATCTGTGTATGAATATAATGATCATTACTAGGTCTATATTTCTTAGTATATTTGTATAAGATTTTAAAGTAATTAATAAAGAACATTATTATGAGACAAAATGTTTTATGAACAAATAAATAAGTTCTTATATAAATTTGTTTTCCTAAAAAAATCCTTTAATGCGAAATTTATGTAGTGTTCCATATTACCCCTTCTATTTTATATTCATCAGAATAAAAAATAATTGGATATTTAAAATAACTAATAAATTAAAAAGTGTTTTCAGAGTAAGTTATAAGAAATTACTAAAAAGGTTTAACTAATTCACTAAAAACATAATTAGTCATATTGTAATATTATCACCTTAATTATGACGGAAATAAAAAAAGGTAGCAATATTTCCGGAACCTACTCTACATACATTAATGCTACTCTTATGATGTTATATTATGGAATTAAGGCAAAGGAAACAATATAAATAAAATAGAAAATTAGCAGAAAAATTTAAAATATATCACATTTCGAAATACACATTTTACTAATTATTATATTACTTAATTATTTGACAACACTCAAAATTTGTATTTAACAGTGCTTGATACAGCTAAATTTAGATATATATCGCAATAAGATTAAAAGAAACTTAGATGCTAACATTATGGCACAACTTTAACAATGATTTACAAACACTAATGTTATACATATAGATGTCCATGGCAAACTAATACATAAAAATATATAAGTATCAAATTAATTACTGTTACCAACTCTGTAACAATATAAAAATATTACAAACACAAATACTAAGTCTAAATGAACTACAAATATCCTTACGCTAATGTAAAAAAATATATAAGATCTTCATCAACGATGTATTAAGTAAGTTTAATGTGAAATACTGAAAAAATATCGTTGAAAGCGTGTAACAATCAATACTTCATAAATCTACATGTCATAAAATTGCATAATCTCATAATACTACCCACTAAGGTATAAGTAGCGAACCTGATTACAAAATTGTTCACTATTGCACAATAAGTACTTTTAATCTGAACGTTTTATTGTGATGAGTCATTTAATATGATGTCTGATATCCTTTGAGAAAGTAAATTCAACATTTAACATATAAAGAAATACAGTGAACATACAACTATCAGACTAAAAGCATTTCTCATACATTATGCTGCTGAAAAAAATGTACAAATGAAGAAAAATTCAGTTCAGAATTATGTCTACTTACATTTCTACGAATAGCTTGCCGTTAAAAATGCTAATTAAAAATGAAAACGAATTGTATAAAATATTCTTCGAATTAAATATTCGATGTAAAGTGATAGAATTTAAGAAATAATACCTTCATCGATACGAAATTTAATAAGCACTTTTTAATGAAGAATGCTAGTGTATTCTGTTAAATGTAATAAAACAGTAAGGCCCCGTAAAAATTTTGGGCAAATCTTGACAAGTGCTCCAGTATAAAAAATACTGATGTGCGACGATAGATTTTAAGAAGTAATATTCTTGTAGAAACGAAATTTGATGAACACTATTCAATGGGTTTGGTTTGGTTTTGGAGTGCTATGGTATACTTTTTGCAACACAAGGGCTAATGAGACCAGGACCTACAGCTTAAAGCCGATTCCGAACGGCTACGAACATCCATGCCACTGTGGGATTCGAACCCACGAACTGTGGTACCAAAGGCCAGCACCCTAACCAATCGGCCATCGTTCGGCCTATTCAATGGGGAATGCTAAATTATTCCTGTTGAATGTAATCAAATTTAATAAACAAATTTATCCCCTATATAATAATAGCCTAAGGTGTCTGTCGGCAAATTTTTGAAGCGGTTGTACCTGGAATGGATTCCTCGGCTAAGGGCAGGCGATTAAATTTATCAATTTATTCACGTAATAAATAGGTAAAAATAACATTTTTTTTCTAGCATTATGACGTCATTCCTTTAACCATCTCATATAATCATTTCTTGTTTTAAATTATTTAAATATCGCGTGCATTATTTTCATACGTTTTATCGCTGAACTTACATATTAAGCAAATAATTTTCTTTTATATTTGACTTAAATAATAGATTAAGTATATAAGTGATAATTTTAAATTCAATCATCGATTATTTTTTGTTGTAATGAAAATTTTATCATCGGTATTAACAATAAATTCTTTTCATATAAGTCGAGGACTACTAAATATCTAACTTTTAATTTATATATATTTGGAAATTAAGAAGTTTGTTTGTTTGTTATACATAACCACATGGTTTGACTAAATGAATTCCATGTGATTCTAAACTGCATTACAGGATCGGGAGACTCTAGAGGAGTATGACGATAAATAAACTATTGAGAGTGAACCAGATAATTCTCAGCCAAAAAACAAACCATTTTATTACCTGCCTCATTGGGTACTTAACAGTTCTGGAATATTAAAAATTTTACTGATCCCGTCATATGATGGGCTATATGCTAGTTATCAATATTCATCCATTTCTGTCGTTTGTTGTGCCAAAAATTATCAAAACACACCTGTCGTAAAAAATGCGACGGGAGCGCGCTCATGTAAAATCGGATTATTAGATTTTCTTTATTCATTAAGAATAATTTTTTTGACAACCTCCGAGTATATTGGGTCTAAAAGATCTAGTATCACTAAAAATGAAAGTAGTGTAATATTTAACAGAAATTAATAATCTTGCTTCAAGTAAACAGTTTCACATTCAGAGTTAATAGTGTTTCCTGCAGTGTTGTATAAAAAAAGAACCATAGCATAGCTTCAAACATTTCAATTTTAAAATTAGTACAATTTTCCGGGCCAACACAGAATTTTCGGATTGGCTGGGCTGGTCCCAACCGATCCTAAAATTCTATGATGGTCAGTGCTGTATGCTTTTTTTGCTACATCAGTTTTAACGAGACAGAGACCTACTATTTAAATCCGACTTCTAACGGCTACAAACATCCATCCCAGCACCGGTATTCGAACCCGCAAACTCTGGTACCTAAGAACAGCACGCTATTCATAGTTCGACATAAATTTTAAGGCGTTAACTATATATACATATATATTCAGCATATTCTTAAATACCACGACAATCCTTACTTTCTTAAAACATAACTATAACAGCTAACTTTTTTTAGCATGATGCGCACTAGACCGTAAGAAATAAAGTGTTTTGAAATTAATAATAAACACACAGAAAAACCTTGCATGAAAATTATTTTTTATGCTCACCATGAGGTTTTTCATACTTACATGTCTTTTTACATGAAATTAATACTTTTGTTTTAAATAATTGGTATAATCATTTGTTAAATTTGTTAAATTGCTGCACGAAAAAGTGGAACAAGATCGCTGCTATGCTAAAATGAAAAAAAGTTGTAGCAGTACTTGTATTGAGTAAGATATCACCTTTTTATTTTCTTACTTCAGTACTTGTTTTTATTCTTATGAAAGAAGAGTGATTATAGTAAGCAGTAAAAATTATTCAGCGTGTGGCGAGCACTTTCAGTTTAGCCCTAAATTTTTGAAAAGAAAAGAGTGTTTTATATACGAGTAAATGCGGTGGTGTGTCCCTCTAATCGCGTTTCTCATTTGCACATTTTTTTTGTTGTGAAAGCAGCATGAACACATCTTCACACACACATTCCTTGACAAAATCGCCTCAAGGGCTCTGGCAACTCATTAGCATATAAAAACTTTACCTCACACGGAGGAGGCGCGCTTCGATAACTCGGAACGATCTTGAACGTGACACTCCCACGGGCCTCCCGCTGAAAAGAAATGGCAAAGAATTATACGCATCAAAGCAACACACAGAACACAGTTTCATAACACTAATATGATGAAATATCAAAAATAGATAAACAGTATTAAGGAGATATTACACGTCAACATGAACTTGTAATACCTGATTCAACATGATTTGTAACCTCTAACATAATCATAAGACTATTGGGATGAAATGTCCAAAGTAGATAAACAGTATTAAGGAGGTATTACACGTCAACCTGAACGTGTAATACCTGATTGAACGTGATTTGCAACCTCTAACATAATCACAAGACTATTATGATGAAATGTCACAAGTAGATAAACAGTATTAAGGAAGTGCAAGTGAATGAACTCGAGCTAGAGAGTTGCAAGTCAACACTGCGAAGTTAAAAGGTATGTCTTACGACATCGTTACAATGATAGCCTTTTTCCCGACTACCTTCAAGGATCTCCAGCATTTTTATTGAATGTTCTAATTTTGGAGAATGATATTTCTCTATCAAATTTGCTTGGTTTGTGTAAATTACGCTTAACTCGGATCGCCAAATAAGAGCCATTTGTGCCTAGTGATCTGGTAGTACCGGTGTGTTTACTTTTATTGATATTTTAATCAAACTAACCAGCTTAATTATAATTATATTCTAAAATAAATTTCTGAATATTCTATTCCTAAAATTACAACATTTTAAGAATACCATTTGTTTCTCTTTTAATTCTGGTAACCTTTGACAACTACTTAATATCTGATTAGCTTGTTTTATTAATAATTCCACGAAAAGCTATAGCTACAAAATGATACACTTAGTAGCAATTCTAATGGATTTTCTATTCTTATAATATAATTTAACATAAAAACATTTTTAAAAAGTAGATAAAAATGTATATATTACACTACAAAAAAGAATTAGACATTCTTGTAAAATGCAGTTCTGGAAGTACTAATCTTAAAAATTAAATTAAGTTAATTAAATGAGTATTGGGGTTCGTGTATATGTGTATTAATTATTATTCAAAAAACTTAAAAACAAATTAGCAAAACTTTTGTTTTAAATCACGATTCTAAATGAATAAGTAAATTTCAGTTTAGCTAATTTTGAAAAGTATTTTTGATTCTTGTTCTATTTTTTTGAGGTTATTTTACTTTTTTATTAATGAAAAGCTAATTAGAAAAATCATCGTGACATCCGCTATATGTATAATAGAAACCAGATTAGTTCTTTACCACAAAACCACAATTCATATCAGATTATGAACTGATAAAAATAAAAATTATCAATTATAGTCCAATATTAACTTAAGTAAAAAATTAAAAATAAGCCATGGTATTCTACAATTCTTTAACCAATAAATTACATAATGTCAGGTAACACTTTTGTTATCCTTACTATTTTTAAAAAATATCTACAAAAGATAATATTTTAATCTTTTTTCATAACACCGATTGTTTATAGTAAACTAATATTACAAAAAACTTTATAACATAGTAATTATTATAATTAAACATATATTTTTATATAAATCATTTCTTGTATTTAAAAATAAAATAAAAAATTTAAAGATTTATAAAACTCAATTTTTTATATAAACAAAATTTATTAATCTGTATTTCTATAGTGAAGTATACATTTTTAAATTAAACAGAAAAAAATGCATTAAAAATTTAGCTCTAATTGGTTTAAAAATTTCATTGATTTCTCTGATCTCGTCTCCTACGTGAAGGGTGGCTGAAAAGATACCAAAAAAAATTTCATAAGTATCAGCACAATATTAATATTATAGATATGAAGAAATCCCCCCCCTTTCTATAAGTGCGAGTTCTGAAATTCTTACCATGAAAACTTCAAAAGAAGGACGCAAAAGATTCTCCCTGGAGAATATCGCTTTATAACATTCCAGTGACAGCTTTCCGATCATGATAGAATTTGAGAAGCTGTCTTTCGTAGTTCAGAATAATTTCACGACAGTCTACGACAAGTTTTTAACCAGTTACCTGCATTCTGTGTGCATACATGTCAATCTAAATTTTCATTTTAGTGATGTCGACTTATGTATATGTCTTGAAAATATAAAAAGTACTATTCAATACAAGTACTCAAAATTTCAGAAAGACGTGATACAAGTGTCAGTTAGTGGTATGTTTTCTTTATAATACCAGTAAGCTCGAAAGAATATTATTATTCATAAAAATATATATTTTTTATTTTTTTAAAAAAAAGTGTCTAATTTTTAAATCGATTAGTTATTTATTGTAAATTCTTTATATTAAATGTACACACGAGTATAGTATATTTTTTTTTGTTGTTTTCAAAATTTATGTTATAAAACCTAATTTGATTGTTTTTATATGTATATGCACTAAAAAATTTGTATTTGTTTAATTTTAAAAAATGATAACCGAAATTTTGATATATTATTTTTTTTTTAATACAATAGTGAAATCTATTTAACTTCAACGCTACAAACTATAACTACAAATTATAATTCGAGTGGCTTTTTATTCGTGTAGATTACAAAATTTTCACAATTTCCTTGTATTATGTACTTCGTGTTGATATAATTTTTCACACTCGACAGCAATCGATATTTGAAAAAAAAAAACAATGTAAAAAAAATGTGCGTGTAATATAACAACATTCGACTATTATTTGCAATGTTATCAAAATCCAAAATTGCAATAAAAATTTGGATTGTTTTTGTATTTTTGTTAATTTTCTTGGCAAGACAAAGCTCTAAATTGTGTTTTTTACATTAAAAAAATTGATATTTTTTGTCCGGCCTTTTAAAAAAAACCTGTGCATTAAGGGATTAACAATCAAATTTTAATTTTTAATCTAATTGAAATGAAATCTTTATCACTTTATTTTGATTTTTTTTTCGCAAAATTATAATTATACCATTTATATTACATTCAACGTGTAAACATATCACCGCTTAATTTTGATGGCGCATAGCGTGAGGGACTTCTAAAAATAAATATCACAGTTAACTGGTTCAGAAATAGACACGAAATAAGTTTTGGAGTTCAGGTGATTTCTTTCGCAGCATTTATTGCGATACCATTTATATTATGATCGGTGTGTAGACACGGAGTGGCTGAATTTTAATTAATCAAAAAACAAGGGACTTTTTAAAAAGAAAATACCGAGTTAACTGGTTTAAACTGGCACGAAATAATTTTTGAATACACGAAATCATTTTAGTACTAATTTCTGCCTTCCTTCCCCTAAAAAAATTAAAGTAACGATTATATAGATCTCACTGAATTCACATATATGAAATATTATACTAACGCTCCTATTTGTTATAAATTTAATCCCTCTATATATTTTATCTTGTTTTTTAGCCCATTGATGTTCTAGTAATCCCTTCCCATTATTTATTGCAGAATATTTTAAATCAAAATCATTAAATAATGCACAGAGTTAGACAAACATAAAATTGAAACAACCTAGAATATCACAGTCAGTCCTTTTGAATGATCGGCTATCATTTTAAACAACATTGATGTCATTTACCAATAAAGTAAATCTTCATGATAATATTTATTTTTTGTATCCCATGTGTACATAGAACTGTAAAGTGAAGTTTGCTAATGGATTAAACGATGTTACATTTTCAGTTCGATGTACTCCAAGAAAAAGTAAGAACAACTTTAAGCAGATTACTTAGATATATAATTTACTGTTAACACATTGTATGCGAGACACGTACTAGTACGTTTTTTGACGATTGATACTTGAGCGCGTGCTACGTACTAGTACGTGTTAGTGTAACAACATGGTCTGTTTGTGGGTACAAAAATAACAGTATATACAGGAAAACGAAGCCGAATGTTCTTCTCTGCTACATAGATTCTGGAATTTAAAAATGGCTATATATAACATAATTCGAAAAATTAAAACAGTATACTACTATTTCTATTTGATTTTTGATATTTAAGATACTATTATAAATTTATCCGCTAAAAATATATATTTTGTGTTTCCAAAAATCTTATGGTTGTTATTTATATATTTCTATTTATATACTTATTTATATATTTCAATATAAACTACGAAAAGTTGGTTAAAAAATGAAATAATTTTCAATCTATTGAGATTTAACTGAATAACTAAATTTAAGCGCAAAATGCCCGCTGCGGAATGTACCCGCACTCAATGTGTTAATAATCGCAAGTGATCTCTCATTGAAAATAATTAAATGAATGAATTCGCCAGTTGAAAATGAAAAGCATAAATGCACACGTATATTTTCTCATAATATTAAAAAGGCAAAGCTAATTACACTGTATTTATTATTTTAAGGAGCCGTAGAATATTAGTGGTCTAAGGCATCGATCGCCTGAGGTTTGCGAATACGAGGCTTCAGCCAGCCAAAGATCCACCGTGTTCATCAATGGTGGTTTGAGGCACAAAAAATAGTTCCGTGGTCGCAATGTCCTCCAAGTTCCCAAACGATACCCTTGAAGGTGGCAGGCCAAGCTAGCGGGTCTACTGCTTGGTCCCTGTTCTAAATTATGGGGACTTGCTATGTTTGTCTTATCCTAGAAAGTTATGTTGGCCACCTATATATAATCCTCCCATAATAATAATGACCAACATATATTTGCTGTTTGATAATGATGAATGCTATAAAAGCAAGTGTCTCCGCAATAAAAATAATAATTTAAATGATTATTTTTTATTACTGTATTTATACTACTAATTTTATAATTGCATTTTAAGTGCATATGTACATAAAAAAGTAATGTTTTAACATGTTAGCTCCTAAATATGTATTATCGTTTTGCTTGTCTCTCAATAGAAACGATACGACAAAGGACCATTGCATTTTAACAACAACGTAAGAAATTTTGATGCAACACTTCCATAAAAAACCGACAAATTTATTTACTTTCCTCTAATACTCATTGACACTGGTTACTGGAGTTGTGATGGCTTATGCGTATAAGCAGAAGTATATAAATAATGTATGAGCACATTATATTAGGTTATTTGTAAACCTTATTTGTGACAAAACATGATTTTGCAACATACCTTGCCGGTGAATCATGCCACCATGCATTATTCTTGCTACGATACAGCGGCCTTCTTCGTCCACTTTTAACGTGATGCCCTGGAAAATGAAAAGAGAGAATAACATAAGCATAATTAATTTTCTTTAATTAACATACGATAAAATGGAATCCAATTAACACTTCGCAACGTGTTTTTACGTTTTTTGCAGTCTGCCACAGGAGCGCAGGTCACGTAAAAATACGTATTTAGTAGATTTGCGGTGGATACCCGCTAACCACCCCAAATCTACTAAATACGTATAATTATATGTAAGTGTGACATTATATGCGTGTTGTTTGCGTTGCTATGTAACGCTTTGCATTTTTCCTTTCCACAAATTATGATCGTCGAGTGACTCGGTCTTTTGTTGCGTTATTTCGTCTTCAATCGAACTCCTAGCTCTAAAACGTACAAGTCATGTTTTGTCAATTTGAAGCTTGGTTTTTTTTATTTTTGAATACAAAATAGATAAAATGAGCAGTTGTGACAAAGATAGTGATGAAGAAATAGGCGCTGACAGATTATCGGACTTTCATTTTAAAAATCGTTTATTTTTGTGATTTCCTAAAAATATTGTTTCTTTTGTATATATTAAAGTGTATATATTAAAGTGTAAAATAAAAAAAGTTTCGTTCAAAAAAACAAACTAGTTTTCGATTGACTGCGATTTTTCTGAGTAACTAAACTTTCGCGCGATTCACGAAAAAACCCCCGCTGCACGCAGTTGGCGGCGATGAAGTATACCCGCATGCCAAGTGTTAGGAAACAAAAAGTATGTTTGTAATCAAAATAATTAAGGAAAAGTGTTAACATGTATAAATGATTGAAAGCCACTTTCTAAAACCTTTGCACTTCAAATTGAACTTTCCTACAATAATGTTTGAATTACGCAAATGATTGCTGAACTAGCAGTTTTAATTGAGTCAAACAAGTGGGAACACTAATTCTTAAATTTAAAAATCGTATCGAGTCACCCTGACATTGCAGTTGTTGCAAAAGAAAGGTGATGTCGATTCAGTCTCGACAATAGAGCGCAAAGAATTAACCCATAGGTATCCAACGGGAACAGTACCGTCCCCCTAGAATACGTTACGCCTTTCATACGGCAGGTACCGGGTTCAGAGACAAATAGAGTGAGTTAAGGCAGTGCAGTCAATGTAAGGCTAGACATAAAATATACACGGTATCTATAAAAGTAATCAATAAATCATTAGAATAGAATTATATTACATAGAAAATGCGATTTTTATTCATTTATAACTTGCATGAATTTTTACCATGAACCACAGTTTTTGCAACCTTGAGATAAAGTACAGATTTTTAATTGCATTTTTTTTGTAAATTTGGCTAGATGTGGGACTGCTGCAGTAGCTATTTAATTTGTCTAACAAAATGATCTCCATTAAACGTAGAGTTTTACGAATAATGTTAACGAATTTGGAACCCAACATTAACAAATTATTTAAAACACCACATGTCGTATTTTTTAATATATTATTTTTATTCTATTTATATATTTTTATTTTATAATTGCTCTTATTTTAACTTTTTAATGAACACTTTGTTATTACATTTGATGGTTCTTTTAAATCAGTTCTATTTGTGATTCTTAATAAATAGATAAGCAAATAAAATAGATATCGGTAATATGCAACAATATTTTAATATTTGGCATGATTAGCTAGTACGGAATAGGGAAAATTCAAGTATTTTATCCTTGTAAAGTGGGGGGGTTAGAAATAGTCGGGAGCCCCTGGTTTAACCCCTTAATGCCCGAGAGATCACTTCTGCCGAGGTTTGGTTTGGTTTGGTTTGGAGCGCTACGGTCTACTGTTTTGCACACGAGGGCTAATGAGACCGGGACCTACTGCTTAAAGCCGATTCCGAACGGCTACGAACATCCATGCCATAATGGGATTCGAACCCACGAACTCTGGTACCGACGATCAGCGCCCTAACCAATCGGCCAGCCACTTCTGTCGAGGAGATATCGGCAAATATCTGAACCCTTTCACAGGACGTGGGGAGATTACTTCCCACCTACATGATCTTACAAAATACACGTGTGTGAAGCGCAAAGCCCATTATAATACATTGGCCTTGCTATTATAACGATGGGAAGACTGATTCCCGCTTTAGTTTTGCGCTGTCATTTATTGCTTGATCAATTGAATGTAATTAGCACTTCTGTTCTGAAAGTTTGAAAACGTTGTGTTAGAAATAAATGGCCCACGAAAGGGTTAAGTCAGAATGACTCTGATGTACAAGTGCTCAGCTTTAGATATTTATTTATACATGAATTATGAGCTTGGGTCGTACAACTGGTAGAGTTTTGGTACTTCACTGGTTCAACAAGAAAATTTAAGTAGGTACATCGTAGATAGGTTACGATGTTCTAAAAATTTAATGACTAGATTCTGAAGCTCAAAAATGAACCTAAACATTGAAAAAGAAAGTAAGTTCATTTATCTCGAAGATTAGAAACTAATCAACGATATATAGAAATAAAGGTTGTAATTCTGAAATGAAAATAGTCTTAACACCAGAATGCTATTTTGTTCTTATGGAACGTACTAATTACTGCTACGTTTGCTAGACACATTTTATAAAAATTTTAAACCAAAAAAGAGGAAGGAGTAACATATACGCTTTTATTAATTTTAATTTCGTCGAAGCAAATCTCGCCAAGCGGAATTTATTGCTCACAAACAATGATAATGATTGTTTGTCGCCAATGCTATTATTACATATTAGAAAAAAGTGGTGATTGATAAGAAACTAACATATAGCCCGTCATATGACGGGATTAGTAAAATTTTTAATTTTCCAGAATTGTAAAGTACCCTACGAGGCAGGTTAAAAAAATGGTATGTTTTTTGGCTGAGGAGGGGGGGGGAGCACTACGGTCTACTTTTTGCAAGAAAAAATGAATACCTACTACTTAAAGCCGATTAGGAACGGCTTCAACATCCATGACAGACGAACGAACTTGGCTAAAATTGGGACTCGGCCGAACTTGTTTTTTGGAAAATGCTTGCAACAAAAGCCCTAAATTATATTTTTTTGGCTAATAATTTCTATCTTGCCAATGAAAATTAAAATAAAAAAATTGTTTATAAACATTAAAGTTATATGCGATCAATTAAAACGTAGAAAAAAATGCAGACGATATTATAAACAATTTAAGTACACAAAAATCTTCTTAAAATAATATGCTTTTGTTAAAAAATTATAGTTACGAACTTAAAAATGTTCGAATTAATGGATTAATCGCTAAAACGAAAAAATTTTTTAACCTAAAAAAATAAATTAGGGAAAAAAAGCCGAGATGGTATATATTTGCATAAACAACAAGTAAAAAAACGTCGATTTTAGAGAAGATATTAACATTTTATTTTTTAAATCTTCAAGAATCAACTTACCTGGTAAATCCAAGATATTCATGAGAGAAAATGGACAGCAGAATAAAAAATAAAAGGGGTAAGGATCGAAATGGTGGATCGTGTTTAAAAAAGTATAAAAGAATAGAGTTAGCGGGGACCGTTTTTTTTTTTTTTTTTTTTTTTTTTTCAAATTAGAACGTATTATACTAATTTAACTTGTTAACCAAAAAAAATAAACAAATGAGGATATTAAAAAGCAAAGCTATTATAAATAAAAATATATAAAAATTCTAAATTGATATGGATTTTAAGTTTTAAAAAAGCACAAAAAATGATTTTATTCAATTTACTTCAAAAAAAACAAAAAAAAATGTCAAGATCGGCACAATGCCGAGGGCCTTCTCTTTCCGCATCAAACAAGCACCGGTGAAACACAACACACCGTTCTTACACCGAAGATCCACTTAACGACTCTCTCTATTTTGGGACTCTGCCTGCCTTATATTGGCCTGAAGAAACTGCTGGAATATTCCAGAAACCGGAACCGGAAATTGTCACGTGACGCCCCTCTTGGCAACATTTGCGACACTTGGAGACAAAAATAGGTTGCCAAAACTGTCGCCGACTAGCCGATATCTCGCCAATTTGGCGAGATACCCATAGAGTCCCATGCTAAATTTACGGTTCATTAAGCAAATTCGTAACAGTAGTTTTAAATCAACTATTGTTAGTTTAAATCACAACTTATGAAATTTCTAATCAACAAGCAATCAAAGAAACTACTTGACGCAAGTTACAACCGAACGAGCCATAAGCTCTAATTCAATGCAGGTTCAAATAAACTTTGAGATTATCTTTTTATATTTTTTGTTAACAATGTCTTTAGCTTCCCCCTTAATGAATCGAGAGAGTATCATTTCCTGCGAATGTCGCGTCGGATTGATATCCCGCCCTCCTGTGTGATCGTCAAAGACAGGGCGTTCGAAGAACGATCTTCAGACTGTCCGATCTTGGACGCCGGCCAGTTGAAATGATGCCCGACGGAATTTTCTCTTCCCTTCAAAAAGTCACGAAGTTAAAGATCACAAACATTTGTCATTCCCAGTGACACGGAGGATTTAGGAGAAGAAAGACACGTCTGGCCCTATTGGAGCGAGAGCAAACAACAGAGACGAAAAAGTTGAGGCAGAAAATGGGTTTTGTTTCGAAGAAAACCTTCCACGGGGCTGAGATTTTAATTGTCTATAACTTAACGAAATTTATTGCCGAGGAACTAATTTCTTAGCAAGTTAAGCATTAGAAGTCAAAGTTTAAAGGCCAAGTATGTATGGTAATAAATTTAAGGAAGAATCGGATTTTTTTTAGCGTAATATATTAACAACAGTAAGAAGTGGAACTGTTTACGTCTTTGTTTAGTTTATTATTTTAAATCGGTCACAGATTAAATTTATCATTTTACACGGGAGCAAATCAAATTGTTTTTCTGTGGCTAATCAGCGCTTTTTTCAGACATTTGAGGAATTTGTACTTATGTTATGGAAATTTCATTAAATGCAAATCCTAATTAACCCCTTCCCTGTTTTGCCCGTACGCCGTACGGGCACAGTTTTCGAGCTTTTACTGATTTGCCCGTACGGCGTACGCACAATCTGATTTCTATTTCGCTTCCACTGTTTCGGCCGTATTTTTTTCAATTTTAGTAACAAATTATTCGTATAGTCCAGTAAATGATAATTTGCAGTTTATTGTATTTCCTACTCTGATTGGTTCAAAAGCGCGGGGTTTTTCGCATGTTTTGTATCAGAAGACGAATTGTTATCTTTCAGTGTATAGCTTTCTGGTTATATTTTACTAACCGCCTGATAATTTTACTGATGTAAGAGTTGAATAATATATTTTTACTTTTAAATAATGGATAATTCAGAGCGTATGGAGCTCATTTCTTGCGATTCGAACTGTGACTCGGAATCAGAAACTGAATTATCTGTAAATGATAGTAGCGAAAGTTTACTAGATGACCTGGATAGTAGCGACTCTGATAGTAGTACAGATAGAATCAGTCAAGCAAGACAATTTTTTAAAATTAATTGTGATAATCATTCGGATCCGCCTCCTAGATTTGCTTTCACAGGAATTCCAAAAATTAACTTGGATATCGATGAGACTAAAGGTAAACTTCAGTTCTATGATGCTTTCATAGAAAGAAAAAAAATTGTAATAAATGCTTAAAAATATTAGAAATGTTAATTTTAATAACATATCTTTACTTAAAAATGTAAAATGAACAAAAAAATGCAATAAAAAATGTGACATTTTTTTGACCGAATTCTGGAAAAAAAATGAAACTGTCAAAGAGTTAAAACATTCGTAAACATTATCTTACACATTAACACATTGTATGCTGGACACGTACTAGTACGTTTTCTGACTATTGATATTTGAGCGCGGGTCACGTACTAGTACGGGTTAGTGTAACAACATGGTTTGTTTGTGGGTACAAAAATAACGGTATATGCAGGAAAATGAAGCCGAATGTTCTTCTCTACTACATAGATTCTGGGATGTAAAAATGTTTATATATAACATAATTAAAAAAAATTAAAACTATATACTAGTATATCTATTTGATTTTTCATATTTACGATAATATTATAAATTTATCCACTAAAAATATACTTTTTGTTTACAAAAATCTTACGGTTGTTGTTTATATATTTCTGTATTTTTTTATACATTTCAATATAAAATACGAAAAGTTGGTTAAAAAATAAACTAATTTTCGATCTATTGGTTTGGCTTGGAGTGCTACGTTCTACTTTTTGCAACACGAGGGCTAATGAGACCGGGACCTACTGCTTAAAGCCGATTCCGAACGGCTACGAACATCCATGCCTCAGTGGTATTCGAACCCACGAACTCCGGTTCAGAAGGCCAGCACACTAACCAATCGGCCATCTTTCGGCTTTCTATTGAGATTTAACTGAATAACTAAATGGACGCGCAAAACGGCCGCTCCCGGTACAATTCCTCGGCGAAATGTACCCGCACACAATGTGTTAAGTATACTCAACCTTTAACTACCGTGGATGGTTGGTTTGAAGCACTATGGTCTACTGTTTTGATACATGACGGCTAATGAGACCGAAACCTATTCCTCAAAGACCATTCCGAACGGCTACGAACATTCTTCTCAACATCGGATTCGAACCCCATGAGCTTCGGTTCTTACCTATTGTGGATCCATTTTGTGACGTCGAACTGTCTTCAGTTGTCCAATGCAACTAATTTTTGACTAGCTTGTAACTTTGTGAATGACTTTGAACAACAAGTTTCAGGAAGATACTGAGAAAACCACGGATAAATAGTTACTTAGAGGGGTGGAGATGCTTAGAGATTAAATCTGGGAGACCACACAAACCAATTAAATACTGTGTCACCTTAATTTTTATCCAATTCTTCTTCTTCTTCTAAAGCACTACAGTCTGCTACATTCCAAGGCTATCCCAAGCAGTTTTTTCAGCCGTTCCTATCTGCTGCAAGACTCCTCCAGTTTCCTTTTTTGACAGTAGTTAAGTCCCTCTCTACCGAGTCAAGCCACCTAATTGGTGGTCTTCCTCTTTTCCTCTGCCCCATGGGATTAGTGAAAGTGAGCTGTTTTACTTGGTTTATGTCATTGAATCGGAATAGGTGTCCAAGCCATCGCAGTCTATTGCTTTTTATGACTTTAACAACATGAGATGGCTTATATTTTTTATAAATTTCAAAACTGAATAAGGATCTCCAAAAATTATTCTCTTGAACTGTACCAAATATTTTTCTTAAGATTTTCCTTTCAAAAGCCAGCAGTTTATTTTCATGCAATTTGGTTTTTATCCAATTAAATTTATTTAAAAACTTCGTTCTTGTAGACTAGTCTTTTGCAATCCAAAACACTACGCAGTCTGTATTGGTCATGACTTTTATTCCAGAGGATCACACTGTATATATAAGGGGTGGCCAACCTTCGCCTCGCGAAGGATTATTTCTGGTTCTCGATAAATGTACTCGAGTTCCCTTTTCATTTATTTGTTTTTATATTTAAAAAAAATATTACAACTGACGGAGCTTCAGCAATGCTGGGTAAAAAAATCGGTCTTACTGATATTTTAAGAGATGATTGTTAAATTCCACAATTCATACCGATTGACTGCATAATTCAACGAGAACATCTCGTTACAAAATATTTAAAATATCTTAATATTATGGTTGGTTGGTTTAGAGCGCTACGGTCTACTGTTTTGCACACAAGGGCTAATGAGACCGGGACCTACAGTTTAAAGTCGATTCGAACGGCTACAAACATCCATGACAGCAGCAGGATTCGAACCCACAAACTCCGGTTCCGAAGAGCAGCACTCTAACATTCGGCCATCGTTCGGCCTTGATATTATGAAAACAGTGTAACACATTGTAAATTAAATTCGCATCAAAGCAAAAAATCATCGACAATTCAAAAATTTCCTTCAAAAATTAAAGAACGAAGAACTTTCAAATAACTTTCAATAAATATAATTTCTGTAAAAAACATTTTTTAATACCTTTTTAGCATACCTTTTAAATACTTATTTAATTGCGGCTCGCGAAAAATTTTAAATTTTGAAAAATGGCTCAGACTATTAAAGAGCTTGGCCACCTCTGGTATATATTAACCCCCTTCTTGGTCAAGTGTAAAAAATTCGATATATTCGTGTCCGCACAGTTAGCGTCGCAAGTCATACAACGAATAGAAAAATTACATCGTTCAAAGTGGATCTGGTTTCTTTATATTTCGTTGCTGTTTCCTGTATTCAAAAGATAAGAGTATTTATAGGTACTTGTGTAAAGGGTATGACGTAAAACTGTGGTAGGCTATGTTCATGAACTTTTCACACACACGGAGATGTAAATTAGAATATATAAAGAAACAATTCAGTATATTTAAGATATTCATGAATAATATATTTTTCTTAAGAAAGCAAGTAAATAAGCATTAAATTAATTCAACGTGGTTTTTACGTCCCCATGATAAAAAACGTTGTACAGCTGTTTTGATGGTAAGGCTATAGAATCTTTTTTCCAAGCATTTTTATGCCTTTTTAATAAATATTTTCAAACATATATTTATCTTATGCACTTCTAAGCAATATACTTGATAAATATATTACCAGAGATTATTTTTTTTATTTAAAACATTGGTTCATTGTAGGGAAATATGAAAATTGATAAGCGAGATATTACATATAGAAATTCTAGTATATCATGGATTTTTGGTTTGGTTAGGAGTGCTACGGTCTACTTTTTGCAACACGAGGACTAATGAGACCGGGACCTACAGTCTAACGCTGATTCCGAACGGCTACGAACATAGATGCCTCAGTGGGATTCAGCACCCTAACCAATCGGCCATCGTTCGGCAGTATATCATGGAACTTTATGGATATAAATATCTTGCTTTTTCTAATTCAATCTATTTAATTTTCCTTAATTAAAAAACATATTACTATGACTTGGTAATTAAAAAAAATGCGACAGAGAAGGGGTTAAGGTAGAATTTGAAATCGATGAATTATCCCTATATTTTTTTACTATTTTTAACCCATTAAAACCCAGCGTCCTCATTTGAGGACAGTCAAAAAATGGTTTGTAGAGTTTTTGTTTTCTTGAAACGATTCTTCCTTTTTAATGGAAATAGATATTAATCTTATAAATAATCTCCCAAGTTTTCAAATATGATCTTATATAATTTTGTCATTTCGATCGGCATTTTACGATTTTCAAGCTTAGAATAGGAACGTATTATGACCGGTATTCTCAAAATCATGGCGAATAGCCATACCTGTAATAAGCCATCTCTTTTCAGTACTTTTCTCATATATGATAGCAAATAAATCTCTTATCACGAAGTTTTTCTTTTTTTAAAGGCATCTTATTATGTTTTAAAATGACACCTCCTCACTAATGACGACTTGATGTCATATTTAAAGGTGTTTAAATTTCATATTTTGTTTTACTTCCAGGTGTCTATAATAGCTTCTATGTTAGGTATTTACTAATATATAGTCATCAGAAATATCCGGTTGTTAATGGGTTAAATATACATAAATATTTATAATGCACCAATCGAATAATATATTTATCTCAATAAATGTAATGTTTGCATCAGTAATAAAATTGTGAATTTCGCCGTGGGCCGCCATTTGCACACCTCTGTTCTGTACATCATATCATTTACCACATTTCTTATATTCGCTCAGGTTGATTCGGAATATCTGAAATTAAAATGAATATTCGTAGCATCAGAACTTTTGATTATCTACTTTCTGCATAAATACTTTTTAATTGCCAATTTAGTGATACATATTCACTACATTATCCAGTACTGATTAAATTCGACGTGTCTGTACTTTGTTATTTAACCCTCTAAATGTATTCACAACTAGAAAGTAACACAAGAGGCAGCAATGATTGATAATTAATCCGTTAAAATACTGCATTCATAATACACGAAATGTCACAAGCTACAAAACTTTATATAATCATAAACATCTCATTCGGGACTAATACACGAGTAGTCACTTTCGAATTGCACCGTTCCGAGACAATTTCAATCAACTCGATTTAAAAACGGCCCCCCTTCAATAACGTTCTATTCCCCGTTTTAAAGGGGTGAACCCGTCGTCGGAAAGCCATCTCTGCAAATGTGTCTAGACATTGATTTTGGCTAAACGCCAGCCGAAATGAGGCTGTATTTGAAAATTCACCCCTTCCCCCCACATCTTCGTCGAACTCTTCGGAACTTCGAAATATTTATTGTTCACGAAGCTTGAAAAGGAGAAGGGGGAGGGATAGATAGAAGGATAAAAAAAAACGGTTCGAATATTTTTCAGGTATAGATAGATGGCAGTACAGAATACATTTGGGAATATTTGTGAGGGACTGATAAGGAAGACTGTCGAAGAAATTTTGTCTCCTCCAAAGACTGCTTGTTATACGCAACAGATTTAAAGGCCCAAAAATAAACCAAAGAAAATACGAAGTTAAGAGACATCTGTGAAATCGATTAGCCCCAAAACACTTTTGAAAAACTTTAAGGAATGAATTCTCGCATCGCTTAAATCGTTCGTAAAAGGTACAACTCTGTTTAGAGAACGTAATCGGCTCGAGTGGGAGCGGTTATAACACTCTAAATCTTTCTTCGAGTATTGAAAATCCTGGGATTTTTGTATTAGGACCAAAAATCCATGACTGCACCACGTAGTCGTTTTTAGAATTGTTTATTTCCTATTCTATCATTTCTGTCGAATATTTCATCGTCTTATTCTGTTTATGGATTCAACGCTAAACGTTCGGGTGAGAGAAGTCTATGCTTTTTCTATTAGAGAGTTAACGAGATTAAGATCTACTTAAAATCAATTTAGATTACCAGCAATCAGAAATCACTAAATCAAGTACACGAAGATTTTTTAAAATCTAGTGACGAGAGAGAATAGAAGGTTAACTTAAGAAGTCTTAAGGACTTACCACATGCGAAACTTTACGCATTGTTAAAGCAATGGTACCAATTTATGATTTCTTTTCTCGATGAGGAATTCGCGGATTTCTCATCATATAGAGAAAAATGCTCAATTAATTATCACATGTCTTATCACATGTGCACTTGGGAGGTGATAAGGATTTTTTCCGCTGAAAAATATGCTTATTTCTTGTGTTAGCGAAAAATATTCAACCGACAAAAGGTAGACCTTAGGTAAACATTAATCCTGTGGCAGCTGGCCATAAGAGGACCAGGAAAAGTGTCGGTCATTCTCAGGACCCGTGGATTTGGTTTGGTTTGGTTTGGAGTGCTAAGGTCTACTTTTTGCAACAAGAGGGCTAATGAGAGCGGGACCTACAGCTTAAAGCCGATTACAAACATCCATGCCACAGTGGGATTCGAACCCACGAACTCTGGTACCGAAGGCCAGCACCCTAACCAATCGGCCATTGTTTGGCACCAGGACCCGTGGGAATTTAAATCTCTTGCAAGAAGCAGGAGTTATAAATCCAGGGGGAATAAGTATAGATCTGTGTGGAATGTCGGCTGTCGTTAAGGCGTCCAGTCCGCTGATCACTCCCATGCTCTCAGCCCTTTCTCTCCCCCGTGCTAGGGGTTTTTCAAGAAGAAGGTAGTTGGGTGTTGGAGGGAAGAGATGGATGTTTTTCTCTCTCCCAGTGCTGCTATTTTTTACTGTGTATATATGTAAATACTCGATATAATAAAGTCTAGGACTTAAGACTAGGAATAAAGCTATTGTCCTTACTAAGCCTCCATAAACACAGAGGTGACACGACTTTACAGCCTGTACGCGTTGTTAGAGCATTGGAATCAGTTTATAATTCCTTTTCTCGGCGAAGAATGCACGAATTTCTCGTGCAATAGTAAAAAATGAACAACCGATAAAAGACTTTAAAATCAAGTCAACCTGCACGCGCTGAAAACACAATAGATTCAGATTACTATTCCTTTTCAAGATGAAGAGTACGCAGAATTTTCGTGCAATAGCGAAAAATATTCATCCGATAACAGTTATTACACGTCAACCTGTACGTGTTAAAAAGACAGCGGATTCAGTTAGGGATTCTTTTCCTCGAAGAAAAAGCACGTCGGGATTATCGCGTGGTAGTGAAAAATGTTCAACCGATAAAAAGATTTATCACTCGTCAACCCGAACCCAATTAAATTGTTCGGAAAAGTTTCACTATAACACATAAAATTCGCGAATTCTTCACAAGGGAAAGAAATCGAAACATAAATCCTTTTATTTTCAACGCGTACAAGTTGACTTGTGATTAAAGTATTTATATCTCTTAATTCCTTTTCCAATTGCGTACAGTACTACATGCGCTGTCAACTGATTGTTTGTATGTAATAAATATTTTTTATGAGATTAAAAAATAACTGTACTTTGGTTTAAGACTTTGGTTTGGTTTGAAGAGCTATGATCTACTTTTTGCAACACGAGGGCTAATGAGACCGGGACCTACAGCTTAAAGCCGATTCTGAACGGCTACGAACATCCATGCCACTGTGGGATTCGAACCCCCGAACTCCGGTACCGAAGGCCAGCACCCTAACACATCGCCCATCGTTCGGCTTAAGACTTTGGACACTCCCCGATAAACATTTTGGCTACGTTAGTGTCTCATACAAATATTCAAACGAACGATTTTATTCCTATAATTAGAGCCGAACGATGGCCGAATTGTTAGGGTGCTGGCCTTCGGAACCGGAGTTCGAGGGTTCGAATCTCACTATGGCATGGATGTTCGAAGCAATTCGGAATCGGCTTTAAGAGTAAGTACCGGTCTCATTAGCCCTCGTGTTGCAAAAAGTAGACCGTAGCTCTCCAAAACTAAACCAAACCAAACCAAACCTATAATTAGAACACAGAGAAAACTTTTGTCAAAAAAATTCGTTTTAATATCAAAGTTTTGAAATCTGAAAATTAAAACTTTGAAAGATTTAAGAACACGTCTACAGACTCAAGTGTATGGGTTTTACATGTTTATTATTTAGGCTAGGAGAAAAAATATCGTAGAAAGAGGAAGTTATGAGCGAAAACATTCCCATTTCCCTTGTTTTTGAGGAAATAAAAAGGTTGATTTAGTTGAGTCTTTCGCAGTGTACGGCTATATTTCTCCGGATTGGTCGATTGCCAGCCCGATAAGACGTTTTCAATACTGTCAAACATGCATCATTTCTTGCCCTTGGCTTTACCTTTCTAAGGCCGGAAAAGATAATACATCTTGGTGCAGATCTATCTCAGCGTGTGTTAAAAATGGGCAGGGGGCCATTTAGATAGCAGGGGGGGGGGCGTAAGGAGAAACGATATAGCAATTTAATACACACTCACCCCGCCTCACTGTGTGACGTTCGCTTGAGTGAAATATGGCCCGAGATAGGTGAAGTATGTGGAACATAAATGCGGAAAATCATAAATAAAAGATCCTTAGCAATAGAAAAGGGATATTTCTCATCTTTCCTTCATTTAGATTATCATAGTATTTACGATGGTACTGAAGGAATAAATTGAGGGTTGTGTTAACTTTATAGGATGGAAATTGAAGTTATAACAACTATGAGGGAATGTTGAAATCTATTATCGTTAGATATTTGTATTTTGTAAGTTACCCATCTAAATGGCATTCGATAGTCAGCCCTTTTTTTACAATCAAAAAACAGTGAAAGAAAATATCTTTTACATTATCCTAAATGTAAAAGTGTATTCTAAATGTAAATCCTGTAGGATTATATTCTTAGAAATTTGAAGAATTGAACTCCATTTTTTATGGATATAATTTTATAAAAATCCATGTGTATAATAACATAACTTTATAGGATGGAAATTGAAGTTATAACAACTAAATTTCCCAATAAGGGAATGTTAAAATCTATTATCATTGGATATTTGTATTTTGTAAGTGGATATCGTTGGATAGTGATCGATGGTAAGTGGTATCGTTGGATATTTGTATTTTGTAACCCCATCTAAATAGCATTCGACAGTCAGCCCTTTTTTTTACAATCAAAAAACAGTGGAAAAAATATCTTTACATTATCCTAAACGTAAAAGTGTATCCTAAATGTAAATCCTGTAGGATTATATTCTTAGAAATTTGAAGAATTGAACTTCATTTTTTATGGATATGATTTTATAAAAATCCATGTGTATAATAACATAGCTATTAGGTCCATTACATATATATGTTCAAAGGATATGTTATTATTTGGAGAAATATATGATATGAACGAGTGGTTAAGGTATGGAAGACACATTTGATTTGATATATAAAAACTTATTTGTAATCCTTTCGTCCATGGGTCTGCCATTTAGATATCCTTTGTTCTCATCTTGGAGCAACAAGCGTGGAAGATGTTATCAGCCCGAGTTCCCGCTCAGAACTGTCTTTTTTGGAGTGGCTACCTAAACAAAATTCCAATGTCTACTCTCGCGTCAGCTCTTTTACTCTGTATAGTTCCCCTCGAGGGTGTGTCTTACATTGTCTTTAATGAGTTCTAACTATTTTTAATTATAACTCTCTTAATTCTTAACCCCCATTTTTAAACGTGACATATATGTAATGTTTTATTAACAGCAACTACGTACTATAATAATTTTTATCACATCCACACTTAAACTGCACTCTTTCTTGTGGATCTGTAATTTTGTTTAGTATTTTCTTATTTCTGTTAGTTTGTTGGTGACTGCTAAATCGCAAAGTTCAAAAACATTTGGGTTTAGTGTTGGTTACATAAATGACGATATAAAATTGGTTAAACCCCGCCAACATGGCGGTAAAGCGATAAGAATAACAAATTAACTTTTCCCTGCTGATCTCGCTGTATTTATATTTGGTTTTATACTATTATGATATCTGGTTCTCATGCAATTCTATTCTTACGTATTAAATAATACTAACTCGTACTGGTTGTTCATTTTGTAAAATTAAATTGATCGGCTTTGATGAACAACTGCATTTTACCGAAAATTTGAATCTGGTTAAACTCGTATTTTATCATTTCCATATGAATCAGCACGCCAATAAAAGTCACCAAAAATACCAAGAGTTACCCTATTTTTATAGAACACTTATAAAACTTTTTGCACCTGTTAGTTTTTTACTGGTGATCATCTATAGTGCCTCTCATTGGAAAAAAAATATCTTTTCCCGCTGAAGTGAACGTTACTAAGATACTAGAAGAACGTTTCTTGATTTCATGATAGAATAAACTATAGGATTAAGCTCAGATTTTGACTGTTTGTTTTCTTTTGCGTTTGTCTGACTCGACAACGTACTTCCAAATTCCAGAGATAGCCAGTATGATTATTTCTTATATATATGTCTATGGATTATATGCATTCAAGAATGGTTTGGTTTGGTTTGGAATGCTACGGTCTACTTTTTGCAACACGAGGCCTAATGAGACCGGGACCTACAGCTTAAAGCCGATTCCGAACGGCTACGAACATCCATGCCACTGTGGGATTCGAATCCACGAACTCCGGTACCGAAGGCAAGCACCCTAACCAATCGGCCATCGTTCACCCATTAAAGAATGGGTGTGACGTTTTCATTGTTCTTTCAAAAGTAAGGAAATATATTATTAAGCTATATGAAAGATCTCAACAAAACGCTTAAGAAAAAAAAAGAATTAAAAGCCTAAGCAGTGCTTTCTATTTGAATTGGACACAACTAAAGTAGACTAAGTCTTAAAAAATTTTTACAGAAATTGAGACCTGAAGTGTCTACTTATTAAGCATATTCTAGGAATGAATTATTTAGAGTGTTTTCTAACATGCATATACACAGATGGGGCATATATATTATCGTGATCGTTTTAAATATTAGATTTCAAATATTAGTCTAGGTTCAGTTTTGATAATTCTAGTACAAAAATATAACTGGTCTAAAAAAATCAGTCCTAAGTTCTATTAAACTATTCGTAAAACGAGAAACACTGTCTTTACTTTGTAAAATATCACGGATAACTGAAAGGATAAATTCACTAGGTTTATTTTCGTGAAATAGAACAGCTGTCATAACTCAACGAAAATGGTCAAAGGAATACTGTATGGAAGTTCGAAAAAGTATTCTAATTATTAGAAAAATAAATAAGAAAACAATCACCCCAAATTACCGAGAAACTTATCCCAATATCTTCCTGTACTTGTCAAGGAACGGTCAGGAACTGATTGGCGCTGATTAAAGTTTGAGCAAAAAATAGGAAATCCCTCACCAGCAGTAATTCTCCAAGGGGTAATCTCTTATTATGTTGGTACTACGGGAGGATTGATGCTATGGGATAGCACAAGTTTGAGAGATTTAAAAATATCATGCAGCAATAGCGCGTGTAATGCCATACAACAAAAGGCATATTAAGTAACAATATTATAACCTTGACAGTTTTATTTTATAACAGAAGAAAATGGACTTGGTTTTCCCGGATTGTGAATTCTCATTTAAGGTTCTAAATTGCAACAAATGTAAAATTTTACATTAATGTTATACATTCATATTATCCCATGCTTAATTTGTCAACTAGCTTCTCAATATAGAATAGGCTTCCATATGAGCATACTCATGTGTGTTATTAGGGTTAGTACATTTAGTTGTTTATCGGTATATTGGCTAGTGTAGGAAATAATCGCCAACTGAAATAAATATATCGAATTGGCTCTCACTCTGCCCTGGAATACGACGAAAACTTAAAATATAGGATAGGCTCCCAAATACCAATCAGACATAGGGTTTATTTTGACTTTGTTTTATTATCGCGTAATCTATGTACGTAATATTTTTAGTTTTCTGGTTTGGAGTGCTACTGTCTACTTTTTGCAGTTAAACCATAATCTTAATGAAATACATCTTAAAGCCGATTCCGAACGATGGCTACGAACATCCATGCCACTGTGGGTTCGAACCCACATACTCCATGGATGTTCGTAGCCATTCGGAATTGTTTAAATATATACAGTGAATAAACGCCTAATTTAATGCAGTTAAACCATAATCTTAGATAAATAAATTTTATATACAGTATTAAAAAAATAAATAAAAAATAAGTGTCATGCTATAATTAGTAATTTTGTTTTCTTAAACGACTTTGTTCACGTTTCTTTTTAAATAAATAAATAAATGTAAGAGAAAATTTATGTGCTAGGCTACTGTTTATTTCTTTGAAAATAATTTTCCATTTTCACTGATGACTGAAGAAAGCATTTATCTTAATTTAATAGCTGTTATTGATACATTCAACTATTACAAAATACAAATATATATATAGAAATAAAATAACTTATGAACACTCTAGCAAATGAACGTTTTGTGTGTTAAAAAAGGATAGTTGAAGTACTAAGATTCAAGAAATTTTTAAATTATATTGATGAAAAAAAAAACAGAAAAATCAAATCCATTACGCAAGCATATAAATATTATACATATAAACATATAATAAATCAATTCAAACATAATGAATGGCATGATACAAATCATCAATGGTCAAAATACATTAAACGCGTTGTTGAAATCAAAGCGATCGTGGCTAGTTAAAAAGCAACAATGCACAGGATACTATACTTTCATAGAAATTATCGCCAAGTAAAAAAATGTGCCAAACACGAGCGCATGTGCTATGACGATTCTCATAGGGAGCCTATTCTAGATCGAGCTTTTACAAATTTGTCATAGGAATGAAGTCAGTGTGATTAGTACGATGAAAAAGATAACGCATGCATCTTTTCTGTCTCATACCACGACAGTCACAGTTAAGCTACTTGTATATCTTTTCATATAAATACAAACTTTTGACACATTATTAACTGTTAATTTAAAAAAAACACTGAAGAAAAAAACGCATAAAAGCGTTTTTTTCTAGTAATAAATAATTAGTCTTTTTAAGAAAGCAGATTTTAATAAACTAGCACAGAAAGCCTAAAGCAATTGATTTTTAAACTCAAAAAACTTGAGATATAATGTGTGCGCTGTGCAATGAATTGTACCAAAGCGTACTGGATTATTGTACGCTATCTGTGCTAAACTAGATTGTTCTAGACTGTTTTTTGGGGGGACTGATTTGTGAACTTTTTGCTAATAAATCAGTATTTCTTGTGCCGTTTTATTCAAAGTCCATTCAACAGAAGTAAGCAACAATACTGTGTTCTATAAATTCAGTAACTAATCTACCCGATACATGAATTTTTGAAACTAAAAGCCACTCTAATAGATTGCCATTTGTGACACTAAAATGGCTCTTAAAGACTCATTTAATACATGACATTAAGTAACTATTCATGAGCATTATTCATTGAAATACTCAACCTGCCTCCCTATTAATTGTCAAATTTAATATATAGAAATTTAGTAACAGCTTTCGCGATCAACAAACTATCACTATTCAAGCAGAAATAATTTCCAATTACAACACAGCTTCCAAATTTGTCAGCCCAAAATTCTTCCTCCATATATTTTTAAATGTTATGGGTCTTTATTCAATTTTGCATGTCAAAATCTAAAATATCTTCGTACCGGCAAACTGATTTACTTCGAAGGATATTCAAAAACTTTTAATCGATAGAGATTTACTAACTTTCTTAAATGTTAACAACATTCTAATATGTATGTCGACTATCTCCAATAGACAAAGCTGGGGCGGTCGCTAATGACAGCTTTGTCCATAATTATCTGTTTTGGCGTCATTTCGTTGCATGCGCCGCCGCCAGAGAATACAAGATTTACGCCCTTCCGGAGCGTCATGATGGACAGCACGACGTAAATTGAATTTCGAATCCCCCTTTTGCCTCTGAGGCGAGATTAAAAGGTGTAGCACTACGCCTGGATGACGCTCCGTTCGGGGAGAAATAAATACAGCTTACCGACCGGCTTGAAGGTAATAAGTGTTAAAAGAGTTTTAAAATAGCCGAATAGATTTCATAAAATTGTAACATAAATCAAGTAGAAGGAAAAGCACACTTTTCATAATCGCATCGAAAATTTACTTCTATTCGACGATTTTATTATTGGTTTTAGTTCTCTAATTAACCCATTAACGCCCAGCGTCCTTATTTGAGGACAGTCAAAAAATGGTTTGTAGAATTTTTGTTTTCTTGAAACGATTCTTTCTTTTTAATGGAAATAGATATTAATCTTATGAATAATCTCCCAAGTTTTCAAATAGGATCAGGGTTGGAAAAAAATCATGATTTTTTTAAAAAAATAAAAAAAATCGGATTTTTTTATTTAAATCAGATTTTTTCGATTTAAATCAGATTTATTTGATTTTTTTTTTCTGAATTCTAATTTTAATTATTGTTGTGTTTTTATATTTTTTGCAATATACATGGAATAGTTTGTTATAAGTAACAATTTATCTATCTTGTATATTCTACGCACTGATTACTGAAAATTAAATATATAAATTTTAATCTAAATACATTCTATTATTTTGTAATTGGATAGTGCAAACTAAATAAGATATAAATTTAAAGAACAAATTAAATATTCATTTAAGTCAAACTATATAAAAAACTATAAAAAAACAAAAAATCACAATTATTTCAATATTCTTTTAAGCAACGAATTATGGATTTAACTGTTTCAATAAAAACACTAGTTTCTATGCTTTATCCACTCCTAATTTGTAATGAAGGCTAGAATGAACAATACCAAAAGAAGAAAACTATCTCTATTCTAGGAGATGAAGCCACGGCTGTTGTTATTTGGTAGATAAACTGGGTTTCAAGTTCTGTAATACTCTCCTTACCTCCCATTACATAAAATGAATTCCACTAGTCATAACTAGTCATTGTACTTACCCCTACTACTTACTTTCTGGTAACAAGCTCTAAATTCTTGGAAAGCACATGCTATCTATTTACACTTATTTACTTATTGGTATTACTGTGCTGGCTAATTCCCAATTCTCCTGTCTTTGGAATATAGGTTTTAAAAGAAGTGAAAAAAAAATGATTTAAATCAATGATTTTAAAAAAAAATCAACTGATTTAAATCATGCCAACCTTGAATAGGATCTTATCTATAATTTTGTCATTTCGATCGGCATTTTACTATTTTCAAGCTTAGAATAGGAACGTATTATGACCGGTATTCTGAACGTATACCAGTCAAAATCATGGCGAATAGCCATATCTGTAATAAGTCATCTCTTTTCAGTACTTTTCTCATATATGATAGCAAATAAATCTCTTATCACAAAGTTTTCCTTTTTTTAAAGACATCTTATGATGTTTTAAAACGACACCTCCTCACTAATGATGAGTTGATGTCATATTTAAAGGTGTTTAAATTTCATATTTTGTTTTACTTCCAGGTGTCTATAATAGCTTCTATGTTAGGTATTTACTAATATATAGTCATCAGAAATATCCGGGCGTTAACGGGCTAAAACAGACACTACGGTATATATTTTCATCTAATATTTACCGTATAATTTATACCAAAATTTATCATTTGCTGAGTCTGTTCATCTTAAAAATTTCAGAAAAGTTTAAACTAATTTGTGGTTTGCAATAATCTTATAGTTATCCTAAATTAAACGACTCTGAGCATTTTCATTAAAGTAGAGAAAGTTTACTAATAATGAAATAATATTATTAATTTACACAATGAATTAAAAATAAATAAAATAACCAATCTGCTGATGTCTTTCATTTTTTTTCTGCTCTGGCAATGTTTTAGAGTTATAAAATTCGAGCAAAATCATTTTTTCGGGACGTCAAAATGAAATTCCCACAAAAATAATCCTTAGTCATTAACGTATAGGAAAATCAGTCAAAAAAATTCCTCTTCGGATGAGTATGCTTCTCGTACATATTCTCTTCATTTATTTTTATTTATTTTTATTTTTCTTTTAGCCGAATGATGGCCGATTGGTTAGGGTGCTGGCCTTCGGTACCGAAGTTCGTGGGTTCGAATCCTACTACGGTATAGATGTTCGTAGCCATTCGAAATCGGCTTTAAGCAGTAGGTCCCGGTCTCATTAGCCCTCGTGTTGCAAAAAGTAGACTGTAGCGCTCCAAACCGAAACAAAACAAAAAAAATTTTATCACCTCTTTAATTCAGTCCCTTCTGGAAAATCTTTCACTCTTGAAAATTCAGGTGGTCAGTTCGCAAAATCTGATATTTCATTGGATTCGATTTTCCCCTTCACTCATATTTCTTTATTATTTTATGATTTTATTTCTTCTGGATTCCTTTCGCGTATAAGTTCTCGAAAACATGCCGATAAATTTTATCTTCTTTTTTTTGTATTAAACTATTTTCTGGCATAAAATTCTCGAAAGCATATTTCTATATCTTCCCTTCGCTTTTATATTGAAGGCTTGTGGAGTAGTATCGCTCGATGCTTTCATCCCCCCACAACTCTTTACGACTTCGTTTATCACTAAAAAATATTTTCCATTTCTAAATCCGAAGAATTCACCACGTACGTACTATACACAGGCGATATATTTTATACCTGTTGCACCTGGATTGAAAATTCCATTTAAATCAAAAATTCCTCTAAAGCGGCGTTTCTTCAAATGTTCGCTGTTTACTTAGGGTTTAAGAACCGATATCTGACCACATTTTTGATGTAGCTTAGCTGAGAACTCAAAATATCCTTTTTCTAAGACCTTAACACCTGGTTTCAAATTTCTATTTAATCTAATAAATTCTATTAATCTAATGAAGGTGGTTTCTTGAGACCCGAGTTTTATGAGCCGTTTATAGAATGGGCACAACACGGAATTCCCTTATCACTGCAAGTTTTCACATTATAACTACCAGGTGTGACGCGTCTATACACATGAGGCGCACATTACATATTTGAGTAGAAAACCCTAAAATTTGAAAAGGTTTTCCCAGCACATTTATCCGATTTCTATAACTTCCGCGATGTAGCGAAAGGTTAAGTATAAAAACATTTCTAAAATTCTTTAGACTAGGTATTCTTTTCTTACTGTAGCGGTCTGATTAGCTATCGTGTTGCGCTCCAAACCAAACCTTTTTTTCTGTAGGAAACACAGCTAGGAGTAAAAACAGGTATTTGAATTGCCCCTAAGCTGTATTCTATACAATCGCTTATAGATCGCATCTGATTCCTTCTTTATATATATAATACCATGTAGTCTACTGCTGGTTTCACCGTCATTCATCCACTTTGCATAAGTAGTAAGAACTGTAGATCGCGAACAACCCACGAGTCGTGCAGTTTCGGAAATGCTTGTTCCGAGTCTTGGAGTCATTATAATCTTCCCTCTATCAAAATCGCTTAGATCCGCAGCCTTTCCCATCACACACAGAAGTAAGTGAAAGAATGATTCTTTACACTCTCCAGCAGCAGTTAAATATTACTTCCATCTAATCACGTACCTTCCACGTCATCTAGGCGAGTTCATTGCAAAATGTATTTCTGGTCATAATGTTTTGACTTTTGAGTGTATATAACATAAATAAATATAGTATATACAAAATATAAAAATTTAAAATGTAAAAATCGATTTATTAAAGTTTTAAAGGTGACAAGTTCCCTTAAATCTCTTAAATATTTGAGTAATTTAAAACTCAAACAGTTACATACAGTTTCACATTCGAAACTTCTTTCTTATAGCTGTATAAATTGGTTTTAAAAATCGATTTTTAAAACAGTTGAAAGATATATGTTTCAACGCTCTAAAAGAAACAGGTTATGAATCCTTTGCGAAAATTTGGCGGCCATCACGCAGTTTTATTTAATTGGAGCCATAAGCAATGATACGGATATTTATTATAGTTCACAGAAAATATTTAAATCCATAGATCCCGTCAATTTCTCTTCCAATAAAATCAGGTCATTTCAGCGTGACTAACTACTCCCATCTAGTTAATCATCCATAATTATCGGCTATCCATTGCGTCAAGTACCTCACTTCTTTCTCTCCTCTAAGTCGAAATGGCGACCCTTAAATAATCGCATCCCTATTCAATTAATAATGTTCAGAGACATTTCAAATGGGTATTAAACACTTACGTAGTAATGCTATTTATTTATGACGGCATTGAAAGACAGATTCCAGGGATTAATGGGAGAGAATTCAGATTTTGACAAATGATGGCTATCAGCGTGAAAGAGATTTGACTATACATAGATACTATTGCAGAATATAATTTCTTCAAGAATAGTTTCCAAAGCTGCGGTAGCTCAATCAGCAAAGGCAATCTCGTAATAAGAGGATTATGGGATCAAAGCGCAATAAAGCGAAAGCTTCCATTCGTTAACCCCTTCCGGTAAGATTTAATAATGAAAAACTGTGCATGAAGCAACCATTTATTTTTTATTTAAAAAACTTGTTTTATTTTACAATTCTTACATATTCTTAATTAAAATCCACTTTTTACATAGTGTTAAGTATCAGAAACGGTAAAATTAAGATAATCTTCAAGCTAGTGGTACTTTTCAAAACAATGTGCAAAGGAATTCTGAATTGTTTACATCGCCAGGGAGTCTCACTTCTAATTTGATTCTTGTAACACACACGGCATTTCTTAGTAGGTTTTCTTTTATTCTGACTCATCAATTTGGCAGTGACTTGTACCAAGAAACTTTAAATAAACAATATGTAATAGTGACCTGGGATTTCCACAAGTAACAAAAGTGTTGCTAAATTCAGTACACTAGAAATTTTAAACTAAATTAATTATCATATTTATCAGTAACTTTAGTTGCATGACGAGTGTAGCTCGTCATTGTGCGGTATGGAATGAAAAACCAATGACGAGCTATACTCGTCATTTTACCGAAAGGTTAAATGTCTCTTAAAAATATAGAAACCTACTTTAAAAAATTCTTTCTTATTCTCGTTTATTTAATAACACTGCAAGACGGTAATGTCCCTTTTTCATTTGTTGGTGTCATTCCAAAGATTAATAGAACACTCGTCACACTCGTCATTTTACCGGAAGGGGTTAACGGCGGTTGGGCAGGGGCGGAGTAAGGCCTAGGCAACCCAGGCACGTGCCTAGGACCCGTAATTTTTGGGGCCCGAAAATTAGGTTTATAATTTTTATTTTTATTTAACAGAAAAAGGTGATATTCATAATCATTGCTGAAACGTATCCAAGTGATGCCGTATCGTTGATCGTTAAAGTCGACAAGTGTGGACGAATGTATGCATCCCCGCCCGTGATTGTCGATGTGTGTCAATATGATCGAGCCTTGCCCTTATCAAAACTATTAACAATAAATTCAAACCAATTTGTCGTGATAGTGATGTTAGTGATCCTTCAATAGAGGAATTAAAATGTTATGAAGAAGATTTAAACCTAGCAGAACTGAAAAATAAAGTATTACAATTTAAGACTTTTATAAGTAAAGAAAATATTATTTCACTTGTACCCACGTGGTCATTTATTCAGGAAAATAATATTATTACAACATTCCCTCATTTAAACACAATTCTGAGAATTTATGGAACCCTTCCAATAATCAATGCAAGCGGTGGAAGATCATTCTCAGTAATGGCTAAAATAAAAAAAATATTTTAAGATCTTCATTAAGCCAACAAAAATTAAATAGTTTATCCTAACTTTATATAGATAGAAAAAGAATTATTAAATAACTCTATTAATTATAACAAACTAATGGACGAGTTTGCAGAATTAAAAGTGAGAAAAGAGGCAATATAACGAATCAATCTGGGTATATTTGTTTAAGTATTATTATTTAATAAATTATGTTTATGTTTGTTTTAATAAGTGTTTGTTTAATTTTCGTACATGTATATTATTTTTTTTTCCTTTTCTTTTTCTTGGAATCCGATAATTAAATATAGCTACATACTATATGCTTTAGAACCAAACCACCAAACGCAAAGTATGTGTCATGACTGAAAAATAGGCCCGGAATTACAATGGTGTCTAGGGCCCGCTTTAGTTTTAGTCTCCCACTGCGGCTGGCCAAACGCATATAATGTCAAACGTACGTATTTAGTAATTAATATACAACTTACGCGTGCAGCGGGCGTTTTTTTGTGAATAGCTCGAAAGTTTAGTTGTTCAGAAAAATCGCAGTCAATCGAAAACTACTTTGTTTTTATGAAATGAACTTTTGCTATTTTACACTTTAATATATACTGTATGATTATTTAACAAAAAAAATATTTTTATGAAATCACAAAAATAAACGATTTTTAAAAGTAAAGTCCGATAATCTGTCAGCGCCTATTTCTTCATCACTATCTTTGTCACGACGGCTCATTTTATCAATTTTGTATTGAACAATAAAAAACCAAGCTTTAAATTGCCAAAACACAACTTCTACTTTCTGGATCTAGGAAATCGATTGAAGACGAAATAACGCAACAAAAGATCGAGTCACTCGACAATCATAACTTGTGGAAAGAAAAAATGGAAAGCGTTGCATCACAACGCAAACAACATCCATATAATGTCACACATATATACAATTATACGTATTTAGTAGATTTGTGGTAGTAGATTTGTGGTAGCGGTATCCACCACAAATCTACTCAATACGTATTTTTACGTGACCCGCGCTCCAGTGACAGACTGCAAAAAACGTAAAAATACGTTTCCAGCAAGCGAAGTGTTAAAAGCTCTAAGTGACCTTTCTGAATGTGTCGAATCCGAGAGTTCTAGGAGCGTAATGTATTACAGTAAAGTGTGATTCTAAATTTCATAATGGACTCACCATGGGCTCATCTGTGTTTTTCTGAAACTGCACTAGTCTGACGCGGGTGACGTTGTCGACGCCCTCATTCGCATCCAAGGAAGCTGGATCCGGGTCTCCCGCGCCCCCGCCGTTCACAAAAGGTGGGGGCGTTACCCGGACCGCCTCCTCGCCGTACACCTCATGAGCCACAACGTCCTGACTCTGCAGAAGAGCCTGAAAGGTACAACACAAACCTCAAAAACACTAGAAATGCAAAACAAAATAACTGGGATAAGATTAGTACTGCATACAGAATCATTGAAATACATTTAATCAAATGTGCAAAGGAAATCCGATGTTTGATTTAAGGTGAAGGTGGTTGTGTACAGGTCATATTGAATGCCATCCTTCAAGAAATTATCACAGTACGTTAACATTTAGAACACCAGTTGCAGTCATTTGAACGTCAACTTATGTATACTGTTATATATGCACAAACTATTATATATACATAATATACATATACAGACACTATACAGGGTGTCCCAAAAGGTCGTTCACAAACTTAACATGCTGGTCTATCATATCATGATGAACAAGATTGACATAGGAACTTCTGTCCGAAAATGCAAACTGTGACCGCTAGAGGGCAATAATTGCAGAAAAATCTCTGGATCGGTAGAGGAGGACCACCGCGATCCTCCGACCTGACTCCCCTGGATTTCTACCTGTGGGGACACATGAAGTCCATGGTGTACGAGACATCCTAACTTCGGACATGGATTTTATCGCCAGGATAGCGGAAGCGGCAGCACGTATCCGTGACACTCCTGGCCTAATAGAACGGTGTCGTGTATCCATGCGCCGACGTTGTGAAACGTGCATTGTGGCGAAAGGAACCAATTTTGAGCATTTGCTGTGATGTAATCCTCATCTGTAGTAAAAATCATATTAACACCGCTGTCGATATCATATTTGTTTTTCTCCCGCTCCACACTTGTGATCATAGCACTCTAGCGGTCGCAGTTTGCATTTTCAGACACACGTTCCTATGTAAATCTTGTTCACCGTGATATGACAGACCAGCATGTTAAGTTTGTAAATGACCTTTTGGGACACCCTGTATAAATGCATTACATGCATACATAAATTTTAAATCATTTATTTGTAGTAAGCAGTGTGTATAATACACACATACACACTATAGTGACATATATATCGTAATTAAACAATTTATTAAATTATACATTAATACTTTATTAATTTCTAATAACCTGAAAATAAAACCAGAATATAAAAATGAAATGCATATATAACAGTAAAAATTAAAGATGGCCTGGGTTCCAGATTATGACAGTGGGGTCTTTTTGTTTCCGATGTTGATGGTCACGTGACAGGGCGAGAGATATTCCATTAGATGATGGAATGTGTAGTGTTGCGTTGCTGCACGTATTTCGATATGGAAATAAAAGTTTCTGGTTACTACTACTTTATGATTATTGTGATTGGCGACGAACTCCTGAATATGTTATGCACACACACATATCAGGTTAGAAAACGTAAAATTTATAATTTAGGGGTTTCAGAGCAGAAAACTCATGCGGACTCTTAATGCAGGCGCATGAATCTTTAATAAATCATTATAAAATAACTTAACGCTTAAGGATTGAGAGAGAGCATCTTGAGAAAGGGTTGCTGTATGAATCCTCGCTGAGTAGGGATCTTTTGTTAGAGTGAGGACGCTTTGATGGTTGACTGTTAAACTGTGAAATATACTTGAATTAAGACATTATCAAGAAAATGAGTTACTCTTAATATGGCCTCAAAGATTGATATATATATATATATATATATATATTATTTATATATATATATATATATATATATATATATATATATATATATATATATTAGCAAGTCTTCAACCGCTCTAGTGTTAACCTTTGGAGAAAATTCTTTTTTACTTTGTGGTTTCCATTTCAATATTTCTCGAAAACAATATTTACCAAGTCATTGAACGTAAATACTACAGGGAATATGGTTTTTTTTTATAAAAGCAAGTATATATTTAATTTTAAATTTTATGTGAAAATTTTTGATAAAGTGCTCTTGGATTCAAAAAGAATAAATTTATCAAAAAACGTCATGCCTAACCCTGTAGAATTTTCTGCTTCTTTCACTACACGATACATTTGTAACTATCCCAGCATAAACTAGGGCATTACTGAAGCAGCGAATGATAAAATCGCTTTAGATAGGTTTGGTAGATAAATTAAAAGGCTTGGATGATTCCGTGCACTATAAAATGCATTACTCCAGTAGCTATAAATATCTGACAGGACTGAAGAAAGTAGACTTCGAATGTCAATTAGACAGATGAAATGTAGCAGTTACAACGAAAATAAGGAGGCCATAAATTCGTTTAGTTTTCCATAAAAAAATATCCTTTTAGGTCAAACAATTACAATAAAAAGCTATAAAACATTTTCGCATCACTGCATTCCCAGATATAGAAAAGAAAGATTGATAAGTTAAAGAAGAAAAGAACAAGGTTATTAAACCGCCCACTCCCTCCGCAACGTCTTTAATAATATACTGTCTATAAAAGAACTCCGGGGTTTTGAGGCAAAATATTTTAATGAAATAAAAAACATACATACATGTTTTATACATGACTGGCAAGCTTACATTTTCAAGTTTTTTTTAACACTTAGTAAAGTTCTATATGAGCCCCGTTAGTGGCACGGCAGAAGTCTAAACGGTATTCTACCTCTTCCCATGTCCTGGCGAGCATGTCTGGACGGTTGCCACACAATTGACTATTCGTTCCCTGAGATGTTGAACATCATAATTTTCTCTGCATACACAAGATTCTTGATATGCCAGAAGAAAAAATCCAACGGAGTTCTGTCCACTTTCTCTTGAGACACACTCGGCCTACCCGGCGACTTTTGCTTCAAAACATTCCCTGTTTCCTTAAATGCACTGAACCATTGACGAATGGTTTTGTCAGAAGGCCATAGTTACGTCGAAAGTTTCTTTGTACGGTAACTACAGACTTCGTTTCTATGAGCCAAATAACACATTGAGCCTTTTGTTGCGGAGTAGCATCATTTCAAATTTCGCGACGTCATTTCAAGGTCAACGCCCTGCAGCGCAGCCAACAGTTGATACAAACATTCCCAAATGATATGAGTAAAACTTTTTGAGCTACTCTTTTCAGAAGAAAAGACTAAGATAAGTTAAAGAAGAAAAGAACAAGGTTATTAAACCGCCCACTCCCTCCGCAACGTCTTTAATAATATATTACTGATAAAAAAAAAGAGGCTCAATGCGTTCCATTATTTTCAATTTAAAGAAAGGCAGGTTGACAGCGTATAATTTAAAACTTCCCAAAGATCAATATACTTTAACCGAACTTGGGTATTCAGTTTTCCGAAAATGTATGCAATCTCTATGCGAGAAAAGAGAAAACGAATGTGTTTGTTTTTTAAAATCTCGTACACGTACATATAAAATTGAAAGTCTTATCTACAACAGGAAAACATTTAAACGGATTACATAAAGTTGACAAACTTTTATGCTTCCGCTTGAAAATGCGAAATTTCAGGGATTATTCCTGGGCTGCAAATGCTCTCATGAATAATGCAAATGTATTGTTCATCTCTTAGATTTACTGTTTTTCACTTTAAAACAACACATATTTTATGTAAGTCAAATATTATTTCTCAAACGAACAAATTTAATGTCTTAAGACATAAATATTTTTTTGTATATTTTACTAGCTTCGATTCTGTCAAACCTACAATAATTTACAGCATTATAAGTCCAAGTGTTACTATTTATTCAAAATAGAGATATTCCTTGATGAACATTTATGAAATAAACTAGACACTTTCTGATTCAAAATCATGTAAATTCGCCGAACGATTTCTGAATGGTAGGACATTGCTATTTGGAACGAGAGTTCATGGGATCAAATATCGCTGCGGGCATGGGTATTGGTTGCGGGTGGGTGGATGTTCGGAATCGGCTTTAACCCTTTCGTGGGCCGTGGGAAGATTACTTCCCACCTACATGATCTCACAAAACACACCTGTAGGAAACGCAAAACCCATTCTAATATATTGGTCTTGCTATTGGAACGATGGGAAGATTGATTCCCTCTTCGGTTTTGCTCTGTCATCTATTGTTCGATCGATTGAACAAAAAGAGTAGTTCTGTTTTGAAAGTTTAGAAACGTGGAGTGAGAAAAAAGGCCTACGAAAGGGTTAAGCAGAAGGTGCCGATCTCATTAGCTCTCGTGTATAAAACCGTAGACCGTAGCATTCCAAATCAAACCAAAACATGTAGATTCATGTAAGTTTCTACGCAGTCTCACGTAGTCAGTACTTAATGGTTTTATAGCTGTTATTGCTTAGGCAACGTTAGTATTGCATAGATAGAATGAAAATGAATGGAGGTAGCTGTTTTGCAGTTACAAACCAGCTGCATTATCGACGAGCTTCATATCGTGACAAACACACGGATGTCTGTCTATTTACTTTTACTAACAGACAAAGACAAACATTGATTACCAATAACTAACAAAATTTGTAAAATAATGAAAAATATTTAGTCTGACTAAAGCGGATTTTATTACCCCCCAAAAGGGTCATACAAGAGAAAAAGCGTGTAACTGAAAATAGCATAACTGAAAAAAAATTTACTTCCCATAGGACTTCGTTGAGATCAGGAAGAAAAAAGGCACAAAACTGAAAGAATCTCATAAATGACTGCATAAATGAGATCTGCATAAGTCAGAAGTCATTCTAATTTGCAATATCTATAAGAATTTTGTATTTTCCAGTCTGTAAAAAGAAACCTTTTAGCCAAAAAATACATATTTTCGTGTTTTATATTATTATAATTATTTTTAGATATTTGAAATAATTTTTTTCCAACGTATCTGGCAATACAGGCAAATAATTTTAATGTCAAACTTGACTGCATGTCTACTACTCATTTAGCATCACACCTGGAGCACGTGGAGCTTTAGGCAGACTACGGACGCGAGTAGGTAGCCCCGCTGGGTCCTCATATTGAAAAGCAGGGACCAAGCAGGAACACCTTTAGGCTCTACCACTCTGAGAGGTATCGTTTGGGAACTTGAAGGACATTGTGACCACGAACTTAATTCACGTGTTCCAGCCGCAATTAAAGAACACAGAGGGTCCTTGGAAGACTCTAGCCTCGAACTCACAAACCTCCAGTTATAAATTGGACACCTTTGCCGACTGAAGTGACTCTTGTTTAAAATAATACATTCAAACATTTGGGGTAATATTTTTAAATTTGACACTATTGAGACAATAGGTATCGGGTGGCCATGATTAAACTGACAGTGCTCACAGTGTTCTGTAGCGCGATTTATTTGCGAGAATGACGCCACATTTTGTAGGAAGATGAAACAAGACGGGGTAAAAAGGATTCCGCGAAAAAACAAACTAGTTCCAAAAGTCACCGCTAGGGTAGTATTTGGCACTGTGTTATAGTTAACAAATGCAAATTAATACGGAATAAAATTAAATTTTATTATGCACATTTTCTGATTTAGTTCAAGTGCAATATGGCAACACTTTTAAAAAAGCGTGAAATCTACATAAGCACCGATAAAGCCTCGTGATCTGCAATATCACGTACGCTGAGCAGAAGAAGGAGTTCTTTATTCAAATTTCCCTTTACATCTATTGGCACAGTTAAGAAATTAATTTCCGTATTGATTTGCATTTGTTAACACTCTATTTTCTATTACACAGCGCCAAATATTCCCCTAGCGGTGACTTTTCGAACTAATTTGTTTTTTTGCGGAATCCTTCGTCCCCCGTCTTTTTTTAATCTTCCAACAAAATGTGGCATCATTCTCGCAAATAGATCGCGCTATAGAACACTGTCAGCACTGTCAGTTTAATTATGGCCACCCGTTACATAGAATTAAATTTTATTTATCAGTTTACATTTCATAACAGCCCTAATATACAAAAAATCCCAACTGTCCCAAGCAGAAATTTAACTATCAATCCTCCAGTTTCTACACTTACTTTTTCAAAGAACAATAGAAAATCCTAATCCTCAACAAGCATGTGGACTAGCCAAGATCTTCCTTATGATTGATCTTTCATATTACACGATACCAACAAAGCAAGTCCGAAACAAATACCCAGAAAAAAGACCAATTCGCACACGGTAACTTTCTGAGCAACTTGAGAGAACTGCCTTAATAATAGCTCCATCTCTGTCACCATAACCATAACATCATTTATCAGGAAATGATTATGATGCCAGTTACATCTCACCGATTTTTTTTTTCTTTTTATGTTTTCCAATTTTGGTCTTTCTTCCTCCCTTCCCCGTATCTTCGGCTGCAGATGAAAGATTACCCTTTCTACTCTCCTGTTTTATTGTTTCACACAGAAAACTTAAAGTAATGGCTTTAATTCCGAGCATCTTTCATAACGTCAGATACAACTCGTATTTTATGTTTTGCCTCCGCCTTTTGGGATAAATCGTGATGCTTAAGTGGAATGCTTGGAGAGGAACCGACAAGGAGGGTGTCATGTTAATTTTAATAAAAAACCATATTGCGAATACTTCTGAACGAGGCTTAAACTACAATTAAAGCGATTTTGCCCATATTTCATAATTTAGGCTATTTCCTGAAGATTAACGACTGAGAACTCAAACGTCAATTCCATTCCATTATAGTGAAGATGAAAGGATAAATAGCGCTTTTAGAAACGCTATTTATGCTTTCGACTGAAGAGACTTTTCAAAGCAATAAGTATCGAGTGATATGATAAATATTTTGCTAAATTTAGTCAAGCAGGGAAAAATGTTTTATTCAAGAATAAAGCGTTAAAAAGGCGAGTTATGGATGTTGTTTCAGCCAAACTTTCTGTAGTGTCCTATTAATCTTTGGAATGACACCAACAGATGAAAAAGGGGCATTACAGTCTTGCAGTGTTATTAAATAAACGAGAATAAAAAAGAATTTTTTAAAGTAGGTTTCTATATTTTTCATTTAATGAACATTTTACATTTAACATTTAGACATTTAATGTAACATAGAGACATTTAATGAACAAAAATATAAATAAACTGGGAGGTATTTTTATCGTTTTTTATAACTTTGAAAAATCATTTATTTGCTTCTTATTATCTAAATAAGGAGCAGCTAAGTTTATTATGTTGCAATGATATTTGTGCTTTATATTTCTACATTTTAACACTAGATTTACTAACCGAGGCAATTTGACTCATTAAAAATTTGATCACTATATATATATAAAACTTTAACCCCTTCCGGTATGATGTAATAATGAAAAACTGTGCATGAAATAACCATTTAATTTTTATATAAAAAACTTGTTTCATTTTACAATTCTTACATATTCTTAATTAAAATCCACTTTTTACGTAGTGTTAAATAATATCTGAAACAGTAAAATTAAGAAAATATCAAAGCAAAACATTAATAAGGTATACAGATAATAGTCTTCAAGCTAGTGGTACTTTTCAAAACAAAGTGCAAAGGAATTCGTAATTGTTTACAACGCTAAGTAGTCTCACTTTTAATTGGATTCTTGTAACACACACGGCATTTCTTAGTAGGTTTTCTTTTATTCTGACTCATTAATTTGGCAAGGACTTGTACCAAGAAATTCTAAGTAAACAGTATGCAATAGTGACTTGTGATTGTCACAAGTGATAAAAGTGTTGCCAAATTCAGTACACTAGATATTTTAAACTAAATTAATTATCATATTTAACAGTAACTTAATCGCATGACGAGTGTAGCTCGTCATTGTGCGGTATGGAATGAAAAATTAATGACGAGCTAGACTCGTCATTTTACCGGTAGGGGTTAATATCACTTTCCAAAAACATACGTTGGTATTTAGTTAAGTAATAAAATATACGTAAACTTTCATTCCTCTTCCCCGTAGACCCCTTCATTTTGCATTATCAAATGGGGTATACCCATTTTCAGGGTTGTGAGCCAATTTGACTCATAGAATGTATATGAAAATAAATAAATATAGTAATAAATATAGTATAAAGTAAATATAAAGTATAAAGTATATAAATTATAGTATAAAGTAAATATAGAGAAGAAGTCGAGAACACTTCCATTCCAATGACAGAAATTCATGCTACTGATAGACACAAGTGCAACATAGAGGCTTCGATTTTGGTTTTGCCAATACAGCGGATCGGTTTTGCCAAATATCAATAAATTTAATGCTTATGTTGATAATTTGCACTGTTTATAATTAAGATCGTATTGTATCTTTAGCGTAAAAGAATTTTGTTATTACATTCAATTCGTTGTTATTCTATGGGAGGGGTTAAGCGATGAAAATTATGACAAACTCAGGTTGCAAATATTGAAAGTTTAAGAAGCACTGGGATAGTGGGATTCAAGCACATGAATTCTGGAACTGAAGAGCAGCACTCAACCCATTCGGGAATCGTTCGGAAACAATCATGGCATTAATAAACGTAGAGACATGTATGAATCAAAACTGAGATGTCCCTAAAAACAGTAAAAGAAAAACCCAGTCGTTGTTTCAGCTAATACTAAAACACGAATTTGATAACGCATCTTTTCCATAGATAACACTTACAGAGTAAATAAACTTCATAAATTTAAAGTATTACTGCAACATTTTTGAAAACAAAATAAGTAGAGTTAAGTTCCACCTCTATTCTTATTTTCAATACAAAATTCAATTATAAAAGCTCAAAAACTTAGAATTTTCTACGCTAAAATATAACAAACTATTGTCTGACTAGTTAACACATCTGAGCAGCAAACAACGCTGAGAACTGGAAGACGTGACTTAACTTACAAACATAAAACGATTGAATGATAGAACGGCTATAAAAACCTCCGAAGTTAATTTTATGCTCACCCACACAATAAAATGTGGCACCGAATTAAAAAGAAAAATATACTCCTAGTGCTATAAGTGTGCTTAAAAAAGCAAGATAAAAACAGAGAAAGCCGAGGGGAAAAAACGTACAAAAACTTCAACGAAAAAGCTGTTAAAAAAAGGGAGAACATAAAAATAACGAAGTATTTAAAAAATGAAGACTGAACGGTTAACGAGTTTAAATATTTCAAGCTAGTGGATTTATTTCTAAGGCGAAGAAAATATTGGCTATTGGGGAAGATGTCTTTAATGTCTGTGAAAAGAACAAGAGATTTTGACCAAAAATATGAAAATATTTTTTTGTTCTGAAAAAGAAATGAAGTTAGGTATACACTTCATTACTAAAAAACATTTTTTGAATTAATTATTTGAATAACAATATTTTACAAAACTGACACCTTTTTTTAACACTTGGCTTGCGGGTATACTTTACCACCAACTTACGCGTTCAGCGGGCGTTTTTTCATGAATCGCGCGAAAGTTTAGTTATTCAGAAAAATCACAGTCAATCGAAAACTACTTTGTTTCTATGAACGAAACTTTTTTTTATTTTACACTTTAATATATACTGTATGATTATTTAATAAAAAAACAGTATTTTTACGAAATCCCAAAATTAAATGATTTTTAAAATTAAAGTCCAATAATCTGTCAGTGCCTATTTCTTCATCACTATCTTTGTCACAACTGCTCATTTTATCTATTTTGTATTCAAAAATAAAAAAAACCAAGTTTCAAATTGACGAAACACAAATTGTACTTTCTGGAGCTAGGAATTCGATTGAAGACGAAATAACGCAACAAAAGACCGAGTCACTCGGCAATCCTAACTTGTGGAGAGAACAAATGCAAAGCGTTGCATAGCAACGCAAACAACCCTCATATAATGTCCCACATGCATATAATTATACGTATTTAGTAGATTTGTGGTGGTTAGCGGGTATCCACCCCAAAACTACTAAATACGTATTTTTACGTGATCCGCGTTTCAGTGACAGACTGCAAAAAACGTAAAAATACGTTGCCCGCACGCGAAGTCTTAGATAAAACTTTAAAAATAATATTGTCCAGTTTGACGATTTTTGTATTGCATTAGAAATTTCAAAAAATATTCAAAAATTTGAAGAGGAATAATTCCAAGGAGAAAAAGTAAACTTCCTAACATAAATACCAATAACTCATCTTTAAATTAATAACTTTTGTAAACTTACGATTTGAAACAAAAAATTTTATTAAATCCTGAAAATTATGACAGTTATGACTGCTAATGTGTGTCATCACATTAAAATCATAGTTTCATAGAAATACAATTTAACACTAGAGCCGTGTGAGTTTGAATATACCTAAAATCACGTGATTGGTCTAACTTATCCCGATTAATATGAATGCATATTGTTATTGAAAAAATGCACTGTATTTATATACAGTGCCATTTATTCCTTTTAGATATTCATTTATTATAATAATTGATAAAAATTAATAAGATATTACAATACTGAAAATTATATATAGTTAGAAAAATATATGTTGAATTTTGATGTTGTTGAATTTAATAGTAGTGTTACTCATGGAGGATGTAAGATAATTGTGGCACTTCTCCGTTAAGCTGCAATAAACCTTTCACCGGTTCTTTGGTGGATATGTACAGCAGCAGACAGAATTCAAGGAATTCTAATGGTAGCTTTTACGTTGATTTTAAAACAGTGATAAATGAAAATTGAAGGATAGAAAAGAAACCCATTCCTTAGCTTCAAGGAACATTTATTATTCTTTTGTCACTTGCTGACTTTGTCTAAATAATACTCGGTCCTCGACATAACGAAAAAAAAAAGTTTTCTCCAACAGAAGAAAAAATGTGGGTGACCTCCCCCCCCCCCCCAAAAAAAAAAAATCGGCCAAATGATGGCCACTCAAAACCACACATGGCGATATCAGTTGAAAAATCCCGCCAGCGGGAACCCAAGACGATCGCCAAATCGTAGCGTGAGTAGGAAGAAAAGCCTAGGAATTTATGACGCTAAGCAACACTCAAGCTGGACAAATGGTGGAAGACGGGGAGAGCAAAAGGGTAACCCACGGATGGTCAGCGCGGGAAAATTGAAGGTGACTTGGACGTGGACAGGTTCCATTCTATAAAATAAAGGGTCAGGAAGCCGGCAATTCCAGGTATTCCCTTTTAGATAGAATATAGCTATACCACAATATATAAACAACTGTATTGGAATTATTTAGTTTCTAACAAGTAAAGTTTCTTATATAGTTCAGGTGCAACTTTGGTAACTTTCTTTATATATACTTCGGACATTTTGTACACATCGTTATTTTACAGTTATGACAAATATCTACAGTTTTTTTTCACCCTTGAAAGCTTAGTAATGAACCACTTTTTGCCGCATAGGCACAGACTGAATATTATATTTTATATTCTTAAAAAATGAAATTTCTCGCATTTTAATAAAAACAGTTTTTCTCTACAATTTAATAAAATAAACAATTTAGTTCAATTTCAAGTTTAAAACCCATTCCTGAACACAATAATTCGAGACCTCAAAATACGTGAAAATTTCGATTTTTCCTCCTACATCCCTTTGAAGAACTGTAAAAAAATGAAGTTTCTCGCATTTTAATAAAAACAGAATATGCGCAGATTTTTGAATATTATATTTTCATAGATTTTTATGGGTATAAAATTAGAAAAAAGAAATTCATTTCAGTTTTGTTAGGAATTTTCTGGGAAAATTGAACACAAATTAGTTCTTGGGTCAAAATGACACATCCCGAGATACTAGTGTTAAAACTTTTATTGGATAAATAGGAAAGATGTCTTTTATTTGATAAACATCCTGAAATATGCTGTAGTCATTTATTTATTTACTTAAAAGCTATAATACGCTATTTACTACATTTTTACCCTAACAGTAAAAGTCCGTCCCTTTAGCTGCAAACTTCCGTTATCTTTCCGGCACTTCCGGTGGAGATAAAGCAGCTGCCTCTAGACTTCTAATGACTCTCGAAGCAAACTGAGAATTTTTTAAAGATCTAAAAGATCTAGTCTTAAATAAATACTTTTCGATATTTTTCACAAAAAATCGTTATTCGAACGTATTGGTAGTTTCCTTAAGGGTAGCGAAACCTCTATAAAAGAGTTGCTTAGTTCAGTATCTAATCTTTCATCTATCAGCCAATATCGGATAAAGTATGGGTTTTTTTTCTTCCGACTTCACCCGCCAAAAAAGAATCAATTTATTGTTAAAATGTACATCTACTGGTACATACTTATTTTAACGTTTTGCAAGGACTTTTACGAGATAATGATGCTCTTCGATTTTTCTTCTATTTAGAAGAGATAAATAATGATCCGAAAAATCACAAAGGCCCGGGGGAGGGGTATAAACATCCGCTTTTAAAAATTCCTCAACTTCGAGAAGTGACCCACTTAGGTACACAGCTTTGTGGGAAACGCATTTATTGAAAAACTATTTACGAGATTCGGGTCATATTTCATTTCCATTCTTTTTTGCTCTGTCCTTTCGTGTGCCCCCACCCTTCAGCTCTCGGAATCATCTGCTTTGAGTCAAAAACCTTCAGCCAGGGAAGAGCAGCTCCACTCCCCCCCCCCCCAAGAAATTTGTCTGCGGGGATCAAATAATGAAGCGTTAATGCTAGTGCTTAAGAATTCGCGAATCAATCATAATTCCCTCTCCTTATTCCTCCCTCAGAATCAAGAAAGTGGTGTAAACTGGGTATGGAATTTAGAAACGGTAATTTTCCATGTTTTCTATAGTTTTTCATTTTCAGATGGTACTGTCATCTTTTAAAATGCATGAATTCAGTAATAATTTATGCTTCACTAAAAGAACAGTTTTTGATAAAAATAGAACACTTTGAGTAAGACAATTCTTATTTAGATTTGGTTTGGTTTCGAGTGCTGCGGTCTTCTCTTTTGCAACACGAGGGCTAATGAGACCGGGACCTACAGTTTAAAGCCGATTCCGAACGGCTACAAACATCCATGCCACAGTGGGATTCGAACCCACGAACTCCGGTACCGAAGGTCAGCACCCTAACCAATCGGCCATCGTTCGGCCAATTGTTATTTAGAACTATAAGGATATCGAAGTTAACCGTCCAGCATCAGTAAATGAGAAAATTTAGCGACAAATTCATTTTTAACCCTTTATATCCTAAATTAATTTACCATCAACTTTCTTACTGCATTTTTGTATCATTAGATAAGTTTTAATGGAGAATAACCATAGAAAAAAGAAAATTCATTTTTACTGTATTTTAGTAGTTCATTTTGAAGCTGGTACTTTCTAGTACTAACACATATTTTTGACTCTATGATAGAAAATAAAACATTAAATTTTGAATAAAACAAATGAAATGATTACCTGCGAAGTATAGAAGTCTCTAAAAAATATTAGTACCAGATAACTGGTAATAAACCACTAAATTTACTCAATTGAATAACACGTGTATCAACTCTACCACAAAATGACCTTCGAATGCAGAACACCAGTTATAAAATCCCCACTATGCGCATAAAAAAGATTCCTGATTGATGCTGTCATTTCGTTTCTGCTGTAGGAACTGCATCGTTCATGTATCGTCAGGAAAAACGGTTTTATTACGATTATATAGGTGTTTCATTGAAGCGGTACCTATAAATACCGTCAGGATATAAAAGGTTAATGTATTTTTTTCCATATGGCAAATGGGAAGTCTAATCTAATCCTTCTTTAACCCTTCCCCAAATCATGGAACAGGCAAGTCGAAATTCCCACCACAACTTGTGACCAAACTTTTGCGCTACAAGGTTTCTTGTTCGTAAAATTTACGACACCTGCATGTCCGGGATGAAAATTCAGAAAATTTTTCTCTTCGAATTTTCATACTTTTATATAATTGTTTTGGTTTTTTTGATTTTGGTTTTGCAGTGCTACGGTCTACTTTTTGCAACACGAGGGCTAATGAGACCGAGACCTACTGCTTAAAGCCGATTCCGAACGGCTACGAACTTCCATGCCATAGTCGGATTCGAACCCACGAACTCCGGTTCCGAAGGCCAGCACTCTAACAATTCGGCCATCGTTAGGCGCTATAATTGTTTTCAAATTCCATTTTTTAAATTTAAAATTATCTTTTAGATTTAATATCTCATATTCATTTTTCTCCAATCATTTTTTAGATTTTTATATTTCATAAAGGATGGAGAAATTTTTAATTACACTGCATCATTTTACTGCAACAAAACGACAAATACTTTCGTGTCATATTTCACTCTTTCAAGGAAACTGAAGTTGACTACACACTTCCCACTCAGAATTCTGTAAAAAATTACACTCACTAAGGCCTGTTATGATTCTCAAATTATTTTTCGTATCTCTCAGGTTATTGCAGTAGGATGTCGGTGGTTTGTTCTGCCTACAGTAAATTCAAAACCCTAAAACACAAAATTATGTCCGGAAAGGAAAGTGTAGAGAAAAATAGGCGTAGGTGTTATTCTTCAGCCAGGAAAATATGAAATTAATTTATTTCGAGAGATAAATAAATTAAAGAACAAATGCGTCAGAAAATTCAATCAGAGCTTTTTTATAATATTTTTAAAAGAAAAGGAGCAATTTATTTCGAATTTTTTATGGATTATCGATTCCGTCAACGTTAAATGGGAAAATTTAATATTCAATAATTACAAGAACCTGGAAATCATATTTCAGAAATGTACGAAGGAGTGTCTTTAGGTAAAGTATAAGTATATAATTTTTAATACAACAATAAAAAGTGCAATTAATGCAAATATGAAACGGATATTGCCAATTTATTACTTTTCAAGTCGGTTTGATTTGTAGCGCTTTGCTTTACATAGGGAAATGAGACTGAGATCTACTGCTTTAAAGCGGAGTCCATTTTCAGTACAGAAGTTCAGCGTCCTACCTCTTCAACCTTCATTCGGCCTCTTTGATGTAGATATCTTTTGATTACGGTTGATTCTACTCAAAGAAAACGTTTCTGAACATCCTACAAAGTTTTCGGAAAAAGTATACTAATTTAAAATAAAAACTATACTAAGGTTAATTGCTGGATGTCAAAACTAGAGGTATATGATATCTGAATTTTAATATTGTGATTTATTGCTTACCAAATATATTAATATGTTCTAATATCTATTATCTTATTATAGAGTTGCAAATATAAGTGTGTTTGTTTTGTATAAAATAATACAAACACACATATATAAATGTGTGCGTTGGTGATCTACGTAACAAAAATTCAATTTCTTAATCTGAATGCATAAATTTAAATTTTAATATATTGATTTAAAAAAGAAAATCACATAACATATTATTACTGTTCTTCGGTAGAAAAAAAGTTTTGTGGACGCGACAGAAAAGAAAAAAGGGTGAGAAAAGATAACTTTCTTATCGTCTTCCAAATTCATTTATATATTTTTCATCTGAAGCGAAAGATGGTTTTCTTTTTAATTTTCAAAAACACATTTTTCAGGAAATTCTTCTAAAATTTTCAAGGAAAAAAAAAATCTTTCTTTTCTTTTTTAAATTTTAATTTTCGGAACAGGCTCACACAAGTATTCGGAAAAATTCGGAAATTTTTGGATGAGAATTACCCTTGCTTTTGAAAGCTCGCTATGGTTGCGTTTGAACCTCCCCGAGTTCCCAAAATAGCATTTTTGGAATTATGTCTTTGTGCGTTTGTATACGTACATAATAACTCAAATACATTTTGACATATAGGAACAAAATTTTGATTTGATTGAAAGCTCTATTGTCTACTGTTTGAAAACACGGAAGGTAATGAGACCGGATTCTATTGCTTAAAGCCGATTCCGATTGGATACGAGTATTCATGCCACCAGTGGGATTCGAACCTACAGTCCCGAAGGTTTGATTTGATTTGGAGTGCTACGGTCTACTTTTTGCAACACGAAGGCTAATGAGACCGGGACCTACAGCTTAAAGCCGATTCCAAAGGGCTACGAACATCCATGCCACAGTGGGATTCGAACCCACGAACTCCGGTACCGAAGGCCAGCACCTTAAGCAATCGGCTATCGTTCAGTTTCTGTCCCGAAGAACAGCGCCCTCCCATCATTCTGCTTTCCGAGCTTACTGCCTTTTGATAGCTCGATATGGGTTTCTTATAGTTCTCATTGATTCCAAATATACCTTCTTCGAAATTATGTCTTTGTGTGTATAACTCGAGTACATTCTAGTGACTTAGAGGAACAAAATTTTAAATTTGTTTGAAGTGCTAAGTATACTCTTGTGCTACACGATGACTAATGAGACCAGGATCTACTGCCTAAAGGCGATTCCGAACGGATTCGAACACCCATGCAAATGGAATTGGAGTTCACGAATTTCAGCACCGAAGACTAGTGAACTACCTATTCGTCTATCGTTCGGTAACTAAATTATTAATGCGATCATTATAGCAAAATTATAATTTTCTATCAACGTTTGAGCTTTTTCGGGTTACTGATACAATGATTTAAAGTAATATAATACCGTCTTAGAGTAGCAAAAACCATTATTTATATGATAGTGCATAAATTTTGTAAAAATAATAATAAAAAAAGAATGGTTCATTTTTAAGGAGTTTACAAGAAAGTATAGGGATTACGTCTCATGGTTTTTTAAAGTTTATATTTTGTGAATTATATTTCTATGCAATTCATAGATTTTAGCGATACGATCTTTTGTTAGGCGAGAGAAAGTTGGCGAGTTTCAATAGGATCCTATTTCAAAGTTGTTCCAACTAAAATTAAATTCTACATAACAAAATTTATATAACTTACGACATAAAGAAAACATATTTGGCGTCACTTTTTCCATCAAGAATAAATATGCAAATTTATAATTTATACTAAGACACGCTTTCGTCTAAAGGCAGAAAATATCTATTTCGCATATCGGAGAATTTTAAAATAATCTCGTCGGCGATAACAAGCAGAGAAATCGGGAAACCGTAACAACAAGCTGTCTGCAAAACTGTCACTGTATCTTTGAAGCAATAGCTTTTCCAAAACGCACTTTCTCCTTTTCCTCGGGCAATTTGTCGAAATGTGGCATCTTTCACATTCGCGATTTTAATTTAAACCTTTGAATGAAATCATCAGCTTCCTCTTCTTTTGACACTAATGTATTCCGCGCAAACATCGACTTCAAGAGATTTCGTTTTTAGCATCTTGTCACATTCATTTGCATCGTTAATTCCTCTCAAAAGAGATAGACTGCGAGGGCTGCGCAAAGTTAATTTCCACCGCTTAATCATTCCTCGATTTTCTTGAAACGTTTTCACGGCGAAAAATTTCACACATCGAGTTTCGGAAGGTCGAGCGAAGAGTATTAGTCTTAACTCCAATTTTTATTTCTTTTAGTTGCGAAAAAAAAGCAACAAAAATAAAGAGAAGAGTGTCAAGCCAACATTGCGTGATGATTTGAAAGATTTCTGAGTTTTCGTGTGAGGTGGAGATTGTTTGGTTTATTTCCTTTCTGACGCCATTGTAAAAGGGGGTCTGCCGTTTTGTTACAATTTCTACTTATTACTCAATCGTGCTGCTAATTAAGACTATTTTTTTAAAGTTTTGGCGTATTATCGTTGAAAGAAAATATGTTTTCTACTTTTGTAATATTAGCGCCAAATATAACATGATATTAAATGCATGATGAAAACGTTAACATTTTTGATTACCTTTAAAATGTTTATTCAATTTGAAATCTTTAAACTGATATAACCCAATGAGGTTTTCAGATATTATATATACAGGGTGTTTCAAAAGGGACCGGTATATTTGAAAAATCAATAATAACTAAACGGACAGTGATAGAAATAGAGTTTATTACAATATGCTTGGGACAATAGTAAATTTTCAAGCAGACAAACTTTCTAAATTAGTTACAATATTCCACAACAGATGGCGCTGCAGTGTGTTAAAATCTAAACTATGATATTATTCTGTGGGGACTCTTAAAAGACTAGACGTACCGCCACTATCCAGAAACAACTGAATAACTGGAACAGTACATCCGTTCTGCATATGAAGCCATCGTACTTGAGACGTTTACAAGGGTTTCTGATAATTTCGCTCTGAGAACACGCCACATTATTGCTAAACATGGTGGATATCTGGAAAATATCGTAGTTTAGATTTTATTCAGACTGCAGCGTCATTTGTTGTGGAATATTGTAATTAATTTTGAAAGTTGCTTGAATTTACTAGTGTCTCAAATATTGCAAACTTTGTATTTCTATCACTATACGTTTAGTTTTTATTGATTTTTCAAACATACCGGTCATTTTTGAAACACCCTGTATATACCTAGTTATATTCACAATGGAAAAAGCCAAACAATACGAATGACTTTTAAATACATGGTTAATAATATCCTTCTAAAAGATTTAAGGAAAAATATCGACATAAATGTGATAGAATTAGTTTCAATTTAAAATATAAAGGAATACATATTATTTGGTCAATTGTTATATAAAAAATGTACGATTTATTCTTTTTTTCAAGAACTAATCATTTTAAAATATCAACTTTTAAATTATATAGAACAGTCAAATATACAACAAATAAAATGATAATAAGCTACTAAAATTCTATAATTCTTTTGCAATTGCTCTAATAAAAAATGATGTTTTAATCATTTAATAATCTACCCAAGAACAAAATTATGGCGGGTGAATATTCTAACCACTATTTCGTGCTAGAAAAATTTAACACCGTTTTCAAAATTAGTCACGCTACAGAATACTACAGATGAAACGCTTGGTTAGTTGGCTGGAAAAGCTAAAGAGTACTTTTTGCTACTCTAGGATTAATTATACTGGACCGGCCTTTAAGCCACTTAAGACCGCTTAAAGACGATTCCAAATGGAATCCATGTCAGTTAGGGGATTCAAATCCACAAACTCCGGTTTCGAAGAGCAGCGTTCTATATATCCATTCACTGTTTGGTTTCAGTCATAAACTCGTCTGCTTTCAGTTGCAAGTAAAATATTTGCTTGTGTTTCGCAATGTAGTATTTTAGTACAGATCAGTTGTAGGGACTTATTTAAATAAAATTAGATTAACGCTGTTTGTTCTCCAGTA
>CM063498.1:205121942-205139442 GCA_032207245.1 Pardosa pseudoannulata | reverse complement strand
TATCGAACCGAAATAAACCGATATTTTTTTCGGTTCAGTTCCGGTTTTCGTTCCGACCAAAATAACGGTTTTTTCCGGTTTTCGGTTTTCGGTTCAGTTCCGGTTCGAAGCCCTGGAAAATTTTAACCAACTTTTCGTATTTTATATTGAAATATATAAAAAAATATATAAATAACCATAAGATATTTGTAAACAAAAAATATATTTTTTAGTGGATAAATTTATAATAGTATCGTAAATATTAAAAATCAAATAGAAATAGTAGCAAATAGTTTTAAATTTTTCGAATTATGTTATATATAAACATTTTTTACATTATATAAAATGAAAAGAGGAATCATGAATCTAATAATGCAAAAGTAGTTTTTATTTAACTAAATTTTTCCAGAATCTATGTAGTAGGCAAGAACATTCGGCTTCGTTTTCCTGTATATACCGTAATTTTTACCATGTATATACCGTAATAAACCATGTTGTTACACTAACCCGTACTAGCACGTGACCAGCGCTTAAATACCAAAACGTACTAGTACGTGCCCCGCATACAATGTACTAACCTTCTTAAATGTTTAGAACTTTCTTTTCTAAATGTTTTGTGATTTTCAAGTGTTTGAAATATTAAAAATAAAGAGAATTCACATTTACATTCTTTTTGAAATTAATCTACATGGCATTATCGTTTATATATGGGAACATTGAGTTACAACAACGAGGATATTAGATCTAGTCTATATAGTATGATTTCTCAAAGACGGTGTCAACGCTTGAACGGATCTAATACACTAAAATAGTTTTTATTTCTTCAGTTTATTAAAAGGAAAACGAGTGGGAGGATAATCGACAAACTTTAAAGTGCAATGTGCGTGGGAGTTAGTTCCGTTTAGAGTTTTCATTCTCAAGATTTGTTTTAGGAAATTACTAATACTAGTTTTCCAAGAGTTATTTATTTTCGGGACACGATATTTATGTCTTTCGATTCTGTCGTCTTACTAAAACTAAGTAAAATGTTATCTCGCTTTATTCAATAAATTTTAATAAGGACTTTTGAAAGCTGTTCCAGAAAGTAAAAAGAATGAATCATAAATCAATGTTAAAAATTATTATTGAGCGGTGTAATATTACATTGTAAAGGACTTTCTAAATATTTTATATATATAATATTTAGAATTTTATATTTTATATTTTATAATATTTTATATCTAAATATGTATATATATATGTATATATATGTATATATGTATATATATGTATATATATATATATATATGTGTGTGTGTATATATATATATGTGTATATACACACACACACACATATATATATATGTATATATGTATGTATATATATAAATATATATGTAAATATATATGTGTATATACATACACACACACATATATATATATCTTGTTCAAATTTTCAGTTAATAAAATTGTTTTCATTCATCCAAGTTCGAATACATTTTTTAAACTTGTAGGAGATGACACTTGATGTTAATACTTTTATTCAAATATTAATTCATTAATTAAATTTAATTAATAAATTTTAGTTTTATCAGAAGACTCGTGCCAACACAGTCTTCTGATTTCGCCAATGCGTCGTCATTCTGTTAACATGATAACACGATATTACAAGAGAAAAAATGATTACAGGTTTTTTATTTTATTTTACACTTGAACATATTATTTAATAAAAGTAACTAAAATAAAATTTTTCTTTGCTGACGAAAGTAGAAATTAATATTAATTTTTTATATATTACTTTTTTGAATGAAAAACAAAATTGAGATCCAAATGGTAGGACTCACCTAGTTTTGATAAAAAGATATAAAGAAACACGAAACACGAGTATTTAAATAATTGTTTGGTGTGAACAGCTACTTCGTCAAAGCGAGTTTTCGCTCGTTATAATTACTTCAAAGTAGATTTAATTTATATCTCCTATCTGGCAGGTCTTAGAGCGAAAATAATTACCTGGTAATGAAAATTCTTGAAAGGCAGAGAAAAGTTGGATTTTCCACATTTCGGTTAAGTACAAAGTCAGGATATATTCATAACATTAGGGCTGAGACATATCCTCTAAAATTATTCCGAAACTTTCGCGCTTTCGCAGTTATCCGAGGAAAACTTTGAGAATGCTTTATGGCATCAGTGGCCTTTCGCGGTCGAGAATGCAATTTAAATGCCCGGAAAGAAATACTAAACATAGATGAAAGTTGGAATTGTGGCCATTTTGTTGCACTCGCAGTATGAAGATTTGCTTAGAAATGCGTTTTCTGGTAAAGAAAGTCATGTGGACTACGAACCTAATTAACTGGTGTGAAAAGCCGTGAAAATTGTACTCCTCTTTACAAATAGAATGAACTGAAAGAAGCTGAACAGAAATATTTAAAATGGAAATGAAATTAGTATATCACTGATCTTAGAAAGGTATAAAATACCCATTAAACTTAATTTAGTTAAATCTCTAAAAATTGCCTTTTTTGCGAATATTTTTTTAATAAAAATACAGGTATAAATTTAAATTGGATTAAACATACTAAATTACTAAAATATACTGTACTACAGGGGAATGCATCATTTACAGACAAGATTGATTTAGACTGGAAAGTGAGAATGTTGGAATGCAGTGGGATTTTTATAAACCTCAAAGACATACACAAATACACACATAGATGTTTACCTATACACACACACACACACACATATATATATATATATATATGTAATCCATTTTTTATAAAACTCCTTCACAAGGAGAAAGCTCATCAGCTAGCACTAATAAAAATGCAGTCAGGCCGACATCGAAGGGAACGTAGAAGTCTAATTTAAACTTTGTTCCAGAGCGGCAACAACGCACATCTTATCTTCTGGACAACATACAACTAAAAGCCACAGAATACACTCTGATCGGTTTGGTTTGTTTTTTAGTTTGGTTTGGAGCTCTACGGTCTACTGGTTTGCACACGAGGGCTAATGAGACCGGGACCTACAGTTTAAAGCCGATTCCGAACGGCTACAAACATCCATGCCAGCAGTGGGACCACTCTGATCGGACAGAGGTGCACCCAAAAGCGATGACAGCAAGAGTTTTCCCACAGTAAAAAACAACTTAATAAACGAATTAATTGCGATATCAGCAAAACGCGAAACTATGTTCCCCCAACAGCTGTGATACTGCTGTATAGTCAGAAAGTTTACAGTTTTATGACAGAAAGGAATGTGAAGTGGAAAATACTTCGTTGATTAAACCATTTAGAGGCTGGGAAAGATATTTTAATGAATTAAAATGGGAGAGAGGAGGTTTCTAGAGAAATCTTAGAGTTAATTAATTTTGATATATTACACACACACACACACACACACACACACACACATATATATATATATATATATATATATATATATATATATGTGTGTGTGTGTGTGTGTGTGTGTGTGTGTGTGTGTATATTACAAGAGAAAAAATGATTACAGGTTTTTTATTTTATTTTACACTTGAACATATTATTTAATAAAAGTAACTAAAATAAAATTTTTCTTTGCTGACGAAAGTAGAAATTAATATTAATTTTTTATATATTACTTTTTTGAATGAAAAACAAAATTGAGATCCAAATGGTAGGACTCACCTAGTTTTGATAAAAAGATATAAAGAAACACGAAACACGAGTATTTAATTAATTGTTTGGTGTGAACAGCTACTTCGTCAAAGCGAGTTTTCGCTCGTTATAATTACTTCAAAGTAGATTTAATTTATATCTCCTATCTGGCAGGTCTTAGAGCGAAAATAATTACCTGGTAATGAAAATTCTTGAAAGGCAGAGAAAAGTTGGATTTTCCACATTTCGGTTAAGTACAAAGTCAGGATATATTCATAACATTAGGGCTGAGACATATCCTCTAAAATTATTCCGAAACTTTCGCAGTTATCCGAGGAAAACTTTGAGAATGCTTTATGGCATCAGTGGCCTTTCGCGGTCGAGAATGCAATTTAAATGCCCGGAAAGAAATACCAAACATAGATGAAAGTTGGAGATGTGGCCATTTTGTTGCACTCGCAAAATGAAGATTTGCTTAGAAATGCGTTTGCTGGTAAAAGAAAGTCATGTAGACTACGAACCTAATTAACTGGTGTGTGAAAAGCCGTGAAATTGTACTCCTCTTTACAAATAGAATGAACTGAAAGAAGCTGAACAGAAATATTTAAAATGGAAATGAAATTAGTATATCACTGATCTTAGAAAGGTATAAAATACCCATTAAACTTAATTTAGTTAAATCTCTAAAAATTGCCTTTTTTTGCGAATATTTTTTTAATAAAAATACAGGTATAAATTTAAATTGGATTAAACATACTAAATTACTAAAACATACTGTACTATAGGGGAATGCATCGTTTACAGTCAAGAATGATTTAGACTGGAAAGTGAGAATGTTGGATTACAGTGGGATATTTTATAAACCTCAAAGACATACACAAATACACACATAGATGTTTACCTATACACACACACACACACACACACACACATATATATATATATATATATATATATATATATATATATATATATATATATATATATATATATTTTTATATATATATATATATATATATATATATGTAATCCATTTTTTATAAAACTCCTTCACAAGGAGAAAGCTCATCAGCTAGCACTAATAAAACTGCAGTCAGGCCGACATTGAAGAGAACGCAGATGTCTAATTTAAACTTTATTCCAGAGCGGCAACAACGCACATCTTATCTTCTGGACAACATACAACCAAAATCCACAGAGTTCACTCTGATCGAACAGAGGTGCACCCAAGAGCGATGACAAAAAGAATTTTAGCACAGTAAAAAACAACTTAATAAGTGAATTAAATGCAATATCAGCAAAACGCAAAACCATGTTCCGCCAACAGCTGTGAAACTGCTGTATAGACACAAAGTTTACAGTTTTATGACAGAAAGGAATGTTAAGTGGAAAATACTCCGTTGATTAAACCATTTAGAGTCTGGGAAAGAGATTTAAATGAATTAGAATGGTAGAGAAGATGTTTTTGAAGAAATATTAAAGTTAAATAATTTTGATATATTACACACACACACACACACACATATATATATATATATATATATATATATATATGTGTGTGTGTGTAATCCAATAATTATAAAACTGCTGGACAAGGAGAAAACTAAACAGCTAGCAGTAATAACAAACGATGCAGTCTGGCCACATTGAAGAGAACGGCGCAAGTCTGATTAGAACTTTATTTCAGAGCTGTAAAACGGACTTCTTAACTAGTCAACGACAGAAAAAGGAAAAAAAAATCACCCTTCTCGAACAAAGGTGCACCGAAGAGAGAAGACTGAAAGAATTTTTCCACTTACTCAGAGAATTTAAGTGTAAGATCAGAAAAACGCCGAGCCATCTGCCGGCGACAGCTGGGAAACGTGTTGAATTGACAGAAAATTTACATCTATAGGATAGAAAGCTTTGGGAAATAGAAAGAATTTTAAGTCGAGAACGCGCCATTGATTAAGACATTTAGAGGCTGGGAAAAAGATTTTGAGGAATTAGAATGAGAGAGGAGGTTTTTAAGGAAATATTAAAGTTAAATAATTTTGATATATTACATATATATATATAATGTAAAAATTGAAATACTTTAATCTTAGAATTAAAATTATATATGAAATTCTCTATTAAAAAAACCACCAAGTCTCCGATTTCTCTGTTTTTCTAGTAACCTTTTGGCGTTAAACTATTTGTAATAGATAAAATCTCCATATCTCTTGGCGACACGAACTAGCCAACCTACTGTAGCTGAACTAAAGATTTCTAAAATTCCCACAATAACTTTCTTAAGGCCGCACCTAAAATTACTTCCTTATGCTGGTGACGCCCCGAAGGCTATAGAGACCGCATGGCTAATTTTCGCTGGAGTTGACTGTTGAAGATGACCCATTAAAGAGGTTACTAGTTATTCTTTGAAAAATCTTGTCATTCTCTCGACCACCACAACATTAATTCAGTCCCAACTATTGAGGTCCACGGCTGAGATATAGCCTGTCAACCGCTATGTTTCATATATATATATATATATATATATATATATATATATATATATATATATATATATATATATATTTAGTGCAGCGCATCCTCGCAAGGTCGCGCCCCCATCACTGAATTGGGTAAGTAAGGAGCGAAAGAGGGACAGTCGAGTGGCAGTGGGAGTCGGATTTGGAATCGAGGAGTGACTAGGTCGAGTGAAAGACCCGTGGTACTTGAGCTCCCTCAATTAATTAAACACCGAGTACGGTGTATTTTCTATGTTAAACACCGAGTAGGGTGTTTTGCTTATGTTAAGCTTCAAGTAGGTAGTCTTATCTATACCGCGTCTTCACCGTTGTCTAATTATTTGTTTTATGGTTAAATGTTTTTTGTGTTGTTACGTCATTAAATGTTTGTTATTGTTAATTTAGTCTGTCATCGAATTTTTCTAACGACACCCCTAGACACCGAACCCTACATACATTATATATATACAGAGAGAGAGTGAGAGACACATAACCTTTAATGCTACTTAAAGGTATATGCGCTTAAGAACAATATTTTATTTAACGTTTGATGTATTTCATACTTTAAAAAATTATATTTGTAATTCAGGGATCCATTGTCATATTAACGGTACATATCGTAAAATTCAAGCATTTTACAGAAATAATAAAAATAATAATACTAAAACTTAATGAAAATCTTTTAAAAGTTTAGTTTGGATTTGGGCACTATGGTCTACAGTTTTGAAAGACGAAGACTAACATCAAGGCGACATCAGGACCTGCTGATTCAAGTCGATTTCGTACCTTACGAACATTCATGCCAGCAGCGGAATTTTGAACTCCGGTATCATAATAATGTGCGCTAACAGTTCAGTCATCAATCGGTAATCCTGTCGTAGAATAAACTATATAATTTTAATAGAACAAAATAGTTTTTGTTCTAGAAACAAAAATCAGATCTAAAAGGGTTTTATAAACGTACCTAGTATTTGGATACACTCTAAAAATATATATAAAAAAACAAGATGCACATGTATTTAATTAATTGCCCGGTGCGAAACACTTCTTTGAAGAGAATTCTCGCTCGTGATAATTACACAAAGTAGCTTTAATTTATATTTCCTATCTGGAAAGTCTTAGAGCGAAAATAATTGCCTGGTAATGAAAATTCTTGAAAGGCAGAGAAAAGTTCGGGTTTCCACATTTCAGTTAAGTACAAAGTCCGGATATATTCATAACATTATGGCAGAGAAATATCCTCTAGAATTATTCCGAAACTTCAGCGCTTTCGCAGTTATCCGAGGAAAACTTTGAGAATGCTTTATGGCATCGTGGCCTTTCGCGGTCGAGAATGCAATTTAAATGCCCGGAAAGGAATACCAAACATAGATGAAAGTTGGTGATATGGCCATTTTGTTGCACTGACAATATGACGAGTCTCTTAAAAATGCGTTTCATGGTAAAGAAAGTAATGTAGGCTACGAACCTAATTAACTCGTGTGAAAAGTTGAGAAAATTGCACTCCTTTTTAAAGTAGAATGAACTGAAAAGAGCTGGGCAGGAATATTTGAAATGGCAATGAGAATAATATATAACTTATGTAGTAGATCTTAAAAAGGTATAAAATACTCATTAAACTGAACTTTAGTTAAAATTCTAAAAAGTGTATTTCTTGTGCATATTTTTAAATAAGAATAATGTTATAAATTTAATTTGGATTAAATATTACCACTAAAACACACCGTGCTACAGGAGAATGTATCCTTTACAAACAAGAATAATTCAGAGTAGAATGAGAATGAGAAACTTTTGCGCTTTCACAGTTCACTATGGAAGACTTTGAGAGTGCTTTATGGCCACAGTGGCCTTTCATTGTCTAGAATGGAATTCAAATGCCCGGAAAGAAATACCAAGCATAGATGAAAGTTGAAGATGTCGCCATTTTGTTGCACTGACAATATGACGAGTAGCTTAAACATGCGTTTGCTGGTAAAGAAAGTAATGTAGACTACAAACCTAATTAACTCGTGTGAAAAGCCTCGAAAATTGTACTCTTTTTAGAATAGAATGAACTGAAAAGAGCTGGGCAGGAATATTTGGAATAGAAACGAGAATAGTATATAACTTATCTAGCAGATCTTATAAAGGTATGAAATATTCATTGAACTGAACTTTAGTTAAAATTCTAAAAAGTGTCTTTCTTGCACATATTTTTAAATAAAAATACAGTTATTAATTTAATTTGGATTAAACATTATCACTAAAACACGCCGTACTAAAATGTAGCATTTACAAACAAGAATAATTCTGACTAGAATGAAAATCAGAAACTTTTGCGCTTTTAAGAGTTAACCATGGAAGACCTTGAGAGTGCTTTACGGCCACAGTGGCCTTTCATGGTCGAGAATGGAATTCAAATACCTGGAAAGAAATTCCAAGCATAGATGAAAGTTGGAAATGTCGCCGTTATGTTGCACTGACAATATGACGAGTTGCTTAAAAATGCGTTTGCTGGAAAAAAAGAAAGTAATGTAGACTACGAACCTAACTAACTCGTGTGAAAAACCGCGAAAATTGTACTCTTTTTTAGAATAGAAGGAACTGAAAAGAGCTGGGCAAAAATATTTGGAATGGAAAAGAGAATAGTACATAACTTATCTAGCAGATCTTATAAAGGTTTGAAATACTCATTAAAATGAACTTTAGTTAAATTTTTAAAAAGTGTATTTCTTGCGCATAAATAAAAACACTGGTATAAATTTAATTTGGATTAAACATTATCACTAAAATACATCATGTTACAGCAGAATGTACCATTTACAGACAGAAATGATTCAGACTAGAATAAGAACCTTTCGAGCTGTCACAGTTAACCGTGGAAAACTTTGAGAATGTTTTAAGGCCATGGTGGCCTTTCTGGTCGAGAATGGAATTCATATAATCGGAAAAAAATATTTAAGTTGGAGATATAGATTTAAGTTGAAGATCTCGCCATTTTCTTGCACTGACAGTACGATGATTCATTCAAAAGCAATAGAATGAATTGAAAAGAGCTAAACCAGAATATTAGGATCGTAAGGGAGAATCGTATATCACTCAACCCGGTGGTATTACAAAAGTATGTAACATTCATTAAACGTAATTTCGATTATTACTCTAAAAATGTATTTTCCGCATTTTTAAAATAAAAATACAAATATTAAATTTAATTGACTTGATCATTATCCCAGAAATATAGTGTGCTACAGGGGAGTATATCATTGCTACAGAAAAAAAGACTCAAATGAGAAAATGAGAATGTTGCAATTATAAGGGATATTTTAGAAACCTTAAATACACACACAAACATACACGTATGTATGTATATGTACATATGCATGCATATATACATAACTGTATGGACAAATATCTACATATAAATATACATACATGTACATACGTATGTTGGAACTTTAATAGTGACAACACTACTGCTCTAAGCAACTCTAAGCAATTCTAGGCAACAAAATGAAAGAAGGTCACGTATACCACACGTAAGCTACATACCTTCCTTATCTGTCAGCAAAAAGACTCGTCCTTGCTACGTCACCCGCATGGTTAGTGACTCGAAGAACAGATCCTTGTATTAGCTTGCGGTCTAAAGTAAGGGTTGTCTGGATGTTCTCAAAACAAAAACAACGAAGTTGGTTTAAAATTGAATGTGCTATAAGTTATACAGTACGACAATGTCATCTAGGGCTTCAAGTGGCCTGTGGGTAATCTGCATTGCCTTACGGAACTGTAGCAAGAGGGGCAAACGCCCTCAATAAAGGACGCCAAAATGGGGCAGACATGCATCGGCAAAGTCGTCCTAGTGTCAGCGAAGCAAAAGTGCAAGTGGTTGCCACACTAATGACAGTTATCGAGGACAAACGATTCGTGAGCAGCCCCGACAGACAGAATTTGCACATGTGATACATATTCTAAGCCCTTATTTAATTCCTGAGATGAAGGAACCGCTTTGTGGTATTAGCTTTAGAATTGTTTCAGAGATTCTTGCGGCAATAGACCGGTCCATTCGAACTATCAACAGAACAGACGCTGCTACAGGTATTCTACGAATTCCACATAGCTTGGAAACGGGTTATACACAATGCTGGCGATTATATTGAAGGAATGTAAACCATGGTGACTTGAATCACTTTTGTATTCCATGTAAATAAATAGTTGTCACTATTAAAGTTGGTATAATGATAGAGTCTCGTCTCTAGAGCTTATGGGCTAAAAACAAGTACATTTCTTTATATAGGGGTGTGAGCCAGCCAATCAGTGTGGGAATAGTTAGCTATGTGTTGACAAGGTGAAGCGGAACTATGTTATATAAAGATTATTGAGCTAAGCAGGAATTAATTTTGTTGTATGCAAAGTTCAAAATCGCCAATTTTCCAGAATGAGAAGGTAAGAACAAAAGAGTTTCGCCAAAAATTGCAATTTAATTACAGAATCTCTAGAAATGTATTTTAAAATGCAATTATAATTAAGTTAGTTACTTTTCGGTTTAAATATAAATACACACATACACACAGATATACATTAATCAATATGTCTGCTTTATGTTCTGAATCATTTTAACATTGATTTTTCATTTATCATAGTGAAAAAGTTACAAAGTTGTTTTAATATAAGAATTTGAGTCTCCTTTTCGAAAAGAAACCTTGTAAGACTAACGCATTTGATAAAAATTACTCAAATTAAATATATTCAAATAAAACGTTATAGAAAAATCTAGTTTTCTTTAATCTTGAAAGAGAAAGATATTTTAAAATTTATTTTCACGAAATGCATTTTTTACTTTACTATTAAAAGAAATACAATAAAATTCCTTGAAATAACTTTCCATGTTGCCAAGTTAATTTTTTTTCAAATATTACTTTTTCTCTTGCCGTCAAAGTTAAGTTATTAAATTTTTGAGGATCAAGGATTTCTCAGTATTTATTCGTGATTTTCTTTTTCAAGATGACAATTTTGTTTTATAATATTTTATATTAAGAAAGAAAAATTGATAATTTTTTTAAAAAAAGGTACAGAAATCCCTTAGATGGCATAAAATTGATATATCTATTTTTAACTTCATATAATGCGCATATCATTTAAAAAAATACCTCCTAAAAACACTAAGATTGGCAGCGTTGTTTTTAAAATCTAATACTCAGTTTTTTTGGGCTGAATATCCATCCCGAATGCCTTCACGTTTGTCGCTATGGAGACGACATTCTTATCTATAGCTTGGATAGAAGGTTTTCGTAAAAAATGCTTTTTATATTTCGGCAGAATTTGAAAATATTCAATCTCGCTCGAAATAAATGCATATACATATACTAGCATGCATATATATATATATATATATATATATATATATATATATATATATATATATATATATATATATATATATATATGACAAATACAGATATGAAAAGACTTCAGTTTTTCATTCTAAAGATAGAGAACATGATTTATAAGGATAAAATCAGGTTTTTTTTTTAAAATCTGTACTTGAGAGCTGAATAGCGATTTTAATTTAATATTTTACAATTTAGTTCGTACTTTCCCTTTTTAGTTGACTGTTACCTTTTACTCTATGTATTATCTTTTTTTAGTTGACTATTATCTAGTAGCTCATTCGACAAAGACATATATTTCATATCCGAAGGAATGCGAGTTCGAGGCTAGAGCAGGCCAAATATTCGCCGTTGTGACGCCTTCAATGTTCTTGAATGAAGCGGGAGCGTGATGAAATAACAGAATTGGAAATCAATTTTATTTCTGGAGTAAAGACTGTCTATATACAAAGGGATTCTAATATCCCAAAACATTTCGAAATGTAAAGGATAAGGCAATTTGTCGCAAAGTCACGAACTACTATAATGCCCTTCCCATTCATTTTCATGTTTACAACAGCCAATAGACAAACAATAAACTGCCCTTCCGTTTGAAACTAAAGCCAGAATTGTCATAATTTGAGAATTTACCCTACTGCGTGAAATCGCCTTATTGTTGCTAGGATAACATATCCACGAGGATCACAGTCGTAAAAAAGAATTAAATATTCTCACACGATGGGGAGGGTTTTCCAGGGTACAATGAAAACCCAATCTATCCCCCGTTCAGTGTCCGAGACCCTGCCGTTCTTTATATGAGCGGACCTTACCGAAAGTAATTGCTAAGTCGCTGAAACCTCCATGAGGTCAAAACACCTACGTAAAAATGTCGAAAAGGACCGATTCACAAAATTCTTTGCTTTTTATACCTGGGGGGGTCAGTTACGGTCCCAGTTACCTGAGAACTCCAGGTAAGGTTACAGGCCCAGTTCAGCTGATTTCGGTCGTTGTTCCGAGGAAAGGGTGCTTCCCATCCTGTTCATTAATGGTCAGGTTAACAAGATTCATGGTCACTACGTCCAAGTGTCCAAACTATATTTATGAATGCGGCAAGTCATCACTGGGGAGGGGTCTTCTGCTTGGTACCTGTTCCTAAATTACGAGGACCCTCTATATGTTGTTCGCAGGTAGTAATGTTGATCGCTTATATGGTGTGCATATTCTTTCGATCCGGTGGTTCAGTGGTGATTTCATCTGCGTTTCGTGGTTGTTTACCCCGTAATTACACAATGAACAGCCAACGGGTTAGCTTGCTGCTTTTATTTACACGCGCGCAGACTATTTACATGGTTTGGTACAGGGGGAGAGCTTTTCACTCATCCTTTCGCTTCGAAGCTTACATTCGATCTCTCCGTCCAAGTGGGGTTACAAATATACTCAGTAGCGCCATCTAGTATAATACTAGTGGGCTATGAATTTCCTACATATGTGCTCCCATACTAAAAAATGACCAACAAATATCTCCGGTTTGGTAGTGGCGAATAATATAAGAGCTAATGTTCCGCATTGGTAATAATTACGGATTTATGTGTATAAAAATCTAACAATTAAAAAAAATAATATTTGTAATATACTAGCAAATTCCTCCTATAACATTAAAAAGGATGTTACAATATTTTACAATCTCGACTAAACGAATTTCAAAACTTTCAGATCTCAACATATTTAAAAAAAATTTCTTGCTATCCGAGACGTCTCAGAGAGTCAAAATATCAAGTTTCTTGCATTTCAATAAAAATAAGTTTTTCGGACAGTTTTTCTTGGGTAGTTTATTAAAACACACGATTTTAGTCTGATTGCTGGTAACAAAGAAACGTCAATAAAGGCTTTAAACATTTCTGTTCAAAGTTTTTAGCTAATTTTTTTAAAGTGAAGAAACGTATCTATAGATAAATCTATCACACAAATGCATTGAAGATAAGCTCTGTTTCAAGCTGTTAATAAAACGCTGTTAGAAATAGAATAAGTTAGGCTGGCATGTATGAAAATTGAAAAATAAAATACAATGCCGTTAATTCAAAAGGGAAGTAACATATCAAATCAAACTTTTAAAATTGGTTAGATGAAATAAGTCAAGTAAATGTATTGAAAAAGCAACTAAAAAGTTGTGGAAAACTGCATTATTTGAAACACAATTTAAAAGATATCAGACGAATCTAGTTAACTAATAATTTTAATTATTTTATCACGTAATTAAAAGGAAATTATATCAAATGGTGCCTAAATAGAATTGCCAAACTTAGATTAAATTAAAAGTGTTCTACCTCCACACGTTTTTGACCTGCAAAGAATGTTACCAGGACTGATCTGACTGGCTACCAAATGTTCAACGCCACCCTCCTTAACCTTTTGAGAGTCTTTAGGCGTTTTAGTTGGTTGCAGATATGGGTTTGCGGTTGACCTGAATGGTCATGTAAAATTTTATGAAGATTGATATGCCTATTTAGGAATCCATAGCGAGAGCAGAAAATCACAAACATGCTCATATATTTATATGTGAATATATTTATGGATATATACACTTACATACATACATAAATACATACATGACATGTGACTTTTTGCCTCTTGTCGAAGTGAAGCTTCGAGCGGATATTTCCGCCCTGTAGTCGGGGAACTTGAGACAAGAAGGCCATTGAATTAAAGACAACTGGAATCTCAAAGTATCGTCGTATATCAAATTCTCTACTAAGAACGAAACACTCCAACGCAACTGCCGGAACACTTCTTTTATAGTTGTTTGTACCAGCCAATTGGTGATCATCACTATAAGTAAAGTGGACCCCGGCTTGACCTGCCATTTCCAGTGGTATCGTATGGAAACTTAGATTTGCGAACACGAACCTATATTATGTGTCCCATCCGCCATTAATATACAAAGTGGATCTTTGGCCAGATCGAGCCCCGATACCGGAACATTCCGGTTTACGAGATTGCATCCTTTACCAACGTAGTCACAGTGGTTCATACATGGATATATATGTAATATATGAAAATAATTACACTTAATATTAAACTAATATTCTCCTTTACCCCTTATCTTTTTTATTACCCAATTTCACAGTCGAAAGATGTCATATTTAAAGAAGTATTCTGCTACTTAAAATTCTTTTTACGCTTCTATCAAAATTAAGGCTGGCATAAATGTTAATTTTCTGTCTACTGTCCACAATTTTCAGCTGTCTCACTGTAACAATACGTTACATTCGGTTCAGCCTTTTTTACCCCTTCTCGTTAGCCTTCGTCAAAGATATACAGTACAGGACCGGTTTGAACTAGAAAAACTCCAGACTTCTCCCAACTAAGAGAAGGGCCGTTGGTTTCGCGCGATTCTGACCCCTCGGTTCTGAGTAGACCCCTGTTTTTTCTCCGCGGGGCAGTCTGATTTTTTAGAGGCTAAGGTTGTTACCAGAGGAGAGAAGAGGGTGAACGCTGCTGGTATCCGCTGCTTCCGGGATAGACATTTAATCAACGCCATATTGTTTTTTAGGGCTGACGCCGACTCGTCTTCGATATCTATAAATGATAAGTTGATTCCAGTTGTATTCCTCAGGCATTTAATATTATAAAATTATTTAATCAAGACATATTTGTCCATGTGTTTTTTAATGAGTATTAATTTCTTCTTTCTCAAACACTAAGCTAATGTAAGATTAATTTTTACACCCAGGAAAATAGTTTCGCTTAATCAATAACTGAATTACTGCTTGTGTGGTTTTTGGAGCTAACTGAAATGATCAAGGTTCACTCTTCATTCCATAAAAACTCTGAATAATCATAAGTCTCTCGGGAACAAAATCACGTGATCTTTCGCTCTTGAGTGCGAAAATCTTCGAAAAATGTGTTTTTCTTGAGCATTCAACATAAATCTTTTCCCTTGTAAAGACAGTTCATTGACAGGTGTGATTTAAAACTCCATAAATGTGAAGTTTCCCTATGCTAGGTATATTTTACTGATGATTGCAAGATGCAAATTAGTTAGAAATTCTATTTTCCTAGTGAGCTTGGGCAATTCATATAATAGGGACTAATTTCCCGTGTAATTGGCTAGAAATTTGTTTCACTGGTTACATGTATACATACAAGTACAGAAATATATACACTGTTTAACATATTACATAAGTATTTGGACACCTATGCAAATGACGATATCTGCGGTCCTGAGGTACGTCACGGCATCCGCCGGTATACATCGTGTAAGAAACAGCATTGGCATGAGTCGCATGCAAGATGCCGCGCAGTACCGAGCTCTCTGATTTCGAGAAAGATATAATTATCGGGCATCACAAATGTGGTCCATACTTAAGGGACATATCTAGCAATCTGAAGTATCCAAAATCGACAGCAACCTATGTGATTAAGAAGTAAGGGGAGCGGTGATTGTCGGAAGACGAACCCGAATCCCGAGTCAGCAGACGAACGGAACTAGAAGATATAGACCGACGAGTGCTGTCCAGAGAAATTCGGAAGAACCGCACCCAACCGATGGCCCTCATCCACGAGGAGTTTCAACAGATATCCGGGAGTATTGTTTCAATGAATACCATTCGTAAGGAAGCACATCTGCTTAGTTTTCATGGTCGTGCTGCTGCCCATAAGCCTTTGATCACAAAGTCTAACCGCGCTGCTCGGTTAATGCCTCTCGTGCAGGCTCTACCAACTATTGATTTTGAATAAAGTTAATTTTTCTTTTATATCACAGGTATCCAAATACTTATTGGTAGACAGTGTACACATAAGTGTTTTTATACAGATAAATGTTTGGAAAGGGAATTAATATATTAAAAGAGAAAGAAAAAATGGTTTTGAAGGAAAAATTTATAAAATGTATAAAGCATAAATAAAAATAAATAAATACAGAGCTATAAAATATATCTTAGAAAAACCAAAAGGTTCATAAAGAAGAATGTCTAGATAGAGGGCTTATCGAGAGTCAAGATTCCTCTGCCTGAAATATTTATGGTAGAGACGAACCTTTAACTTTATCTCTTCCTACTATTTAGCAGCTTTGGCACGACGTAGATATTTTTATTTACCCCCTGGAAACTTTTTAGAAGTCGTAAATATTTGTTATTTTATATACGCGAAGTGAACACACATCGGCTAAGCCGTGCTATGAAACTTAATTCACTTGAATTTAGTGTCAGTCTACCATTTATTTTCTACTGTTATAAAGAGAAAAACACCCATCATTCCAGCTTTTCTAAACTTAGGATATACATTATATCAATTTTTAACGTTATTGTATTTAAATGGATGCTATACATATCTTTATCTGCTTATAACTCGAAGAAAAGATTTTGGAACATAAAATTTATATTCCTATAAGGTTTCACTTAGTAAGAAAATTAATTCAGAGATACAGTAATATAATGGATACTTCTAAAGCATTGTTTATGAAATTGAGAATAATCACAAACGTGGTTACAAAAATAAAAGTTTTAAAGGTAAATATAAGAAACATAAAAAGTCCTTAGAAATATACTGCGAAGATCCCCTTTCTCCAGAACTAACGATCGAAATTAGTTGATTTGACCAGGATAGCTGATTTAGCCGCATCATCAGGTATATTTTATGGAAAAGAAATACCTTGACCAATATCATAGTTTGCTTATATTGGAAATGGGATCTTTGGGTTGGAGTCTCATTGTGAACTTGGAATTTTTCAAATGTTTCAGTTTCGACCGAAGCAGAATTCCTATTGTGAAGACCTGACACTTTGTTCAGAACACGATAGACCGAAATCAGCTGATCTGAATTACTACTGTTTAGATCTGGCTACAATAGCTCGGCTACAGAGTGTCTTGAATGTTGACAGTTTGGTTGAATAGGCGTCAAGCATTGATCGGTTGCGTTAACGACCCCGGAGGATTGCCTGGAGAAGTCGGAATAGGGACAGGTAGCGAATGAGAATTCAACTAAAAAAACTAGCTGTAACCTTAGCTGGAGTTCTCAGGTAACTAGAATCGTAACTGACTAAAAAAAATTTTGGGGGGGACCGTGACTGATT
>CM063498.1:205104442-205119442 GCA_032207245.1 Pardosa pseudoannulata | reverse complement strand
TAAATACTATAAATACTAAATGAAATAAACAAGATTAGAAAATGTAGGCAGAGTTTTATGGTATGTAATGTATTTACTGTTAAAATATGAAAATAATATGTGCAAGAGTGTTTTTTATTTGCAGTGCGCGCAAGTTGAAAAGCAACAGTTTCAGTAAAATATATCTAATCTAAATCTAATATCTAGTTTCTTTTATAAAATATATGAGTGCAGCTATGTTTGACATAAGGTTTGCGAAACTGATTTGCTTGCCGCACTCACACGTTGTGAGTTGAATGCCCAAGTTTTTTTCGCGATTCCAGGAAGTGTCTGGTGTGGCCTGTTTAAACGATTGCATTTAAACTTCACGAAGTTTTGGAGAGTTATGATTGGTCTCCAGAAGGCGACTCAGGACCATCCTTTGAGTTCCGGTCCTTCTGGGCAGAGCCGGGAAAGGACACATTGTAAAAGGACAATGGAACAACGAACACATCAGCACAGGATAATGGAAAAAATATAGGGTTGCCTGAGTAGAAAGAAGGAAGGAAAAGAATGCAGCGTTCTCTTGGACATTTGACAATTTTTTTTCAAGCGTAGCACGTGGAGTGCTTCTTTTACTTTTAATTTTTTTTTATATATTTTTTAGCATATTTCCTGGTCGTTTGTTCTATATTTGAACATTGTAATATAGATCAGTGGAATTTTACTATAATTAAAGACGATATAAAGTAAACTTGGGTTTATTAATGGCTTTGAAATAACAACAGCAATGTACTATACCACAGAAATAAGTACTAATAGTATTTCATGACACAGGCAGTTTAAAAAAGCTCAAAATGTTTAGCACAATAAAGTGTGAACGTCTAATTATAAAATAAGAATTTTCAGATCCACATTATCACAGTTACACAATAAATTATTTTTTTGGAAACAACTATTAACCTCTTAATGTACAGTGTTTTTTAAAAAAGCGGCCAAAAAAATCATTTTTTTATGTAAAAAACACAATTTAGAACGTTGAATTTTAATATATATATATATATATATATATATATATATATATATATATATATATATATATATATATATATATATATATATATACATATTATACATGAATAAGTAAGTTTTAATCTTACAATCCCATGTAAATGATAAATATCAATAACACAATTTCTTTCCCACTGTTATTTACAATTCTCGATTTCATTGGAGAGTGAAAAGTTATAGCAACATGAAGTACAACTTCTCTCTAAGTATCTCGAGTGTGCACAGATTGCCAGTTTAGAGAGCTCGAGTTAACTCGAGCATGCACGTGAAGGGGCTAGCTATAAACATTTCTGTCTTTTACTTGTATTTATTTAAATTAAATTAGTCCCTTTTAAAAATTATACTTTCTCTAATCTATTGTTAGAACTTTAAGTTCTGAGAATTAAAATTATTTCAGTTTGGAGATTCCAAAACTAAAAATCTATATTGATATAATTTCGATTGATGCCTGTAAAACTATTTTCTCCTTCCTAACAGTATTTAAGCAGAGAAGTGGAAATGGCTGGTTTTTCTTTCGAATGTAATTAGCAATAAAAACAAATATTTTTATACCAAACATGGCTGCGAAGCTGCTACTTATTTAGTAGTTCCAGAAGAACATATGTATCTTATGGAATGATATGGAAGTGAATAATATTGATTTGGTACTTATAATTTTGAAGCAAGAACTAAGCAGAAGACCCCTCGGCGTGGCCTGCTAGATTCAGAGGTATTCATTGATCTTCGAAGATAGTGCGACCTCAAATCTATTTGGCGTGCCCCAGTCACCATTAATGAACACGACGAGTTTTTTTTCTTGCTCGAGCCTCGAACTCGCAAATCTCCAGTAATGAGATCGACGCTATTGACACAGCTACCACTTTCGGAATTTCTCAGAGTTATCAGAAATACCCAATGAAAATACAAATTAAATCTAGTTTTAAAGAATTCTTTGAATTGAGATTGCTGAAATTTAAGAACAAAACATTTATGTACCCTCAATATAAAAACAAAAACACTAACTCTTCATTTTTAAATTTACTGATTCGACCAAAGGACTATTAAGATTTAAACAGAATAGGGGGCCGAGTAAAACTGCGGAAAGAATTATTCTAAACTTTTTCGTTTCCATTACTTATAAAATATTCCATGCACATTAATTCATAAATCCTACTAAGCTTCTCTTAACACTTTGTTTGCGCTATTTCTTTGGTTTAATACTTTTTTCTTTCTTGTACGAATAAAAGAAAGTATTGTAGAAGTATGGAAAGTCTCAGTGTTGAGATTTCAACAGAAATACGAATTTTCATTTTCCCTGGATTGATTTTAAAATATTCTGAGTTAAGTTAGTATGTGTAAGATAGTAAAATTTAATTTTGAAATTTTAAATATTCATTTTTTGTATCTCTGAGCCCATTTTGACAAATTTCGTAGTCTGTAAGCACGAAAATACATATCTTACAAAACCGTAAACGATCAGCTATAGAATGTTGACAGTTTGTATTTAGGCCTGCTCTAACATCTAGTTGTGCATCTTTATTTTTTAATGCAATCCGCATTCATCATAACGAAAAATTGAAATGTAACAATTTTAAATTATAGATGTCTCCACCAGATGGCAGTACATGAACTAAAATCAGTAGTAATATGTTGAAGTAATATATACACTGTTATAATCACTATTATAGTCACTGTTAAACAAAATTCTACACCTTGTGGATTTGGTTTGGTTTGGTTTGGAACGCTACGGTCTACTGTTTTGCACACGAGGGCTAATGAGACCGGGACCTACTGCTTAAAGCCGATTCCGAACGGCTACGAACATCCATGCCATAGTGGGATTCGAACCCACGAACTCCGGTACCGACGATCAGCGCCCTAACCAATCGGCCAGCGTTCGGCTACACCTTGTGGAATTTATATTGCATAAATCTGAAATTACAGTGGCGTTGGGGTACACAGGTCCGAGGTTCGATCCCCGGGCTGGACAGGGTTGATTCAACCTTTCATCCCTTCAGTGGGTAGATGAAATGAGGACCAAGCGTGCTTGTGAACTAAACACTGGGGGTTCTGCGTAAGATTGACCACCTAACCGGAACATATGCTTAGCACCCCATCCTTTGTTTAAACGGAATTGCACCGTAGGCTGGCTTAGGGGCTGTTGCAAAAGGAGTTTAGTTTAGTTATATCTATGTTATTGAAATGTAATATTTTGTGTTAATGTAATTTTATTTAAAGTCGTATCTATTAGAAATAATATAAGCTTAAATGAAGTGTAGAAAAAAAATATGTGTTTGAATTAACAGGCATTCAAGAAATCTTATATGTTATTTCAGATTTTGTATACATGCTAATATAATAGAACAGATATATATGAGCAGGGAAATTTATATACTTATTATATATATATATATATATATATATATATATATTTATATATATTTATGGCAGCTGGTCACAAGAGAACCAGAGAGAGTCGGTCATTCTTAGGACCCGTGGGAATTTATTCCCCTGAAAAAAGCAGTAGTTCCAGAGACAAAGGTGTTTCGAATTTTTATGTCCCCGTATACATCTGTGTGGAATGCCGGCTATCATTGAGGAGTCCGCTCCGCTGGCCACTTTTGCGAGGGGTCTTTCAAGAAGAAGGCAGTTGGTTGTTAGGGGCTGGAGGGTAGAGAAGGTTGTTTCTCTCTCCCAAATGATGCTGTTTTATATCGTGTATATAGTGTATATAATAGAGATAAATAAAGTCTAGGACTTTAAGTGATTGTTTTTACTAAACGCCCACAAACACAGAGGTGTATGTATGTTGCGACGTTACTATATATATATATATATATATATATATATATATATATATATATATACACACATTTGTATAACAAAATAATAAATTTCCATTTTTTTTCACTGTAAGTAAGAGTTAAAAAAAACTATATAAAATATTTTAGCACTATTTTTAAAATCCATATACAGTCATGTGTAGCATATTTTGAAAGGACTTAACAATAATTAAAATTTTATGCATTTTAAAATTTCATTAAAATTTTTAAACTTTAAATTTATTAAATAAACTGTGCAAACACATTTTCCCCTCAAATTTGCTTTTAAGAGTGTACCGGAAAATAAACTTTGAATCGTGTTAGATTACAATTAGATGCAAATTTTCTATATCAAATAAAATCGTATCAATTATGAAAGATGGCCAGTTGGATAGAGTGCTGTTACTCGGTACCGGAGTTCGTGGGTTCGAATCTCCCTATGGCATAGAGGCTCGTAGGCTTTCGTAATAGACTTTAAGCAGTAGATTTTCATCGTGTAAAAAAAGTAGACCATAGCGCTATGAACCCAACCCAAATTTTTTATTTTATATGAACCGAAATTAATACGAACAGTATAAATAATTCTACAGCATGATAAAAGCTCTTTTATGTAAGTTATCAATTTTTAGACCTTTTAATTTTAAAATGTCCTTTAAAAAACCTTTTAAATTTTAAATTTGCAAGCTTCCATTTGATATAAAAATTTATTTTCTAATATATGTATTTCAAGGATTATTTTTTTATTCTTTTTTTATTTCTTTTTTTATTTTTATTTTCAAGTATTATTTTTATTTAATGTATGTTTATATTATTATTATAAAAATATCCTTCTCGAATGGATAAAACTAATTACTTTTTAAAGTTAGAGCATTATTAAAGAACTTGTAAAAAGCACATTAAAAAAAGAAAAGATTATTTTTATTTTATAATAATTTGAAAAGAGAATGTTATAGTACAGAATTTATGTCTGGGAAGGTATTATGTTCCCTAGAATTGGATTTTAAGATACAAAATAATTACAATATTTATTGTTATATTTAGAAATTTTTATTTTGAATGGATACCATATTCTGTTACATGAATAAAAACTTCAATTAAGATAAATTATTTTTACTTCGTTGAAAAGTATACACGTTAATTTCTACATTAAACTATTTTTACACTCATTTCTTAATTTTCGACTCTGTAAGAAAACGAATCAATTTTCCCGTTACACCAGCGGATTATTAATAATCGTGAAACTTCTTTCGAAATGAATCACGCTATTTTGAAGATTTTACTTTCCCCGTTTACTTTTTCCTTTTTCTTTCTTAGCCTTCCCATTTCCGGGCAGCACGCAGTCCCTCATTTATTGTCGAGCGATTAACCCAATTAGGCGGATAAGTTCTCTAACGCGCTATTTGTACTTTTCTGCCTCTCCCTTAATTAGAAAAATTTATGGAGGAAATTTATTAAGTAGCCAGGTATACGAAGACGTGAAAGAAAACTTAGTCGCACCGGAATGAATTAATTACGATAAGAATTTGGAATCGGGCGTGATTTGTGGCTCGAAGAGAGCCTTTAAGCACAGGAATGATACTTTATTTTGAATTACATGGCAGCACAAATTTTAGTATTATTATTATTATTAGCGTGTCATTCGTCATTATGGCAGATATGAGTCACGCCTAAAATAAGAATAGAATCTTCGCTTTCTTCTACAAAGTGAAAGAAATATGATGATTGAAAAAATTTCAGTATTGAGAGGAAAGAAAATGATCGTTTTGTATACGGGAAATCAACTTCGACAAGTTTTAATGTTATATCTGTACTTATATACAAAAAATAATTAAAAAGAAAATTAAATAAAAAAAGTTAAAGAAGCTTTAACTTTGAAATTCAAATATCCCTTTTGACCACCCCCGCGAGCGTACATGTCGATAGTTTCGTTATGACGCTTGAACGTACACATATCGTATAACTCATTACTATCAGCCATAAAAGGTTCAAATTTTGACAAATAGTTTAAGCTTCTAGCACGTTAGTTTTCACAATTTTATGACAAATTTGGTTTTAAATACACATTTTTTTTCATACGAATTTAGACAAAAACGGTATAAATATGAAATTTTATATACAAGTGGGGAATTCTTACCTCCAAACCATTTTGGCGGAAAATATTTTTGCAATTCGCTAAGTCTGTCATATTTAAAGAAATTGGGGTAAAGTATTTTAATACAAAAGAAAATAAATTGTACACGAATCTACAAAAATCTCATTTTTTAAAACGAACGTAGTATTATTTTTACTTCAGAGCAAGGTCGTTTGCAAGGGGAGGGATTGGGGGACCGGTCCCCCCTCCGAAATTCTAAAAGACCGTTTCGTGGAAAGAAAATGGATCATGTCTGTGTGTCATCTGCCTAGTTATGCATAAACAAAAGTGGGCTTAGAACAATGAAGTAGAGTTAAGGAGTAGGTGCAAATTGGATTCGACATGTAAGAACGATTGACTAGTACTTTTTGCAACTCATATAATATAGTTGCACAATTGGAAGAAATAGTGAATATTTTTTGACGAAAATTTCAAAAAGAGCATATTTTATAATATACAGGAAAAAATTTGAACATTTTCATATTTATTTCAAAATTATTCTTTTTCTCTAGTTATACTTCTGTTTTAAAAATTAGAATTTAATACCATGTATAGTTTATATAGTTTCAATGCTAATTTTACTATTGGATTCATTGTGTAGATACAACATTACTCATTCAAGGCTATAAATTTGTTCATTATATCATTTTTTAGTTATTTTGATATTCAAAATCCCATTGTGTTATGATACTCATTTGGAGTATACATACATAAGAAAATATTGAAGTATCATTCACCGAAAACAATGTCCCCCTCCAAATATTATTTATAGCTACGGCTCTGCTTCAGGGTAAGGTTAGTTGGCTTGGAGCGCTACGGTATATTGTTTTGCTACACAAGGACTAATGAGACTGGGCCATACTGCCAAAGCCTATTGCGTACTGCTATGGACATCATACTAAATATTATTAAACTTCCTTTATATTATTGATCTAAACATAACATCTATTCCTGACAGTAAGACGTTGGTCTCCATTTAAAAAAATTTATTTTAGACATTATCAATTAGCAGACCACTAAATTACTAATCAGCAAAGATTTAATTTAAGACTCATTGAGGAAATTTAATTCAACACAACTTTATTAATTAGAACTTGAACAAATATGATTTATGATCCCAAAAATATTTCAGTAGAGAAAAAAAATATTTTATAAAAAACTTATTTATTTTTTTTTCTGATTAATATGAATTATGTTATTAAGTTTGTAATAAAAAAGATTTTAAATTGTCACGTACAATAACTCATATGTATTACATTTCCCATGTTTGAGGTACATCGATGTAAATCATTCTTTGACTGACATTTTTATACAACTATACTAACACAAAGATTGATATTTTCGGCTTTAAATTTATTTAAATTTCGTATAATAGATCTCAATTGAACTTTATTATAATAATTTTCGTAAAAAAAAAAAATTTCTTAAAGTTTTTCATTTTTATTTTTTTATAAGAATTGTCTTCTCTTAGATTGACGGTAGTGAAAATTAATATCGCAATCTATTTATATATCATTTTTATGGGTTTGACATTTATCGACAAAGGGTTGAAGTACTCATTTGTATTGACTAATTTAGGGTGGAGTAATATTTTTTTAAACTACTTGACTTATAAATTGGTATAAATACTTCTGTAAACAAAAAAATATTCTTTTATTAATTAATATTTTCATAAGATTATTCTCTATTTTCTTAAGAAGACTTAAATTTTGAATAAAATATAAAAATAAAATTTTTTCTACATATTTTCTTGTTCACATCATTTATTTTCTATTTTAAAATAAATATCTTTTATTTTAACGTATTCCATTCTAGTCGACAAAGGGTGAAGTAAAAGAAATCATAGTACGCTTTGGCCATTGACACTATAAACCTTTAGCGTATTTTTTGGAGAATTTTTTTAATCGATATGCTCCACTCGGAGGGTTAAAATGAGATGGCGCTTAAGTATTTATAATATTGTAAGTCCTATATGGTAGATTTGTACACACAGATATATGGTACTGAATCAGGGTTATGACAGATAATGACAGATAGAGCCTTAAACACCATGATACCTACAGACATCAATAAACCGAAAGATAAATAACCATCTGTACATAGGCAAAGCGGGAATAGAAATTACTAACCTGGGAGAAAAATCTTATTTTAAAGTATCAGTATAAAATTATAATCGAGATGTAGAATAAATGATTTATGTTCTGTATGAAAATTTCTTTTTTTGTACGTTTCCCTATCGCAAGAAAATAAGAAGTTTTTTTCTAACACATTTTTGGCACAGGCAACGTCTAGACGCGTCCATGATGAATAATGTCTAGAAAAACCCTTCACAGTAATCTGTTTTAAAGGAAATAACTGTCTATATTGAATAAAAAATAAAAAGCAAGAAAAACAGAAAACAAATTGAGAAATAAACTGAATACGATATTTTTTTATAAAAAAAACTGGCTGTTTTTCAAGTGCATTGAAGTTATTTTTTTATTGCACATTTATGATACTAAATCGATGATTAAATTAAAATTATCACATATATACCTAATATATTATTTAAATCAAATATAAAAGAAAATTATTTACGTAATATCTAAGTTCAGTGATAAAACGTATGAAAATAAGGCAGATAATATTTAAATAATTTAAAATAAGAAATGATTAAATTAGATGTTAAAGGAATGCTAGAAAATTATGCTAGAAAAACCTATTTATTGTTCGATACATTTAATCGTCTGCTCTTAACCGGGGAAAATAGGACTTGAAATAATGGCATTAAACGCTGGATAAGGGGTGGATTTCGAATGTTTTAAATACGACAGTATTTTTTGTTGTGACATGAAGCATATTTATACCAATTTATTTTAGAATCGGATCGATAGTTTAGGAAAAAATAAACTGTACTCTCTTTGGAATTTTCCCTAATTCATGAAGAATACAATATGGATGCCTCTATCTATTCCAAGTCCAACCGCCTCATAAATTCAAGGGCAGCTTGACAGATAACTTAGGCTACTATTATATAGGGGATTTAGTGTTTCATATCCCTTACTCTTAAAGATTAACCCATACTGGACTGCTGTCCTATAAACAGAACAGCAAATAAAATTCCATCTAATAATAAAGTTATAAATATTTTCTAAGTGGAATTTATTTCAATACCTTTAAAATAGACAAACTTTAGCATAGTAACAAATAATTGAGAAATCAAATTATATTGTGTTGTAAAATCTATTTTCCGCAACCCCTTAAAAATTGTCATTTTTTTAATCTTTAATTTTATATCTATTATTATTTTTTTCAAACATTGTGGAGATTACTAGTAGTTTAAAAACAGAGTTAATAATGTAGCTGGAAGTTTTCGTTCAAAAATATATTTTGCGAATTATTTTGGAAGGTACAGTTGCAAGATGTTCTTACAAATTAAAGCTGTAAAATTTATATATAAATTATAGATGTTAGCATCCTGCAACTGATATCCTTTTACTATTATCTCATACCAAAAATGCCAGTTCAAGAACTGCAAGAGAAAACCAACAAAAGTATGCATAGTCGAACAATGGCCGAATGGTTCGGGTGCTGGCCTTCGGAACCAGAGTTCGTGGGTTCGAATCCTACTGTGGCATGGATGTCCGTAGCCGTTCGGAATCGGCTTTAAGCAGTAGGTGCCGGTCTCATTAGCCCTCGTGTTGCTAAAATGTAGACCGTAGCACTCCAAACCAAACCAACAGTATGCATAAAAGGTAGTGTTGGACTTTTTGGCTTTGACTGTTTCCCCAAATTTCAGATATGAAACAGCCTAATGCAGTGTAAGTGATAGTTGTTAAATTTTAGTAGTATATTGGACAGTTGTCTTATTTATAGGACAATTACTTAAAAAATTAATTGCTAATTACTTAAAAAATTAAAAATATTTTTTGAAAATTTTGGTTTTATATTCTTAGCTACACCATATTAATGATATAGATAAAGTTTTAATGACTTACAGAAATATTTAGTTGGTGTGGTGAAATATGGGTTAAAATTTTTGAAAGGTAAACTTATTTTTATAGCTATAAACTTTTAATTTAGTTTATATAGTTGTTTTATCACATAAATATTTCCATTCGTTTTAATTTATTAGGTCTAGTTCCCAATAGAGAATTATTTTGATCTCTATAAAAATAGATTCGCTCAGCTCCTTGGAAGCTTTGAAGTCTCACGCCAATAGTCATCCCATTGTTATCGAAATAAAGCTAATTCATGACTGTCTGAAGCGTAGGGGGTATAAAATAATATTGTGTTGGATCGCAAGTCATGTTGGAATTTATGGGAATGATCTTGCTGATGACGCGGCAAAAAATCCTTCAAGTCTGTTGTACAACGATATTCCCTTATGCGACGTAAGAACTCTCGTTAAGAAGAAGACTCGCATTGACTGGCAGCGTCGTTGGGACTCGCAAGAGCAAAATAAACTGCGTAGCATCATGGGACACTTGAATATGTGGCCACCGCTGTTTGTGAGAGGGTGCGACGTTGTTCTCACGCGTCTTCGCGTGGGACACTGCCGGCTCACTCATGCGCATTTGTTACTTGAGAAAGCACCTCTCCAGTGTACTTTTTACAAGTCACCTCAAACAGTTGCACACTTCCTGACTTCGTGCTGTTGCTTCCGGCAGATGTATTTGGAATATTTTAAAACTTCGTTGCCTGATCTTGGGACTATTATTGGGGAATCACCGTATGCGGGCTTGTTTCCCTTTCTCCGCCGTTCAGGACTGCTATATGAAATATAATCTCTGTTACCAGTTTCTTTTGAAAATTTCACTTATTTACATTTTAGATTTTTGATTGTATTTTAGTAATTTTTCATGTAAATTTTTATATGTGTCTTGTATGTATACTCTAACAGAACTTGTATGGCGCAGTATATCCCCCGAGGATTTTGTGCCAAAAACATAAAATAAATAAATAAATAAATAAATAAACTATAAAAATAATTTTTTAATATTTACTAATAAAGTTACAGTAAATGAAATATGACTTTTCGCAGATATGTGTAAAAACTGTTATTCATTTGAGAATTAAATAAATAGTACCCAGGATGCATTCATATAACCAATTAAATTAAGTGCTAGAAAAGAATATGATAAATAAAGCTAAATCGACAATAACAATTAAATGCATTTGGGACTATCGTATTTCTTATATTTCAATTTGTGTAGGCTACAGTTAAAATAAAATAAAGGATTCAAGTTAATGAACATAATTTATAAACATAAATAAAAGTTTTCAAGAATTTATTTTTGTCTAAATAGTGTACTAAGAAGTTAGAGAAATAGAATTTTTCCCACAGAAAATAACTCTAGTATATGGGAAAAATCCAAAGCGAGTACAGTTTATTTTTTCCTAAACTATCGATCCGATTCTAAAATAAATTGGCATAAATATATTTCATGTCAAAGCAAAAAATACTGTCGTGTTTAAAACATCCGAAATACACCCCTTTTCCAGAGTTTAATGCTATTATTTCAAGCCCTATTTTCCTCGGTTAAGAGCAGACGATTAAATTCATCGAACAATAAATAGATAAAAACAACACTTTTTTCTATCATTATTTTCTAGCATTCCTTTAGCATCTAATTTAATCATTTCATATTTTAAATTATTTAAATAACGTCTGCATTATTTTCATATGTTTTATTACTGTACTTAGATATTACGTAAATAATTTTCTTTTATATTTGGTTTAAATAATAGATTAGGTATATATGTGATAATTTTAAATTTAATCATCGATTATTTTTTGTTGCAATGAAAATTTTATCACCGGTATTAACAACAAATTCTATCTACCTCCAGGGTGTAGTGGAAATGATAGTTTCATTCCTTTACTTCCATTAATTACTGTGGCAAAAAAATGAGAACTTAACGATAATTTTGACGTATCTAAGAAAACTTTGAATTATCTTTCTAAATGAATTCAACGTCATTCTAAACTGTACCAGATAATTCTCAGTCAAAAAAACAAACCATTTTTTATCTGCCTCATAGGATGCTTTACAATTCTAGAAAATTAAAATTTCAATGATCCCGTCATATGACGGGCTAAATGCTAGTTATAATTATTTCTCAACGTTGACATTCTAAATGAGTAAAAGTTTGAAATTATAAAGCTTTCTTACTTACGTCCTAGTCTAATTGAAAAAAAAAAATAGTAAAACAAAGGTTGCGAAATCATGAAATATCTGTTTAAGTTTTCCATGTGATATTTTATTCCTTCTAATTAAGTTTACATTTTCTGTAAATGACAAATTAACTTTTCTGAATGCTGCAAAATTAAATTTCTAACTTCTCCTGGCAACTATAAAATTCTAATTAAATTATTTCAATGGCAGTTGTGAAATTCTCTTGCAAAAACAAACGGAGACCAAATAAATTTCCTCGGTTAATAACTTTTAAATGAAGCAAGTAACTTCATAAAGGTGTAATTTTAATTTAAGGAGAATATGTTTGCATTTTGAAATTTTAAAAGCTTTGTTTTTCTTAAGGAGAAGTAACCTATTTATTTTTCTACCATCCTGTTTACTCCTCGGGAAATGTTGGGTTTTTATTTTCAACTGACGTATTCAAATTAAATCTGCTCTAAATTAGCAGCAAGTTTTAGTATTATTGTTTACTCCATTTTTTTTCTGTGACTTTTTTGTAACCGTCTTTATTTGTTTAGCCGCTGACGATTCAAAATGAATTACTACTGCGGACTAACAAATGAGAACGAAGTGACAAATGTAGGAAATTAAGTTTTTTGAAGTGAAACCTAAAGACTTTTGAAGTTACCTAAATATTACATCTAAGAGAATTATACAAGATTAATTGCAGTTTATGAAAGCGATTTTGTATTTATTTTTCTCGTTGGTATTTTGAGATAGAAATTTGGCAACTACAGAATAATCGTTAGCAACTATTTTGTTTTGATTGGAAAGTAAATTAAAAGATTTGTTTTGAAAATGGTTTCTAAAATTGGCAGATAGCTCAGCCAACGTATCTGCCTTCTCCGAGAAAGTATCTGTGTCAAGAAATTATAACGCAATATATAAATCGCAACCATTGCATGTCAAAAAAAGATATTCATTGTTTCCTGTCCGAGACAAATTAACTTTCGTAAATGCCACAACATCAAATTTCTACCAAATAATCTGGCCAGTTTGAAATTCTAATCAAATCAATCCGATGACAGTTGTGAATTTATCGTGCATAAACGCTGCCTGAATAAACTTCTTTGTTTAAAACATTTAAATGAATTAACTTTATACAGATTTAAATTTAATTTAAGAACAATATGTTTGCATCCAAAACTATAATTTTTATTTTGAAAAGAAGCAATCGATTTCACTGACATTTATTACTCCTTTAAAAGTTACTTTTATTTTTAACTAAAGTCTTCAAAGTATGTCTCTTCTAATTAGTAATAAGTTTAAGTTAGTCTTGTTTGTTCTAATTTTCTTATTTCTTATTTTTCTAAAGGCCTTTATTTGTTTAACAGTCGAAAATTCAAAATAAATTCTTAACGTATTTTAACAAATGGGAGCAAAGGCACAACTGTTTAAATTTAAGTTTTTAAAAATGTATCTTAAATTGTTTAGTCTAAATGCTAATCGATTCGAGAAAATTATAGATTAATAGTAGTTTATGGAAATATTTTGTATTATTTTTCTATTAATCGATATTAAAAGTTCAATACAACAGAACATTATTTGTAAAATCCTTAATTTTAGACATTTTTCTGACGTTTAAGTTATGCAATCCACGTGACTTGTAGTGATAGCTGGTACAGACAACTATAAAATATATTTAGAATTTTTTTAGTTCGCAATAGGAATGTGAATAAACTGTGATAATTTGAGATTCCATTTGTCTTCATTTCGTTTCTCCTTCTTTACCCCTCAGCAAAAATGTAGGGCGGAAATATCCTCTCAGAACTCCAATTCGAGATGAAGCAAAACGCCAGAACTCATACATATTCATAAATTTATACACACACGCACATATATAATTATATATTATTGTCAAATAGTCCCAGTACAATAGTACATTTTCATAAAAACTTATTATAATTCATAAAACCACATGTATAAATACATATATGTGTATAAGTATCTATATGCAAGCATATATACATATATATGTATACATATATATACACACACATATATATATATATATACATATATATACATATATATATACATATATACATATATACATATATATACATATATATACATACATATATACATATATATACATATATATACATACATATATACATATATATGCATATATATATATATATATATATATATACATACATATATGTACATATATATACATACAGACTTATATACATATATACATACATATATACATATATATGCATATATATACATACATATATATACATACACACACACACACATATATATATATATATACATACATATATGTACATATATATACATACATATATACATATATATGCATATATATATACATACATATATATACATACACACACACGCACACACACATATATATATATATATATATATATATATATATATATATACATATATATATATATATATATATATATATATATATATATATATATATATATATATATATATTTATGGGTGTGGGTGCGTTTGTGTATGGGTGAGAGAGAGAGAAATACAAGTCGACATTTTTAATAATAGCAAGAAGCAAGTTTCCAGACATACTACTGTTAAAACCAGAGACGCTTCTCAAATCACGTTCTTGTATCTAAGAGCTCTACGATAATCTAATAATCTGACGTAAATTCAGTTTCGAAATTCTTTTACGGGTAAGTACGCCAGTCGTGAAACAAGTTTTTAAGAGAATAAAATCTTTCGTTAAGCAAAAATAATAGAGGTCACGTTTATGGGAAAGTTCAGAAACTTAGAATTGATGTTCTCGACTCTTACAACTTTACCTTCAAGTTTAAAAATTTTGTCCTAAAGTATCTGGATACTTAATTTTTTCCTTCAA
>CM063498.1:205096942-205099442 GCA_032207245.1 Pardosa pseudoannulata | reverse complement strand
CATTGGCAATTTTTTTTCAGGGTGTAGCACGTGGAGTGCTTCTTTTACTTTCTTAATTTTTATATACATTTTTAGCATATTTTCTTGTAGTTTGTTCAATATTTGAACATTGTAATATAGATCAGTGGCATTTTACTATAATTAAAGATGATATAAAGTAAACTTGGGTTATAAAATGCTTTGAAATAACAGCAGAAATGTACTACATCACAGCAGATACTTAATCATGAAATAAAACTGAAAGTAACCAGGGCATTGCATTTTCATTGTACGACACATCTAAATATGAACATTATTCTTTTAATTTATTTATACCTTCTTGCAAAAAAAATAATAAATAAATAAATAAATTTAAAAAATTTGAGTAATTTTCTTAACAAAAGTTATTTTTTTTCTAAATTACGAAATAGCTTAACTATATTTATATTGTCACGAAGATTCGAATGAACACACCGTTTAGCGTAACAGACGAATTTATTGAGGCAAAGTAGCAACTCGCAACTTTACAAGATCGAGAAGTTGCCTACAACTAGTGGGTATCAGCTTTTATACCCAAACAGAATATTCGAGAAACAACTAATTTACATAATAAAGAAAGATCTAGAATGTTCAAGAACATAAGGAAACAATAAATAACATTATTAGATTAAAAAGCCACACTTTGAGTCAGCCTTCATGACGAGCATCGAACCCACAAACTTTGGGCTTTGACCATTCGGCCACTAAGCTCGTTGGCGAATCTTCTTTATGCGGCATTATTGTAAATCGAATAATCGGACGATATAATAACACATTCAAATCAAATACATCTGTATAAAGTGCAGCGAAATTTCTGTATATTTTAATAGGTACACGAGGAAATTAAGCAGTTCTACATTTACTACTATTTATAACAATGAAAAATATAAATTATTTTATAACCCAATATAACATTCGATTCTTTATTTTAAATGACTATCAGAATTTAACTGAATAACAAGACCGGGGTGGTGGTAAAACATCCTTGCCCACCAATCCCTTGTTGACGGAGATATCCAGTTAGCAATTATTTACTGATTCAATTAGACGAGAAACTCGCTTTTTTCCTCCTGCATACCATGTTCTTTACTTTTTTACTTTCAATTTTTTCCCTCTTTTAATTCTATTACAGACATATCCCCCCTTCTGATGTCACAAAAAAACTCTGATTGAAAGTTTTTTCGCGTTTCTAAAAGCTTTTAATTGAATAATTCTGCTTCCCTATTTTTTTTTAGTCTTCTGGAACAATGTTTTAACTTCTTGCTTCTCAAGCCGTAAATTCCCTGTATTGGGTTTTTTCTCTCAAGCTCAAAATAGGAACTGAAGAAAAAATAACTGAGTTTGGATCACTTCTGTGCTTCAATTCAGACCGCATTAATTATTCCGTTTTACACTTGTCAAATTTGGATACTTTTGAGTGGCAATGAAATTGTAAAATTCGTCTTTGGTAGAAGTGAAACTATCTTTTTTATCTCTCTGCTTAAGAAATGCTAATGAATGATGAATGCACATTCTTTGTCATTTGCTTATTTAAATCGATCCCATGAAAAGTTTGTATTTTTATTTTATACGGTTTATTTTGTTACAGAATAATTGTGACATATTTTATGTTACCTATTTTTTTATTTCTTTCTTATTCATTTTATAATTATAAATTTAAAAAAACTCTTAAGTTGATAGTTGAACGTCTAAAACTAATTCACTTTACTATAAACCAATCTTTTGGTTGGTTAGTTGGTTAGTTAAAGTTTTATGGCTCAAGATCCTATTTAAGACATAACCGCCAACCGCAAGGGTTTTTTTTAACAAATACAGCAATACATAACAGATAAAAGTTACCTAATCCGGAAACATACCAGGCAAGAACCAGAAAAGGTAAAACAGTACAAATTAAAAAAAAATTATAGAAATGTCTACTGTATATAAACTCATGTACACAGGAAACTCCAAGAATAAATTCCAAGAAACGGAGAAAAATAAGCAATTAACATTTTCGCATTGGGTAAGAAAGGACGAAACAAAGGGATAAATGGCTTGTCCTCACAATACAACCTATAAAACCTTGTACCTAACGACCACGTGTCTCTAGAAAACGCGACAGTTAATTTATTATTCAAAAAAGGTGCCAGGGATTTTTTAACAAAAGTTTCCCCACGCCATAGCTACCATTTTGCTTTCTCGCTTTTATTGCCACCAAATACGGCTTTCCCTGTACAACAACGGGATCTATTTGGTGGTAAAAAAAGAAAAAATGCCGCATCGGGTTTAGGAGGCGAAACTTTGTGTCAGATCGAGTCACGATTTCTACAGGACTATCATACTGATATCGCGATACGTGCGAAAAGGCTTTCGCTTATCTTTCTCGCTAACGCTGTTTTTGTTTCTGTGTTACTCTTTTTATTGGTAGAAAATTTTCTGCTCGAAATACTAGAATGCAGATTTGTTTTCTTCATCTAATGATTACTTCTAGAGCTTTATTTCC